>JAACJT020000001.1:37518400-37590883 GCA_009936485.2 Gymnarchus niloticus | reverse complement strand
CCCAAAAATCAAAGTGAAAAAATGATGCTGCAGGCTAGTCCATTTTGCTGAAATTTCATTGCAGCAACTCAAAATCGATCAATATATATAATGTAGAAAAATATGGAATGCCTTTGAAAAGCTTTGAACTAGCATGTAAATTCTCCGCTAAAACCAAACATTATACCATTTTGCTGGGCACTTAAAGATAAACTCTCCAGGTCAAATGGCTGGGCTGTGATAAAACATTTGCCATACATTAGCAGGTTGTTGGTAAGATCAGACACAAAGCATGTGTTTGGAGTGAGGATGCACACGTATGTATGCACTGTGGAAGCAGCCCACGGCTCACATTCAAGACTGAAATGTGAGGGCAGAATTCCTCAGATGCATGCATACTCTGTTCCCTTCATAGCACATTTGCTTCCCTGCTCATTCAGGGGGACAAAATTGTGCGGATACAAATTGGATTTCTTCCCCACAGCTCAGTGTTATTCTGGTGGAAGGAAACAGGTGTTGGAGAATAAGCTGCACCTAACCCTAAATTACATAGCATCTCTACCCTTTGAATCAAGCCTTGCTTCAGCTTGAGTACAACTGGATAACTGGTCCTGACAAGCTCAAAATCACACTTTCGGAAACGGAAATCACCAGCCTTCAAAAATACAGACTACAGTCCTGCAGATAAAAGGCATCTGACACTCAAGAAATAACAATTGCAGTGAGGGAATCTCTTTTTGCAGGGTGGCACTTTGTGATAGATAAAAGAGACAAAAATAAAAGAATGCTGTCTGCACATTGCAGACAAATGAGACGTAATAATTGGTGTGTCTTTCCCCACTCAGCTTTGCAGAAATAGTTCAAAATCCACAAGCAAAGCAGACACAGACACAGGCAATAATGTGCATAGTTTTCTCATTTTATCTCCCCTTAACAGCAGGGATATTGCGTTCAATTGTGTGGCATGCTCTTGCCAAATTAGCGTGTAAACGCTATTAGGAATTGCTTAGGAGATCTCGGCATAATTCCAAAAACATGACTGATTTGAAGAACAATTATCACTTCTGTGTCACGCACAAAAGTTACTACATGGCTAAAATGAAGAATACCGTAAGCAACAATAAATTACTATAACCCTGCTCTTACTTTGTCAAATGATATAAGCATATGCTTTTCATAAAAGGACTTGAAATACCACATCAAAAATCCTAACAAATTAACTTCGAACAGAGGAGAATATACGACACAAAATATTGTCCAGTTTATGGCCTTTGAAAGAGCTACTGAACATGATACCCGCTGAGGTGTTTTACATGTGGTATTAAGAGCCCAGCATAAAAAGAACATGGCGATATTTTCTAAAGGAGAGGACAAGGATTATTCCAACATTACTAGAGGTCTAAGCTTTCACCAGTCATATTCTTACATTCTCCCATAGTGTGACTGATGTTCCCTGAAGGTTTGTCACACCCACACAAGTTAGCAACGCCCAACTCCTGTCCTGTCAATACCCAGCCATCCATGCCCCACATTACCATTGTTCCTTATCACCTGAATATTTACTTCAGCTGTTTTCAGTCAGGTGCAAAACTTCTGGGGTTCGACAAAGATAAAAATCCAGCACGGAATGGTGTTATTAGCAAGGCTTCCCAGAAAAGGCGTAGCCACAAATTTCAAACATGCTCATGTAGGTGCACATATTTTTGGCTTGATCGCTTCCTGAAATTGAACTTGAAACCTGGCACATCTCATTAAACTTTACTCCAAACCCATGTTGGTGCCAAGCGATAGGATAAACATCTTCACTTGTAATCATCTCATCTGTGTGACGAATTCTCTGTTTACTTCATAAATTAAAATGCAATCATTCAGCAGTCAAAAGTGTTCATAGAGGGATCAATGAATCACTATTTATTTACATACCATGCGTTTTTCCGGAGAATCATACTGATCTAATTAACAGACTTCAGTGTAAATACCTTAACACTTATATTAAAACACCCGATCAATAACCATGTACCAGGGTATGTGCAGCAATAAGGTTAATATTAGTTGTACGTATGTTGCATGAGTATTACTCACTATGAACTTTAACTTTCCTCTTTGTTTTTATGACTCATTTTATTCTCCTGCTGTTCCAGGTAATGAAAGCAGCACAATTCTCAAAGGGCTTTTCTCGTGAAAAATGTGAAAAAATGTTGGAAAAATATGGACAGGATACGAAGCCATGATTTTGTCTCACAGTCTGAATGTTTTGGAAGGCAGTACAAGTGAAGGTTTCCACATTTTTGATTCACCCCTTCTATATTCAGTCTATCTGAAATATCGATATCTTATTCCAGGATTTATCTGCCGTAATGTTTCTGAGTGGAGATCTGTGGGAAACCTTGGTTTATCCAGAGAAGATAACAGAAATACTTCTCTTGTTTCTAATTTGCAACTTTAGTAGGTAGACCAGTGACCACAAAACCAGTAGCAATGTTAGAAAGCTTCTGCTACATCTGACATAAAATGTTTTTTTCTTGAGATCTTTTGTTTCAAATTACCTTCATCTGGATAAATCATAAAATTAGGAGAAATATTTCGAACGTGTCATCCATTTATAATAATCATGACAGAACGATTATTGCCATTAATTAGTTGTTTTGAAAATAAGTCATTATTAAAGCCTAGATGTTCTTCCATGGAAACGGTTCCTGTAATGTTTGGTTGATGCTTTCAGCACCTTGCATCATCACTTCCATGTGGGCTGGCTCAGTCTCTGTGATGTCAAGATGGAAAGTGCCAGTTATTCCAGTGTGTCAGATGATCCCTCCCTGTCCAGATGCCCATATCCCTGCCTTGCAGTTGGCTCATGCCATGCAGAAATTGTGCCCAGCCTTGGTTTTGACATCTCCCTTGCCAAAACTGGTAGACACACAGCGACCCAGGGCCCTGCCAAATGGTGTGGAGAACAGCTGGGTGCATACTTGGAGGAGGAACACGTAATCCTGCTTTCACGTTAGCTTGCCTACTGTTCCAACCGTTGACTTTCGAATGAATGACTTAATTCGAGATGCCTATTTTAGTAATCCAACTCAGTTTATGTAATATGATGTTTTGGACTGCACATCATTTCCATTGGATTATTTCTTTTCCCTTTTACCTCCTAAAATACATACGTTTTTACTTTATATTGAGAAGGTCAATTGGAGTATTTGGGATGCATTCTCCCATAATACAAATCATTCGCCCCCTTGTGGAGAGCAGGGTGTATTGATGCCCCGGGAACCTGTGGACAGTTTGGCCCATTATCAGAAGATAGTGAAGCATAGAACTCTCTGCCAAAGACCTGGAGGGGTCCCATGGGACATGTGAAGATGAGGCATCTGGAGGATTTGCCTGGAGGAGCTGTGAGAGCCATCGTAGGAGGTCACCGAGTCCCCTTTCTACTTAACTGGAGTCTAATGTAGGAACGACTTCCAGAGCAGGCAAAATAAAATATACATAATGATTTTCTCTATCTCTGCCTTTATGTGTCCCTCTTGAGCCTTGTGTTGTTAACCTCACTTTCAGCTGCCAGGATGGGACAGTATCTACTGGAAGGTCATTGGTTGGAATCCTGGCAGAGAAATCGTATCACAATTGGGGCCTTCAGCAAGACCTTTGACCCCAACTGCTTCAATGGTGCAGGTTTACCCTGCCTTTTAACCCCAAGATTTCTATACTTGTGTATGGCTTTGGTAAAAGTGTCTTCTAAAGAAATGTAAGTCTAATAGATTGAGTGAAGAGCATAGTTCCAATGTGCTTGATTGGTAGTGAATGACAAACGAAATAGTCTGTTATGTTTTTTTGTGTTTGCTGGTTATTTTTCTGGGGCAGCTTATTGTTGAATACATCTGTTTGCCTTTACCTGACAACAAGGCACGGGGTTGAGCATTGTCATTAGATGATGAGTAATAATATAAACCAATTAACTAAGTGTTTGTGGAAAGCAGGATGTTGGCAATGCGAAGTGTGGTAATGAATGTTGCCAGTTAACAGAGAGCACTCGGTGGAAAGACCATAGACTTACGTAAATTCATAATCGTGGAATGCTTTGTGGTTCTGCTTTCCACAGTTGTGGCATACACGTGTTAGCTCTGAGTAGATTTTCCCACTGTTCACCGCTGACTACTCACCTTCATGGGCTCCTCCAAATGTTAAACACTCGGCTTCTGAAGGACAATAAAAGGTCCTGGTCCAGATGAATGCTGTGGAGAAACAGGACTGGACCTAGGGTTCTATTAGGTATGTGATGGAAATGCTTACAGGATTGGGAGTTACTATCCAGGGAATACAAGGATAATGTTGTGATACCACTGTTACGATATGCTGGCAGACAGAATACTGCTAACATCGATGAGGAAATGCAAAAATTGGGGCTGGATTTTGCTAGAGCGTGGAGACCCCACCCCTTTTCTACCGCTTAATCACCAATTACCAATTAATCGGAATCATCTAGAAAAATAAAAACCAAATGTTTCTCATTTGAAATATTTACTTAACACAGTCTTTAAATCAAATTCTGCATCAGAATGCATGGCTTACCTCACAGCACCTGCCAATCACAGAAGCCAGGTCTCATGTTTCCATAACAACCAGAGTGCACCATTTTGTTCATCCTCACATGAAAAGCAGAGACAGGTTGGCCTGGAGAATTAAAAGGGATGCCAAAATGAAGGTTAACTTCACTGCTCTCCATGGGAAATGTCATCATGGTATCAGTATTGGATGTAATGGATACATTATGTCGACAACAGCTGGTGGAGAACATCTCATTTTGTGGGCTCTCAGAAACCCTATGATAAGGGTCAAGGTTCCTTCTAAAAGAGATGTAAAGCATGTCACTTGAACCTGCTGCCTTCAAAGAGATGATGTGGCAAGGAATGGTGATTAACTTTTTGACTCTGTGTTCTCCAGATCTAAAGGGGCAGGAAGTGAACGTTATAAAAAGGTTCCTATCTGATTCTCAGAATCCGTGGCAGTAAATAATCTGCACCTTCCTCGTCCCGAGTGTTTTATGCTTGGGTGTACAGGATCTTGGGCTTCAGAGTAATCCCCATAATCCACTTGGGTTTGATGATAAGGTAGTGGTGCTCCTGGTTATTTGAACGATCCATGTTTGTGTGCCATAATCTATTAGAAAAGACTCTCCACTGAGTAGAGTTTCTTCATGATCCATATGGTGGAAATCAACTACATACTATAGGAGTCTAAATAAAGCATAGCCCTTGAGGGGTTAGAGTTAGGAAAGATCAAAAGACCTGATGAACCTGAGAGCAAGAAAGAGTCAGAAACTCACATGAAGGTCTTCTACACAAAGCATAGAATGCAGAAATACCTTCAGCACATGCAGGAACCTGGGCTGGTTACCATGGCGTCCATGTCAAATCTGGATTGCGATTCACACGTCTAACAAGAGACCGGGTGCTCAGTTTATTACAAACTAAAGCTACAGCCCAAACCAAAATTAATCTCACAACACAGCAAGATAAAGTTTTGGTGTTAGACGTCGCACTCTTTATAAGTACGGTGTTTAGGGAACTGTGATATAATTTGTTCTGCATGAAATTCTGTGTTTTTAATTAAAATGGAAACCCTAAGCTGCAGGGAAACCGAGGACCTAGAACAATAAAAGTAACTTTACAGGTGCAACAGCACTGCTGATGAAAAAGGGACCTAATTAGCAGCTTGTGTGGAACAGAAGCCCACAAAATCAGGCGCTTGCGGCCTTTCAGCTCAGCTGTCAAGAAAAAAATATATAGCTATATATGTGAAATACACTGTATAAATTTAGGTAGTCTCTAGTGGTTGCAAACATTGCATGCTATTTAAAAACAAACCTTGAGGCGTAGCAAATGAAAATCATTCAGCTTATTTAAACAGTGAGAAGTCTGATCAGTGGGAGACTGGACTTTGCCGGAGGATTTCCCTGGCGACTCTTTCAGTAATATTTGGTTTCCTCTGCTTTATATGCTCCTCTACATGCCACCAGATGCCAGGTCAGTACGGTTCACGCTGGCACACACAGTCGCCAAAAGCTGCCTGCATTAGACCCTTTGATTCCTTTTCCTCATCCAACCCGAACATCAGGGGGGATGTTCCCAGCATCTGCCCGTTTCTTCTTAGACATCCCCAGAGCAGATGAACCATCAAGGTTATGGTCAGAAACATATCACTTGATCTTGATTTGCACACAGTTGCAGGATTAGTGCATGACCAGCTCTGACTCAAAAAGACAATGACAGCTTGATGTTTTCATGAAAGGTGGCTGAAGCACGATGAAGCACAGCGTCTAAGGAATTTAACAGAATGATTACCAAATGTGCAGAACTGGTTGCAAGACAGAATGAAGTAACGCAGTGGTGAACAACATATATGACTGACGTCATTCATTTTATAGTTAACCGTTTAAACAAAGTACGGTAAATAGACACACAAACCCATTAAACAAACTTTGCTTCGTTCCCAAAATTCATCCATGAATGATTAAGGAGACTTTCTGGAAGACAACAATAGACCGAAGAATCCAGAAGGTAACGCAACACAGAGGAAGACAAACTGAGTTGCGTTTCACGCAAGAGGGCTTATTGGAGTCCATCTGCCCTGTTACCTCCTAGCAGGAGGCGCTACACTCACGCAGGTCTCATTGTTTTCATGGATTGGTGTCTGTGGGGGCAACAGAGGTAATAAACAAAGGGGAACTGCTACTGCCCCCCTGTGTAGTTCTAGTTTGCCCTTCTGATGGAGCCCCACCTTTCACCATGGCAACAGTGGAGCACCATCACTCTTGACTTATCCCGGCAGCTATGGCCACAGCAGTAGGGCGGGGTCATAAAATATTTTATATCACAACCTTAAACATCCAGACAATAAAATATAAAAATGATCCGGGGTTTTTATGGGAACATTTGCTGTGATGTGTGGATTAGCACCGCAGGGGCGCTCAGTGTTTGGGCCCGGGGTTCGATTCTGTTGAGCGGGAGGTCGGAAGAAGACGAACCTGAGATGTAAAGTTCATCTATGTACTCTTGATCGCGCTGCCTCGTGTCAACCAGACGGCTGACCTCTTTGCAGCTCCATCGGAAGCAAGCAACAACAACCAGTGATTTTAGGGTTTTGCCGCGGAACGAGTCCCCGGGGCTTACATGCATCATCACCAGCTGGGTGTTTGGAGGTATACGTGCTGTTCTGCCGTTGTCATGGTGATTGCCCTAGTTCCCCCCACCTCATCGGCCAAAACCAGCCGATGGATCGCCATGTCATTCTGAGTGGTTCTTTCCCCTTTACGTAATGAGCATGGGTACACATAGAAGCAGCCTCAGTGAAGACTGCCTATCCTGACAGGTGAGTGCCCCCTGCAACCCTCGCTGAAGACTGGTAACACATAGTCCAGCATTCACCCTGCACCCCAGCACCAGCCACACCGTCCAAACTAAGACCTCCACTGTCCAGCCCGAATCAGCTCCCACCACTGCAGGAAACATTTTACTCTAGCTGCCGCCCGCTCCAGATGCATGTATTGCTTTGAGAGTGACTACACGGAGAGGTGTTATGAGCATTTTTCCCTCCGTGAGAACATTCCGTTCCTCAGCTCAGGATTAAGCCCGACTGAGTGTGAAAGCTGTTTTATTTAAATCCCGCCTGTTGTCCCTTTTATAAACATGTCACGTGTGGCCATACTACTATCGGCGGGAGCAGTGGTAGATGAAGACACGTCACTGTCTGACACATGGCTCCTATGGAAAGTGGTTTAATAACACCCGCTTATTGTTTTACTGACAAACAAACATTCTAGACTGGCGTAAAGAAATCCGACAGCACGCTGCAGCAAATCTATGGCCGTCAAATTTGCATCCGTGTCTTGGAAGCGATTTTCTGCTTTTGCACCCCCTCCCCCCAACGAAGGCCTCAATGACGTATCAGTCATTCATTTCCTCTCATTAGATTATCAACCGGAAGATTTATGGAGGTCTCGATTGATTTCAGTCATATGCATACATTATAAACTCCCCAGTTAACCCTTTCACACTGCCTGTGTCATACTCTCAACTGCATCAAGAAAGCATAAATTTATAAGATTTATTCTAAAACCTCACCTCTGGGGGTATAAAACACGACATGTCAGGGTCTCTTTCATTTACCCTGACAGCGCTTTTAATGTTTAGCCTCCTCTTAGAATGCTGGGCTACTCTTTCCTTGGCAGGCTTACCTTTCTCTCTTACCTAAGGTAGTCCTGGGCTGCATGACTCCCACTTGAGTGATTATCCTAGATTTTTTATCTACCCCATTAGTTCTGGAAATAGGAGGTCTGTGGAAAATGATTTGAAAAGACTACAGTCAGATGTTACATTGGTATTTAGGATTCACAATGCAGTCACCGTGCTCCATGCAAGATCATTTTAAAGCATGACAGGTACATTAAGAATGTATAATATAAATTATGTATATAATATGTAAGAATATGTATAATATAAAAAATATTATACATTCAGAAATTTTAGGGTTCTGTTTTGGCATTTGTGAATTGGATAATTGAGTTTCTAATGTTTTCTTTTTTCTGTCTGTTTGTATAATGATTATTCTCCAGACTGTGAACTGATAGATTTTTATGCTTATTGGTGTGCCAGGCCCAGTGTTTATTTTGTGTCAAGATAATGTGCTATGTATTTTCTGAGGCACACGCATCTCAGTTTTCCAATACTTGGTGTGATAAGAATACCCATCAAGTAATCCATCTATTAAATATAATTTCTGATCCAAATCCCAGTAAAATAAAATTGGTAATTATTATTTGCTAAGGGTTTCCATGTGCTTATTACATGCTCCTGTAGTAACGTGTTAATAGGATAAATTTAGGCTGTTTCATCCTGAATTACGACAGGAATCATTTTGTTTCGTGTGATGCTAAATGGTAATGTCACTGATATCATCATCATGTTTTATCTCCCGGAATCTCACTTCGACTGATTTCCTCATCTTCCTTAAAGCCAAAAAAAACATTTCACTGTAACACACAGCTCAGCCAAAATTGCTCAGTATCGAGTGTAAGATGTTTTAGTATGTATCATGTCCATGTTAAAGCTTCACAGTTCAGGACAGTAAAGCCATGTGAAAATTTAATTTAATAGTCATGTTTTCTAGCTATTTGTGTCCACACACCTGCACACACACATACATGTTTGTCCGTTCATTTCTTTGGGCCTAACCCTAATCTTAACTATGACAAGCCTAACCCTTACCCAGCCCTAACCTTAACCATGAGAAACCCAACAAAATACAAGACTTCTGGCTCTTTAGTTTTTTGATTACATTCACAGATATGTATAAAATTGAATTTTCCCTTGTGGTGACATCTGTCACGTACAAATGTTAGGTGTTTATTACCTCCTGAGGAAATTTTGTCCCCACAATGTAATATAAACTTGATACACACACATACCTCTGTACTGCATTTCTCTTCTCCTTCCGATTTTCCTTACCCTCTGGTCAGTTCCTTTCTAGACTGAGTACCACCTCCTTTCCCGTGACACCCCAATAACATGGTGGACCCATGTGCCCCTCTCAAATCTCCCACTCACCTGCTCGCCGTGCGCTGAAACGCTCCTCTGATGATTCTTTTCTAACCATATATGACCTCGGATGTGCACAGAGATAGTGTGCACAGAACAGGCCGACTCTGTCTAAAATGTTTCAAAAATGTCTGTGAGAATTCGTTAATGCAACTCCAAATCATCTAGCTTTTAATGTGGAGTGAAGCTGGTGAAAGGCAAAATTGATTCTTTGTGTTTAATTAGTGTCCTGCAATATTTCTCTGTGTTGTTCCAAGGCTTAGCATAAGATAAAATCAGAATCAACAAGATGAACAACCCCATTTGAAATAGCAATAAAGATTTCTTTTGAAATCACAAATCATTCCACGGTGCCTATATCCACGATAACACATCTTCAGATATATAGGTTTTTATTCATTTTTTAAATTATTTTATGAGGGGATGTAAACAATGGCTCCATGATTATGCAATTATTAACCCCTTATGTGCCATTCTAAATTGTTCTTCCTTTGCTTGAGTTCCATGCCTATCTTGGGCTTTCTTATAGTATAACTGCTGCAAATCCACCTAACCATTTCCACAGTGGCATTGTTGCCTTCAGTGTCGCTTTTGTAAGATATATATACAGGATACAGATGCCCCTGTATCACTGTACTGCATACCAAAACGAGTGGTGTAGTACATTTTGGCAGGAAAGCAGTTTTTAGTGTTTTGTTTCAGGGGGAAAATTAGAAGCAACAAAGAATGGTCCTTAACATCTTTTTATTATCTGAGCAATGAATTGCTAATTAAGTGAAGTGTAAATGAGTGGGATATGATAGAGTCAAATGCGCTTCAGTTTTCCTTTGATTTTCATAACCAACAATAAACCGTGAATGCACCCAAAGAGGTCTCAACACACAGGAAACAAATGTGGTTGTCTTTTTCATGCCTGTTTATTATTATCTTATTATTAATATTTCAGCAGTTAAAGGTGAGCAGCTTCTCTTCCCACATCTTATATCTTGCCTCATTTTGTAAGGAGATTGTTTGGGTGAAAGTAAAATACTTTAATTCTCAAGATTATATTGAGAAAACTGAGATGAGCAAAACAGATTAAAAGCACAAGTGATATTGTTTTGACAGTTCAGCATATCAGCATAACTGATAACCGGTAAGTGGTGACAGCTGTGACGTGCAGGAGATGGAAAAGTAGCAGTGGGCAGCAGCCATCCATGAGGTGGGAAAGGGTGGCTGGTAACCGAATACCTGTGGCTGTTACAGGGCTCTGAAGACGATGCTTCTTCAATGAGCCTGAGGCAGTAGAAATGGCTGGTGTTGCAATTATTGTTAGGGTTAAGTTCTTGTAGGTCTTTGAAGGGGTTAAGGTTAGGTCCTTGTTAGACATAGGGCTAAGTTTTTTCAAGGGGTTGAGGTTAGAGTTAGGGTTAGGCATTTTGGGGTCCTCTGTAGTAAACATCTGAATTTGTGAGCACAGCATCTGTAAGAGATCTTCAGTTTTTCTTAATTAATTGTCAAAGTTTCTAATGCACAAGAACAACATTTAAAAAAAAAAAAAAAAACTTTCATGATTAAATTAGAATAAAGTGTTGGTTGATTTGTGGCAGGAGTACTGTGGTAGCTGAATGATATTAAAACAACAGCTTCAGGGACCTGGTTTTGAATGGTTCCAGTCTCAGCAGAGTGTTTTTGTTTTGAGTGGGATTCTTCTGGTTATCGTGGTGAAGCCTGGCTCTGTGTGTGTGTGTGTGTGTGTGCATGTGTGTGTGTGTGTGGTGTGTGTGTGTGTGACACTAGGGTACCACTGTAAAGTATACTCCATATTTCAGAGGACAAACCCCAAATTCATGTGATCCTGAATGGTTAAGTGGTTATTAAAAATGGCAGAATGGATCTGAAATTAACCAAATTAGCTATGGAATTCTGTACATATAGCTTTTTAGACCTTCCATTTTGTGCCACCAAGTGAAATGAATTAATGGACATTTAGCCAGCTAGCATAGCATCACTGAGTTGAAATTCTTTCAGAAACTGCAGCATCTAGCTTTGAGCTGTACAGTGAGAAAAACCTTCCATATTTCAAAAAGGTGATGAAGAAAATTTGTAATCATCAGTAAACAATAAAGAACCAAAGCACCAGCCCACACAGGAAGAGAGTGGGACAATGAAAACGTTAGCATAATGGGACATCCTAATAGAAGAGGAATCAAACTGGGTGCTGTCACTGTGTGTAGGGAATTTCTGCAGTTTCAGCCTTTTATCAAGCCAGCTCATCTCTACCCCATCTGAAGCAGACCTCTTCGGACAGTCAATGACCAAATAATTCTAATTTATATGCTCTTCGGGCACACTATCTTTAATAAAAGTGTTTCCCTGCTGTTAAAATGGCTGCAGTACTGGGAGAGTGGAGGATAAACAGTAGATAATTGCTCATCAGGTTTAACCCGGGCAGGAGAATGTGCCATATAATCATCTTGATTGGCTGTGCTCATAATTCTGAGGGTCACATTGATTCATCTGTTTGCCCCGCCCCCTTTCGCTGACTTTATTCAACAGCTTCCAACATTTCCAGCTAATAATCCTTCAAGGTCGATTGGATGCTTGGTACATGCACTGCTGAGCTGATTTAGGGTTTTTAAGGACAACAATTCACCACGCTTGCTTGGAAGATGTGATAGTCGTATATAATGGCATGCCTGAACATTTCCTCTAGGACACAGCAGTATGAGATACTTCCCTGAATGGTGGCGTTAAAAAGAAATAATAGAACCTAACATAGCAGCTAGTGATGGATGTTAGCGCATTTAGCGCACTATTAGATTGTTACTGCTAATACCCAGGCATAGCCATCAATATAGACACTCCCACCATATTAAAGGTGACTCCCAGACCTGTGCTAAAACTCACGGTAACATTGCTCCCCCGATACTTGGAGGGAAATTCCCACCCCCATAGCTTGAAGAAAGTCATTAGCAACATGCTAACGGTCATGGAGCTGACTATCAAGGGAGCGCTAACAGAAAAAAAACGTCCAAAGTAGAGAAATGACTGAGCTTTCATCACATTTACCCTTGGGGAAAACAAGGTTGTTGGTTGGAGTTACTCCTGTAGGGGGCATTGTTTCTTGTGTGGCAGATGCTGCTGTAGATCATGCTGAGTCACTGAGGACCACTGAGTTGCATGAGAAGTGGCCAAAGAGAGGACTATGAACTCTGCTACGCTAAAGTGTTAGCTGCAGGCGCATAGCCAGCGAGATTCTTTAGATTGAGGAATCACTGTGAAATAGACAGAAGTGTCGCAGGAAATAAACACTGGCATTTGTAAACACCGATGCTTCCTTTCGGCTTTGAGTTCTTGGAGATACTGCAATGTCATCATCCATAATCCTGTCCCAGATTTCGCACCCCAGCGCCGTCGAAGGAGGTGATGGGATTGTTCAGCGTAATGTAGGATGTGAGTCACGGCCGTTATTTCTAGACCATTAATAGGGAAGCATGTTTAAAAATTCCTTACTTGGATTTTCATTTTGATCATCCTCATGTATTATAATCTGTAGTGATACACTGAATAAAAAATCATCACATACTGTAATAATTAACCATCTGGACCAAAATATAACTGTTTCAAATCCTGGCTATATACCCGTCAGTTTAGCACTTAACCAGCTCAAAGAGAAGCTGCCACACAAATGAATCATTTAATTTAACAAGGTTTCAAAGAGGGCTCATTAACATTGTGATTATTTTTCTTGAAACAGCTGTCCGAAATGTTATCTTCCTGAAGGTAGCACCAAACACTTTACCATCGAGTAAAACAGAAAGCTCACATCAGAAAGGAGACTGAATATTCTTCACTTGTTTGGCATTTTGGGGGAAAAGGGAAAGGCAGGTCCCCCCAGAACGTCAGTCATCCCATAATCCTCAGCACAGCCAGTGACCCAACACAAGTCTGTTGTCGCCTTCATTTTAAGCAGCCACCGAATGCTGCCAGGAACCATCATGCTCAGTCACAAACCTACTCCCTTCCTCCTCATCTCCAAGTATAGCTGTGGTGGTAACAAGGTAAGAATAAGAATTCCAAAGCAGGCATTTTAAAAAGCGTTAGCCAATTAAAACTTGTACAGGGAAAGGTTATGGTCAAGTGGAATGCCATCTGTTCCCTGTGTTTGTATCTGTCCTCTAAGGACATTTTTTCATCTTTCCTCTAAGTTTTAGGCCGTGTGCAGTCAGCAAGAGACTGGTTTCACTCAAAGGATAGTGTGTTAAACCACCCAATGACTGAAAGCACACTCTAAACATTTAACAAGGGTAGCTGAACAAACTTAATTTCCTGAACCCAGGGTGTAATTGCTTATATAGATTTGGTGCAGGACCCCTCTGAAGATCAATGAAATTTTACTCTTCATTATCCTTTGCAGGATCTTATTCCAAAGAACATGAGAGTGTTATGCAAATACATCCATAGCCTTCATGAAAGAAAGAAAAGTGTGGTTAGATCAAATACTCTCTTAGAAATACTCTATATTCTGTTCCACATACATGGACTGAAGGAACGCAGGGGCTGGGCTTTCCGATTAATATTTAATAAGATTTCAGACTGATAAAGGCTGTCTCGTCATTACTACCTGATCTGTGTGGAGCAACCGGAAGACCACAAGGGGTGAGACCAGAGCCCAGAAGTCCATGCAGTGTTGGATGCATTTGGAACTGAAAAGCTGCACTTTCAAATCACAGAAACTGCACTTGTGTGGAATCCCTGAGTGCTTAAACTGCTACCTGAATTAAATGGTGTACAGTTACAACATTACCGTTATGTTAAGGACTTTTATTAAATTATTGCATTGTTATTCTAATAAATGGCTGAAAAAGCCGGTGTATTCGTCCACTACTCTCTCAAAATGTGGGGACTATGAGCATCAGTGAGAATAATGGACAATGTATTTTACCTATGAGAGGTTTATGGGATATTGGCAAAGTCCCCTGCTCTAATACCCTAGACAGTCCAGTGAGAAGCAAGGACAGACAACAAGATGCCTCTCCCCAGCTCCCATCCCACAGACAACATCCATGACAGGTTGAATAACAATTTCACCAAACATCTCTGCTAAACTGTCCAATCCAAAGGAGTGAACCGTAGACCTGACTTCAGCTCTCGGGTCAGTTGACATAATTTGCTTTAATTTTAAATTAATGCACATTAAGTAAAAGAACAACATACAGTCAAAAATCATCTTAAGTCAACACTTTGCTCACTCCTGTTTCATTTAATTCAGCAGCTTGAAGGGATGCTAGTTTTTCCACCAGTAAATAAATCAATACTCAGCTGCGGAGTCTTCAGTGGTGAACTGAAAAGGACTCCACCAAACAATGTAAAAGAACCCTACAAACAGAACAATGTGAAAGAGCCCTTACCTATAAACAGGGGTCAAGCCAGCAGTGCTTGCAACCTTTATGTTTTCATTGTTATTTTCAAATCCACTGACTAAAAAAAAAAAAAAAAAACAATCTGAGCAGCAACCTGTTAATGAGCCACTATTCCGTTCTCATTGTCTGAAGTCAGTCTTATGTACTGTATGAATGACCAAAGATTTTTTTCAATAAATGACCAGACCACAACTGTTCTCCCTGAGAGAGCCAATTAACCATCCCACGGGAAATGTGGCAGCATTTGTCCCGTATCCTTGTTGCAATAGGATCCACGGAAAACGACGACTGCAGTCGTTTTACCCAATGCATAATAGATCTGCGAGTAGCTGCTCATCCTGCAGATCAGGACTGTCAGGTACTTATGGAAAAACTGCAAGGCTCAAAAATTCTATGAACATCTCTTAATGCCTTGGTGAAAAGTGAAGTGGCTCTCACTCATCTATGGTGAAAAGCTGGCTTCCTCACTAAAATCTCTTTCACAGCCATAATTTATTTCATACTGTTATATAATCTGTCCATAGTACAGCAAGGTCCTCTTTAATTAAACCCTTAAGAAAACATTAATGCAGAGAAGACTGATGAATATTAAAATACAATTAACATTGCTTCTAATTATGTGGAATACTGCCAGTTTATCAGTGGGGGGGAAGAGTTGGGTTATCACTGGGGTATTTAATTTAACTGAACAAACATCGGTATTAGCCTTACTTAATAGAATTGGAATAAACATTTATGATGCAAAAAATGGACTGAAATGTATTACTCAATAGTTTGATAACCCTTTTGAATGGTACTTGCCCTAAATATAATATATTCTGAAAATTTTAAACCATTTTTAAGTTAAGTAGAGTTGAATGGAAGAGCTTATTTAAAGAAAGTAATTTGAATGGCAGATTTGGTGAAAGTAGTATCTACTCCAATCTTGCACAAAGCCATGTTTATCTCTTGTCAGCTACTGAAGACTGGATTTCATTAACAATGAGCACTTATCCAGGAAAGATTAAAATTAGTTTTATTTTACATAAGTTACCTACTACATAGAAAGTCAGAAAGTCGTGATTTGAGACTTTCAGAAATGTTGTGCTCTTGGTTTATGGCAGTGTTCTGGAACATTCTAAGTCTTATCCTGTTGTCTAAACCAAACCAGTTCAGTCCAATAAAGATACTGACCCAGTCAAGGCTAATCGTTAAATGACACTAATGATGAGAATTACCTATCTGGTGCTTCTGACCAAGTTGTGGTCTTATCAAAAAAAAGCACACTCAAAACCAATCGATGTTTTTATATTTTAACTTGGATATCCATATTAGTTAGTCAGACTAGTCCTATTTCAGTTGCTGGCACAACAAAACTGGTCACATCCACTAGATCAGAGATGTTCCCTCAGACTGGCGGGGATCTTCTGAAAGATGAGTTAGAGTGTAGAAAACTCCTACAGCGTTATGTCTATCTCTCAGGCCATGTGTGTTTTTGATCTCACAAAAATGCTTTTCTGCCTTAGTTAAAGTTCCATGGACTCTTTGCCAAGTTCTTTTTCAACATTCAAGGTACCACCTGGCATAAGAGCTAACAATGGCACACTGTCTATATAGATGGCTGTATCTGATTAAAAGTTTAAGTAGTTAAATTGTACAGCAGGGGATCCCCTCTTGAGATCTTTTGGTCAAAAGGTAGGTTTTTCTTAAATATTGTCCCAAGTCATTGACATCACATCACAGAATCCCGTCATTTCAGCCGACTGAAACACAGATAGATGTTATATTCTGATAAGTGCTCAGGTGAGTAGACTGGACATAATTGCTGGAGAGTTGAAGATCAGAGCATTCACTGGTCTGATGCACAGCAATAATCCCGTACTGCTTCAAGAAGATCTGATTAATGTCCTTACAGAACTTTTCAACCGGGGCTTTGCAAAGCAGTTGCAGCGCATCCACATAAAAGTGTCATAAATTTTAAAAAAGCCATAACAATCATTCAATTTACAGAATGAATAAATATTCAAGGGGGAGCACCCCCTGCAGTCAAAACAATAACTCCCCAACCATGGATGCAATCACACATTAGTAATTGGGGTGAAATCAGTGTGGAGGAACAAACTTGAGCAACATTTCAAATGTAGCTTTTTGTTGCTGCTGAGGATTCTTATGACAAGTGATAACAATAAGCAACAGCCCTTTTGGGTAAGTGCAGAAACAAGAATTTCAGACCTCACAAAAGGCAGGAAACCCTGAATGCTTTGCTTACCACCCTCTCCTCTTGTAGTCTTCAAATTGTGCACATTGAAGTGTCGTTAGCCTAACAAGCAAACACTCCTGTGTGACAGCCAGGGGAGAGCAGATGGGCAAAAAAAAAAAATCATTGTGGCCTTGGTGTAACTTTCCTGGTTTCATTGCCTAGCAACAGTCTTTCAAGACAGTCATTGTTACCAACATTTATCATCCATTCA
Source organism: Gymnarchus niloticus (assembly GCA_009936485.2). NCBI lineage: Eukaryota > Metazoa > Chordata > Actinopteri > Osteoglossiformes > Gymnarchidae > Gymnarchus > Gymnarchus niloticus. The sequence continues at coordinate 37,573,456 of JAACJT020000001.1, read as the reverse complement.
ACAATATTTTAATTCAGTCTCAAATTGTAAATAAGACAGCAACTAACTACGGTCCTGGTACCTAATATACTGACCTAATACTGACCTCTATTGGGTGTTTACAGCCAGCTGTTTTCTGCATTATTGGACATATAATCAACAGGAATAGTTTGTGATTGGTCATCTTTGATTGGGGCATTATTTAATTTTTAAAGTTATTATGTGGCAAAGGTCTTCCAGTCCACTTTTCCTCAGCCAAGATCCAAAGAATATACAAGGACTACAGTCCAAGAGAAACCTTGACTCCTTGATAATGATTAATATGTGCATTCCTTTTATTGATGGAATCAGAGTGTTAATCATCTATACGGTGATAAAGTCTCCAGGCTTGTTGTTAAAAGGCATAGGATAGCTGATAATAGCCTGCAGTGAAAATACATTTCTAAGTGCTTGAAAGTCATCAAAATGGTATATTATAAATGTATGCATAGGGATTTTATTTGAGGGGACCCACCAATCTGATCTTGTTCAGGAGACAAAGGTTTTATATCCAGGCGAGAGATTGGACGTTTTGCACCGTGAGCCACGTATCTGCTGGTTGCCATGGAGAAGGTGAGACAGGACAGAGTGAGCTGGAAAGCACACATCCGCATGCCTGCTGGCATTGAATTACGATTTGTGATGCGAGACAGGATGATAGGAATGTCATCCGGGACAGAGGATCTTCATCTCTGTGTCATCACAGAGGTCTAGAGTGGCGCTAGAGAGTTTCCCCTGCTAAGAGATGATGTAAACGTGTTGCCCATCTAGTGTGAAACCTGGGATTTCTCCTGAACACACTGGAGTCTTACCTTTTAATGAAAATGTATGATTACCATATACTTTACTGTTAAAATGGCCAATTTACTGTAATCACATTTCGACTAAATCAAAGCAAATTGCGTGTACATCAATCACCTTGCCAAGAAGCCTGCATGTGCTATATTTCACAGGTGGAAATTTACACAAGTTTATTTAGTAAACATAAGGCAACAATTCAAAGCAGCTCCAGATGATAAATCCCAAAATAAAAACATAGTGTATTACCAAGTCTAACAGCAGGGAATATCATAAAGAATTTTCCTTTTTATCGCTTCTCTGTTTTGTAAGCCATGCTTGTGAGCAGACTATTAAAAAGCCAAGGCGCCAGCGAGAGGACAGACACAGGACATCTCTGTCTGTCCTCTCAGAGCTCAGACACCCGCTGATCACCAGGCATCTTGCTGAGTTCTCTATATGCAGCTGGAAGATCTCTCCTTTTCCCTGAGGATAAAAGCACCTTTGGAGTGGATTATATTCAATTATTACAGGCGCCCCTCCTCACAAAGCTTTGGGCCTCCTCCCCTACTGTGACAGACACTGGATATACCTGGGAGTGGAGCGGGGGGGCAGGTTCGGGGACAGACCATCCTTTCCCCCTCCCGCCTCCTCCATGCTCAGTGAATCGCAGCATTCTGTTCCGTGACCTGTTTGTTCTCATGGACCTGAAACCCTGCGGTGAACAGCTTTGGAATCGCAAAAATATTCTAAAAGAATAAACACAACAGGGCAAATAAGAACAAGTCAAAAAAATGGTTTGGATTCCCAGACAGCTCAGGGGCTCCTAACCAACATTGTCAGTGACAAATGAGGTCATCTGTAACTATACGCCTTTTGCAACATCTGCCGATTTTATATTGATATTCTGACATTTGTATTTAATCCTTACTAAGATAAGTTTAGTACTGTAACATAATTAAAAGATATTGTCATTGCATTCGTAAGTGCTCAACGGGTTTCACTTCATCGGATAAACACTGCTCCCCGTTTTAATGCATGTTCCAACAACCATTACTTTTCTGAAGCTGTCTGTGTTAAATTTCATATAAGACTCTGCTCAATACTATCTTTTGCTTTTTTCCAGTGCATTCCATAGCTTTTGTCTCTGTCTCCTGATGCAGTCCTTTGCGGCTTTACTTTGAGATAACGAAACACGCAGGCTCGATTTTCTGGTACAACTGTGCCGACTCATGTTAAGGATAACTACATTAGGTGTAGCGACAATGCCAATAAAACTCATTTATTTCATAACGATGTACATTTTGTAAAAAAGTACTTACATTTAATACATTTCTTCAAAATACAACTTGACATTTAATCAAATATAAAATTATAAAACTTGTTAAATCTATATGTACCCATTTGTGAAGGTTACGATGAAAAATGGTTGGATGACAATATTTTTCTCCTATTTAGAAAATAACTATGTACCATAACAGTTAAGTCTTTCGGTGTACACCACCATACACAGTCACATAATGACAGTTGACTCAAAGCATAATTGTGTTTGTCTGAGAAATGCAAAAGGTATTCATCTATTTCATCAGTAATTTAAAGTCTAGAACATATGGCAGAATCTTGGAGAAGTTACACAGAAGGGCAAGTGAGAATGTACAATAATGGATCAAAACACATCATATAAAAGACATTAGTGAACAAAAAACAAAAGAATGCTCATTGGTAAGACTGAAAACAAATGATTTGTCTTTTTCTTTACTTTTCAACATTTATGCAAAATAAAGATGACATATGCAAAATACTGTAGTGTACAGATAAAAAAATAAGCATTTGTAAAGTGAAACTATTAACATTTTATGGAGAGAAATAAAAAAACATCACTGAGAATAAGGAAAAGGAAAATTTTAGTAAATATACAACAGTTACAGAAGTACTGTAAATATACTGTAACTAAATTACAGTGAACTGAATTACAAGAATGAAGCTGATACTGATTTGGAAATAAACAGATGTGATGTGAACTTTATTTTGAAACAAATCCAGGAAATATGGTCTTTACATCTTTCTGAAAAAGTGATGCTTGACTTATTGTGTATAGGGTCATATGTTGATCATCCAGCAGCGTTTGTGTATAATATATATGTTTATATTTGTATATAGTGCAGTGTTTATGTTTCTTCTTATAAAAGGTACAAACGGCAAGTCCATCCTTTTCAGTACACGAACAAAACCTAGAGGTAATGTGGATGAAGCTAAACCGTGAGATTGGGACATAGAAAAGCGTGTGATCTCATCCCCCCCCGTTCGTTTTTACATTTGTACATCGAGTATAAAAGTCAAGAGGCGGCTATGCAGCCGTCTCTCGGATCGTCCCCTCCAGCTTCTTTGGGAGTAGCTCTCGCCGCTCATCGATTCCAATCACCGGTTTCCGACAGTTCTGCCCATCGAGGTATATCTTTGTGTATATTGGGTTGGAGTAGTTCACGGACTGTAACAGCATAACAATCGAGTTAGAGCGATTTTATAAAATGTAACCACTTTTGATGAAAACTGACAGAACCGAGACTTATACCACTTTTAAATGCCTTGCGCATCGTGGAAGCGTTTTGGTAAAGCAGCTCAAGGTCAGGCGAGCAAAGACAGGCTCCCGGCAATGAAAAGTCTTTCTGTCAAGTCTTCATCGCTTCTATGCATACAAGCTCAAGACTTGATCACTGATTATGAGCGATGGCTGCACACGTTCAATCTGATTCAACTTTTATCAATTATTGCCGCTCTGGCCTTTCTGGGTCTCTAAATGTGATCTTCTTTGATGGAAGGCTGTAATAAAGACATCAATGGACTCCCCATTGCATAATGTAACAATCGATATTAAATCACTGATGATTATCTTGTAGTAGACTGCCTTAAATCTGTCTTGTATTTCATACAATGTGTGTGCAAACCAAAATTAGACAAGAAAATCAAATATTATGCAAAGTATAAAAGAACTGTGAACTCGTACAATCACAGTCAGAGAACTCAAAATTATTTCATGTCTGTTGTGGGGGTGGGGGCGGAGTCTATAGTATGGTCTCCTCACATCTTTAGCATTATTATTTTGAAATATATAGTTTGGGCCAATTTTCAGTAGCTGACTGAGAAAGTCTGAATGTTAAGGAAGCTTTGACTGTCAGAATGAATGAGAAGGTAAATAAAATTGCTAAGGCAACAGAGTAGAAGTCTTCTAAAGAATGAACCATCAGATTACTGGGGTATGCTATCTGGTTTGTACATCGGCATACACTCATCTTACGGTATGATCAGAATAGTTTTGTCCATGTCAATACGGATGCCCATCTCAGAACATGAATATTTCAAACACTCTGAATCGCTGGGCTTTTTGTTATGACTTCATTCACATGGAGCTGGTCGGGCCAGAAAAAATGTCTGAGGAGTTTCAGTGAATACTGAAGCCCTTGTTTCCCAGAAGTAGCTGGAAAACAAGGTGTGGAACTGGAATGCTGAAAAAACCTCCAAACACATAGTGCTAAAGCTCAGCCATAGTTTTTGTAAAAGTCATCATTACCAAATAGCGAATAAGTCAAAACTGCTCCATATGCCATCCTATCTCTACAGTCATAATGCTTTCATAATATTTTAATAAATACGTCACAGTTGGTCAAGGCTGTTACGACAGCTGTCATAACACCTTCCGTCACTGGTATAAGCTGTTATGACGCATTAATGCAGAAATGCTCTCTGTCAGTTTAAACCACAGAATAACGCTGATGTATATGGTATCCAGCACCGATCTCTGGCTGATAGATGGGTGGTAATGTTTGCCTGATTGGATGAAGAAGATAGAGTTACGGGCATCACCTGTCCTGGGATAATCTCCTTGGGGACCGAGTGAATGGACATGTTGCGAGGGTCACTGGATCTCACGCACCAACCCTGGAACACAGAAAAGGATGCTCTATCAAGCAAGGCCACAATTTCCCAGAATCCCACAGAACTGCCAATGACTGTGAACACAGCCCCTTCTGAGACACACGGCATATTGCAAATATTAATGAATCAATATGCAAAAAAAATAATCGATAACGCAAATGGTGGCACGGTGGCAAAAGATCAGTGAAGAACACAGACGGAATGTCCCATGTACACACGGCTACCCGAACTGGTCTGCTTTAAACATGTTGATTTTAAACAGGCACCAATCAAAATCAAAGCATATCTGGTCATTATGAGTAGCTATATGAATCTTTTTGAATAACTCTTCACAGCACAGACATCAATGTCAATGGCAGCTACGTCCATGACAGATCTCTAAATGAGTATTGAGAAACACGCACATCTTGCTTTCAGATTTCTGCATAGCAGACCCTGAAATTAGAGCCATCTCCACCGGCCCAGAAGAGAGGCATCGTGTGCTCCTTGGCATGCACTGGGCTCCATGGGGCTACGGCAGGAGTGACAACACCTGCCTCAGCATTGAAAGGGAGCCCGTTATCCGGCAGATGGCTTGGTCAACAGAAGTCTGTAAACATGCCTCAGTCTTGATTATACTGCCGAAATACCAATGCTGTATGAGAGCCTACTGGAAATGTCCTCAAGGGTTTTTTTTATTAATGTAATGTCCACAAAAGCTATACGTAGAGGGGAATAGAGGAATGGCAGGCAATTGATTTGAAGTGTTTTGTATTTATTTTCATATTTATTTTCATATCTTTGTTTTTTTTGATGCCATTTTGCATACAACATGAGCTTGAAAAATGAGAATCCTAAAAGGCAAATAAATATATCTTAAACTGACCAGTACAGTTCCCAAAGACTATGGACAAAACATTCCTGAATCTTATTTTGGCTTTACTACACAATGAATTATTTAGCCAAACAACTGCATTTTTATTTACTACTCTGTCCTGCAGGGGGCAGTGGAAGGGTTATACCAGAATCTGTACACTGTTGGGGATGGTTGACAAAGATGGTCTCTGCTGCTTATCTTTTCGGACCGATGTCTGATTGGTTGATTTTATTCATTAATGACTAAAAATCTGAAGCCGAACCTTATGTGGATCCAGAGTGAAGCTGGGATGGAGCAGATTCCCGGCATCTACGTGGTTGTCATGGCCCACCTCGTACATGTTGTAGGAAGGGTTGCCAATCTCAACGTTGATGCCCCCGTTTGTCATGGGCTGCCGCTGCACTCGCTTGCCTCTGCAAGATGGGAGCATGAATGGGTGGGGTTAAGATGGAGTTGGATAACTTCAACGATATTAGGGCCCCTTGTCCCAGCAGCATGAAGCTAGACCACCTCACCTCTGCCTCCGCTTGCAGATCAGGACCCCAACCACCACAGAGCCAATCAAAGCTGCCAGCAGTACCAGAGGAACGATGATAGCAACGCTTCCTGAAATTAAGGGGTTAAAAAAATTAAGTCACATTCCAACATGTCTGGCCTGCTGCTTCCCTGTTATTTTACCCTGTTGGGCTACTATTTTACTTTCAGTTATACTGAGTTTTTTTTTTTTAACACATATTATTGTTTGCCATATGCTTGGGTATGGTGTCGTCTTCATGAGAAACATTCTCCATTTTTGGTGAATTTGTCTGGCATGTTTTTCTGTTATTTTTTTTAATATTTCATCATGGAAAGGAAAAATTATATTCATCCTCAAACAAAAGTAAATGTACTTTTTATTGTTTGCCTGTCTGTCTCATGAAGGCGGCCATTCAAAGATCAAAATATCTCCCCCTTAGTGGACTCCCACCACCTGCATCTGACCTTTGGAGATGTAAAATATATGTGATTTACAATAACAACATCTCGCACGCGTGGGCCTAGATGGAAACCAAATGACACGTCCATCCCCAACGTGAACCACCTGTAATTTCACCTCAGCCAGACATGGACAAGCCAACTGTCCAGGAGGTAGGACTTGCAAACGGCTGCATGGAAAATGTCAAATCAATTCTGCCTGTCGAAATAAAAATTGGAAAACTCAACAAGTAAAAGATAAAAATTGGAGCTGGCTAGGGGTGAGAAGATCTCCAAAGGTCACGAGGTGCATTGCGGGCTCGCAGTCAGGGTAGAAAGATGAAAAAGGTGTGGTAGGTGGGGTACTCACTCCCGCTAGAGCTGTCAGATCGGCTGCTCTTGGGTGCTGGCCTCTCACACTGTGTACCCGACCAGTTGAGGGAGCACCTTGGAGAAGAAAATCAGCAGAACTGCGGTTAACAGATAACAAGCCAGCTGTGACGCCAACCACAGATGGTGCAATAATGGTCAGGGGACAGAGCAGCATGGAGAAGCACCTTAAATTGGAAAAACACTCAAGCTCACAGTGTGGAGATGGAATTCAGGATGCTGAGCTGAGTTACGGCACCGAGCATGCTGAGAGCGATGGATGTGGATGTGCCATCACAATGACTTCGGGACATGAGTGTGAGACGACCCTAGCTTGCTGCTGACAACTCTCCCCTTCTGTAGTTGCAGCCATCAGCACGTGAACCGCCAAGGAGCAATTTTTCTGACAGTTGAACTAAATGCCATTTAAAATGAGTAGATATCAAGCTGTTAAAACTTCATTAACAGGACTATGCATCATGAGGGTGTCTGGTGACAGTGATAGAATCATTCCAATTGACTTTGTTAAGCAAAGGAAGGTTTTTGATACATAGGCAGGGATAATCTGTAACTTCAGGCACACAGTCAGGTTTAATCGAGACTTTTTATACACAAGCTATCTTGCAGAATGAGGAACTTCAGCACACAAAATCTGTCCATGTAATGGCCATCACGGACTTTATAAAGTAAAGGAAAAGTTTGGATTCAAGTTCTAGCCTAATCTAGAACTTCAGGTATCCAATCAGGTCTACTTGAGACCTTTAAATACTCAGGCAAGCCGAGTGTAAAAGTCAAACACGCTGAATGCCAAACTAGCCAGCTCCTACAGAAGAAGTGGGTTAAGGCATGAGGCATGCAGCTTAGGGATGGAGGTGGAATCAGGAGAAGGCTGAGATGGGGCTGATGGGGCATGGTGGTGTTGCGTGGCAACTGACGGCAGGAAGGATGTCTGTGGGGAAGGACCTACTTGCACCGGGGCTTGTTAAAAGCAGTTAGAGTACAAATCCCCCCATTCTGACAGTAGTAATCACACGGGTTCGCCCGCTCATCACAGCGCTGGCTTTTGAAACCCGCCGTGCAGCTGGAGAAAAGCGTAGTGAGTCGTTAGAAGCAACGAGCAAAAAACAAAATAAACAACAATGACTGCAACAAACAGCAGCATGTTCTTACAATCCACCCCAGGGCATCTTGGGTAAAGCAAAAGTTGTTATTCATGGGGGCACAGTATGAGCCCTGTAGGCACCCCCAATGGACCAGTGGGTGTTTCTGTGCCACTTCTGAGGGGGCATTGTGACACACCTCACCGAATCACGTACAGCAGAAAAACAAACAAGATCTAATCCAGATGAAGGACAACTAGGACTTTACCTGTTTTTCTGTTTGAAGACTCAGATGCATTAAAATACCAGCAAATTGACTGATGTATAGAAAGGTAAATTTAATTACTGACTGTCATGACTTTATATACCGTGAGACCCATGGCCTTCCGTTTGGAAGGAGTCAGCCTCTATTTTTCTTAGCAGACACTCTTGTAACGGTTTGCTCATTTGTGTTTCTGCACAATTCAAACTAAACACTTTGAAACATTGTGTTTTTATATTGAACTTTCCTCTTCACTTTTATTCCATCCATCCTCCAGTGCAGGGATGCATAGAGGCTGGAGCCAATCCTAGGGGAAAAAAGCATGTTGCATGGGATACCGTTTCATCACTTAGTGCACACACACACACGCGCGCACACGCGCGCGCGCACACACACACACACACACACACACACACACACACACACACACACACACACACAAGGCAATCTGAAATACCAACACACCCAAACCATTCACCTATTTTCTCTTCTGTTTAAATTTCATTGTTACGGCTTGTGACATGTTCACCTTTTATCGGCCAGCTGTTCCTATTGCAATTATTAGTCCCCACATGGACAACTCCAACATAAAATAATTGTTTAAAAAAGCATCAGCGGAGTTTTTTTGAGATGACGGTGGTCCTGTGCCTCTGGGATTTCTCACTGCCATGGTTATGTACACTAAAGACCACCTTTCACCTTATACGCCATCTCGCTGGCTTCTAGTAGCCTTACACAAACTTAATGGGTCTATTGGCATACAAATAGATTAGACTCTTGAAGCTGTAGTAGTAATTTACTGCTAACAAACACACAACACCACATACGAACACACAATCCAAGACTGAGCCTCCTGATGAGTCCTGACTTCAGCTGAGTTCCCAGAATGCCTGGAGCAGACTGAGGATGCCACAGCCCTTGACCGCCAGGTTCTCAGTGCCACAGACCAAGCTGGCTGACGGAGAGGGGAAGACAACACTGTGTTTGCAAGGGCCAGGAGCAGAGTCAATGATGCAATCAAGGAAAGGTTGTCCCGATGGAGACTGCCGTCCGCTACAAGGATAGACCATATCCTGTGTTATCCTGTGTGGAGGCGGTTTTGTCCATGAATGCTAGGATTTGTGTTATCTGCCCCGCATCTGTAATCGGCACCAAAAAAGGCACACTTGTAATGATTGTGTAGACAGGATCCAAGTGCAGTGTAGGGCTTTTAATATTGGTCAAAACAGGCAGAGTCAATACCGGAATAGACAGGATTTCCTAAGCCAAAGGAGTACCCAAAAACATAGTCAGGGTCACAGGCAAAAATGGTCCAAAGCAGGTCAATCAGCACAGCAAACAAGTCCAAATTCAAAAGGGACATAACTAGCAGGGATCATACACGGGCAAACCAGACTGCAACCATGAACCACACCATAGTGATGTGGAAACTCAATACCTCACACTGAGGTGTGGGAGCTGAGGGGTACATAAAGGAACCTAACCACTGAATAACTGAACACAACTGTTAGAATGCTGGGCACGAGGAATGAGGGTAGGTTGGGCGTGGCTGGTGAAACTGGTTGGGGTGGATTCGGTGCAATGGAGAGCTCCCCATCTCCCTGAAAGAAGGCGCTAAATCATATTAGGAACCCCCCCAAACAACTGTTCTGCGTGTCACTCTTTGGACCTAACATTTTTAGGCGATTATTTTCATGCCTTCTGATTCAGTTACTCAGCCACCCCAGATATAAGGCTCCGCCTCAGTCTCTGAGGTCAGTTAACCCAGGGTGCAATTAATTGATTTCCCCCAGTTAACCTCTTGTCACCTCAGCCAAAAGCAAAACTGCAAATGACACGAATTACAGTGACTGCTCATTCGGCGTCCCTGCTGCGTGATGCCACCTGTCACCGCTGAATTTTTGAATGGAATGCAATTTTGACAGATTACTGCTTGTGTGAATCCAGGCGGCACACAGGTGCAGAAGGAATTTAAGACTGGTGACTCAATGAAATGATATTAAACATCATGATAATAAATATAAAAACGAGAATTAACTAATGAGAAAAGACATCACTGAGGATTAGCTGTGCATTGAAAAGCACTAAAAGGAGAGTCAGTCTGAGGATTTGGATAGATGGTTCATTGACGCAACTGATCCTGAATGCACAGTAATCAAAATTCTTCATACACTCTCCCTCCGTTACTGCCTCAGCTTGACGAGGTAAGTTAGCCATGGTTCTCTTTTCTCCAGTTCTCTTTTTCTGGCGTCTTCCACCTGCTGCACTGACTGCAGGTGCCGCATACTGATCTTCTGCGGATCCGCCGCGGGCCAGTTCTGGGGATCAGCAGGCTGCCTAAAATCCGGTGCGCTGCACGATCTGGTGAAGCCCGTCTGCAATGACGGCAAAGCGTTGCCTCCGGATGTCCGTTTGACCTCTCAGAGTTCAAACGCCTGGCACGTCGGCGCCCCGGCTCAACATTTCGGACAAATTAGATACTTGTTTAGAAAAGTAAGTCTTCGACGGTTTTGCCTAGTACTCACTGGCAGAATGGCAGGTTAGTCTCGGAATCGAGGTGACAGGTGCCCCCGTTGTAGCAGTACCCGTCACACAACTGGCAGCTAGGGGCGATGCGGCCATTGGTACAGCTGTGGAAAAACGCAAGGAGGTATGGCACATCAGAAAGCCTATGGCCCATGGCACAGGTGCAAGGATGAGGGTTACTTCAGATGCTAGGCATGACATAAACTACTGTGCTTTTATTTCAGGCATTTCTTTGGCTGCCTCAGCTAAAATATTTAATTTTTTCAGCAGAAAGTATACAAGCTAATAGAAAATATCATGGAATTTCCCAGTGAAATGGAACAGAGAACATCCCAAGAATACTAATCAGGAATAGCTTCATGAGTTTATCGCTGAACCATAAATGTGTTCTGCACCTCTTTAAGTAAATGGACCGTTTAGTACCATGAATAAATGATGACTCTAAAATGTTCTTGATGTCCAGGAGCAGGTCTTACTTGCAGACCACGTCACCGGTCTCCTGATCAAGGACGCAGGGTGCCCCGCGACACCGTAGGCACTTATCCACGTCGCACTTGGTGCCTTCGAAACGCGCCGGACACACGCACTCCACGTGTCCGCCGCTTGACAGTGTGCAGGCCTTGGCGTTCACGCAGTAGTGATGGCATATGTCTGCGGTGTGACAGCAGACAGGCACGGTAAGTACCAGATTTTTTTTCCCACTCTTAAAGAGATCAATCACCCTTATTCATGTAGAATCCCGAAGCGTCAGCTCAGGTGTTTTGGTTGAAAAATTTTACATCGGGGGGTGCAGAGTAGGCTAACGATCATATTCATACGAGAAGTGCAGTAGATGAGAAACAGTAAAAGATCATCTGAAAGTAGAATGGTAAAGGTATAAAACAAATTGGTTTGATCAGTTTTACATTAATAACTAATAAACTTTACGCTAAGGTAATAACAGAAGGTTGAAATACTAGACATTACATGTGTGGAATGTGTCTGATTCTGCATTGTGTTTTTTGGTTAACAACCCTGTCTGTGGTGGTGCATCATGGGATTTGTAGTGTTGCTCTGCGGGTGGACTTACGATGCAGGCAGCGGTCCCCGGTATACTCGGCCATGCAGCGGCACACGGGCTGGTTCCCCTTGCTAACTTCACAGGTGCCCCCATTCAGGCAGTAATTATCGCAGACGCGCCTCTCGCAGTACGGCCCCGTGAATCCCACCACGCAGCGACAGGTGGGCCTCCCTGTGTGAGAAGACAAGGCTTTCACTGCAAGCCTGACCTCTTCACAAATGTAACCTTTCTCACACCTTCTGGATGTTGTACAGGCCAATGAGATTAGACAGCTCTGTGCCTCCAGGTGTGGTATCATTTAAACAAATATCCATATATGGGAATCAGAATTAGAATCAACTTCATTCGTTATGTACTGCTCAAGTATACAGAATTTGTTTTGGTGTATTTGGTCACATTCAGGTAGAATCGAGTAGACCATAACTAACATGACATACGGTATTTAAAATAGAGAATGGGAACTGTGAGTATTGTGGAATGTACCATTTCACAGAACAGGTACCCACAAGGCTTGCCAGGCCTCCCCCCTTCACGCTCAATTCAGAAAATGTCCTCTATTATAAAAAATTGGCAACAGACAAAGACTGGAGAGAGACAGGCAGCAGACTCCGGGTACTGAGTATCATGGCCGATAACTTCATCCATGCTGTGCTTCCTGCATGCAAATTTCACACTACCATGAGTACGAGAGCCAAACAGACATCCTGACTCTTCCAGATATTACTAAAATTGTGCTTATTTGTTCTAATTTCATCAGCATACAATTTTTTAGTCTTACTCCAGCTGTAGGCTTTCCAAACCCTCAGAAGAAAGGCTCTCTAGTTTGGATCATCACGCTGAAAGTCCTCAGGAACTGCTGAGTAGTTAATGATTTCCACGGTAACCACCAATGGGATTGGTGTAGGTACTGTCTTCCCATTGAACTGTAAATGCAGGCTTTAGGGGTCTGTATGCTAATCGGTCAGACTGCTCATCTGCTTTCCGTGATCCAGCAGATCCCGGCTGGTGACAAGTAGCTCTCACATCTTGGCTGGGATTATCCTCATTTTAATGAAGCTGCTGCTGTGCTGTCCCATCAGAAAGCACCGTCAGCCTCTTGTGAGACCTCAATCCCATCTTCCTCTGTTCTCACCATCCTGGCAGACCACTAGACTTTGGCTTCAGGAGAGGCACCATGATCTGCACGTACCCAACGAGAGGACAGCTGTCCAGGAGGATTTTGATGTGGGCCAGTTAGTCCTCACCTTTTCAAGTTAAGAACAATTCTGCCAGACACCTTGGCAGTATAAAGGACCTCGCTGAAGGACACAGCAGTAGGTCCAAGGATCGCCATTGCAGGTGCATGGATTATTATTTAACCCAACTGGCTTGTTGTAGGGATATTCAGATCGATAACGTCATTACTTCGGCAAAAACAGCACTGCTGTGCAGTCATGACACTTATGGTCCTTTAACTTGATTAATCACGATAACATCTGAACTGTGCCCAACAGACCTGAAGTCAAATTAAGGTTAAATACATTTAACTTTAAATGAACCCTTCAGAAATAAAGAACAGATATGATAAACTTGGTGGCTCAGTGGGTAGCCTCACATCGCCTGACACCTTCAAGACTCAGGTTTCTTCTCACTCCAGGGCAGCTAGAGCAGTAGCTAATTTCCTCTCACGTGTCAGGCATTAGTGTCTTCTGTCAGTCCGGCACTGTGAGTCATTTCAGCAAAAGTGAGAAAGGGCACACGGTTTCATCACAGTTGCTGACTGGAAGCACATCTGTGAATGTCACTTCTTTTGCTGTGTCATTGTGCATACAAATCTACTTCTCTCCTCAGCTAATGTATGTCAGGCACTTGCAATTTTACCCATTTCTATGGCTGCTTAGCTTGCTGAGGCAAGTCTGGGTAAGTTCCTTGTCTGAGAGTACTGTAGCAGGATTCTTTTCAGGTCTCAAACCAGCAACCTAAATCTTGCAAGGTCACAGCGACTGCAGTAACTAGGCAGTGCTGCCCAATCTATCCAACACAAAGCAGTCAAGTGTGACGACGGAGAACAGGAATAGCCAACGTGACGTAAGGAATGAGCTGTTTACTTGAAGTACTTCACGTGAAATAATGGCAGGGTTGCTTATTAGTAATAGGGTTGCTTATTAGTACTTCAATCCATACTCCAAGAAAAGTACATGAATTTACAGTAATATACTTTCAGGAGGACAAGCTAATATTGTGATATATTTACTCATGGAACAGAGGTGGACTGTGCCTGCAGGTTCTGCAAACAGAGGTTGGCCGGATTAAAAGGAGTCAACGTGCTTAAGACAGTACTTGTCATGACAGGCTAAGGGGCCGTGGACAACGGGTCACGGTAATGCAAGCATAACACTAATTAACTTGTGCACACCAATCAGGGGATAAGCTGCACCTGTCTTTAAATCAGGAACTTTCATAGCACCCAAGATGACGATTCTCAAAGTCCAACCATTGAGAACTAGACGCGGGGCAACAAATATTATTGTTTCCTCCATGAGATATCAGGAGTTTGCCTCCCACCCCCCATGCCCTGTCACCTCCCCTGCAACTCTGGTAAAAGATTTTCACTGTGCTCTCCCAAACACATGTGACAAGAAAACTTGAAACTTGAAAACTTGAATTTGCCTTAACTTTTGACACAGTACAAAATGAAACAGCACCAGACCATCAGTTTTCATTTAGAAGCCTCAGAATGGCTACCTGGAACCTTTTGGTATTGGGAGGGAAGCAGTGCCGAGGGGGCGGAGCTATACACCTGGCCAGGTGCCTTACCCAGGGGAGAGCCGGTGCAGGTGCCCCCATTGAGGCAGTAGTCCTTGCAGTGGTTGACCTCACAGCGCTCCCCGGAAAAGCTTGGCCAGCAGTAGCACCGTGACACTCCCTTCTCATTGGTGAGACACCGGCCGCCGTTCTCACATGCCGGCCTGCAGAGCTCGCCTGCAGAAGAGGGTCGGTGTGTCATCTCCTGTCACGCCTGTCAGAGCTGTTGTCCACAAATGCTCAGCACGGATCTCATACAAGTAGGGGGAGTCATCACATAATATATCAAAGATATCCCCCACGTTATCATGTTGAGAAAAGGAAGAAGCAATTTCAATATAAATTTAAATGTTAAAACACTAAGTCCTGTTTACCCATTTACTGTCAATGTCAAGAATGTTGATACACCAAGGGGAATTTTATGTCCTACATTTCCTTTTTATTAAGCTGACTATTCCTTCTCTTCAGATAAATGAGTCAGGTTGAGCACCTTGCACAAGCAACTATGGCAGCACCCATTTTGGGGGTTAAACCTGTATCCATAGGTTGGGTTGTGTTAACCCCATGTCCTTAATAAGGGGACCAATCTACTCCTGACACAAAGTCAATGGAGTCATAAGCTGAAAAGTATGAACGCAAACATGATGGAAAGCAAAAACATCAATAGTTTTGGTTGTGCCGATCCACACTTAGCCATTTCCTATCTCCATGGTGATCCCCCAACACCCCCCAGAAAAAAAAAAAAAAAAAAAAAAAACAACCCATACCTGAGACATCAGTGTCACTGCAGGACCCATTAATGACAGCCTTCCCCTCCGGACACGAGCAGGTGGCACCGGTCGGGTTGAGCAAGCACAGGAAGTCACAGTTCATGGTCAGGCAGAGGTTTGTCACTGATGGAGGACAGGAGGACATACAAAGTTATGTTAATGTTAATGTTAATCATGGCACACCTCCACCTGACACTTAACGTACTCGAACACCCATGTCCAGTTCTGGTATGTTTCTGCCTGGTTTTGGGCACGTGTATCTGCTTAACTTTCCTTTAAATGGGGTGGAGTCATGTCATAAATGAAAATCATTTCAAAGATCACTGCATCCAGAACACCATGACACTCTCTTGGCAAAGCTTATGTCCACTAACCAGACTGACTGAGTTCGATTCTCTGTAAGGATTTTAAAACATCAGAGAATGATGAAAGAATACGATGGAGTAGAAAGGGTTTTTTCACTCTTCTTTTTGCCTGATGGACCTAAAGCTCAAGTGGGTAACAATCTCTGTGTTTTGTTTGTTTCTAATCAACAGCTTTTGTGGGGATCATTGATTAAATATTGTCTTGTCTGGCTGTATTTGGAGGTAAAAAATAGAGGCTTATTCTGCAGTAGCACTAGGAGGTGCTGCTGAGTCACAGCAAAGTCATGAAATTCTCAAAAAACAAAATGGGGAAAACGCAGATGGATCTTCAGACAACAAAAACAGCTTACTTAACAGTCCCCAGGGGTAATACAAGCTTTCATGCAAGTTGGTGCATAAGGTTTTCTGACCCACCCACCAGCAACAAGAGATTGTAAAAAGCTATTAGCTCTATTGACTTCTGGGTAGCCAAGATTTTTGTTACTTTTTACAGGCAACTAAAAGGCTTTGCCAGTCTGGATAGAGACAAGGCACAGCATCGGGCTAGATTCTCGTTAGAATCTTCAGCGGAAAACGCTTGGGCCGACTCGTGAGGAGTACTTGACCACGGGCACTCTCATTCCTGCATACTGCGCTGTTCCCGCCCTCACAAAGCAACGGGGAATACTCGTGGCTGCCTATTAGCCGTGATGCGCGAACTGATAAAGCTCCAAAGGCAGCAACGCCACAAAGAACAAATGGGAGCTGGTCGGCATGGGTCATTATGCAGTGGGAGTGGGAGAGGGATGGAGAGAGAGAGTAAGGGATGAAAAGGGATAGAAGAAGGGATTCACTCAGGAAGGAGGCAGACACCGCCATTAGAAATAATATACAAAAGCTGAAGATAAAACTAACAAAGCTGAGGCAGCACTGGCACCCCCTTCAGGGCTGGGGTGGAAATGAAAACAGAAAACAGCTGGTCAGTTTGCTGGCTTAAGGCTTAACTTCAGAAACAGAGCAAACTCAGATGCACGGACAGCTGGCTGGGTGGCACATAGGGCTGCTGACGTTGGCTCTGCCTTGTCCTCTGGGTAATGTAGGCAAGGTTGTCACTTTCGGTAAACAGCTGCAACAACATCTGACCGGCAGAACACAGAGCCGTACCGTGCCGTTGCTTGAATCGATGGAAGACCAAGATGCTCGACGCCTTCTCCACACCCAAGCTGAGGCGCTCGACGGGCCGTTTACCATACTTGTGGACCACGAAGATGTCATGCTTTAGGCTAGTCCCGTAGATATAGTCCTCGAAGATATCAATTTTGTATGGCTGTGCTATACCTGGATGTCAGACAATTGAGAAGAGAAACGTTGGAGGGCAGAGACAGATTTTACTGGGCTTCACCTCACCAGGTATGGTCTGATCAGACTTTGGTAGAGGCGCATTTCACTCCTCAGGCACAACTCAAACTTTATTTCCAAAGTTTATTTTTATACAGCTTAACAAACTCGTTCAATGAACCGTGAGCATGCTGGCTGTAATCATCTAAGTGGAAACTGGGAAACTGGTGTTTGTACCGGCACACTTGGATGGACACTCATCTTAAAGCTCTCTTATTGAACCGTCAAATCTCAGGTTGCTAGCCCCAGAGAGCACACCCAGAGGTCCAGGGTGACGGCCACCTCAGCAGACACTCGAGACGTGCCAGCGAACCGGAGGGCCACATACCGTGACGGCCGCCAATGGCCAGCAGAGCGTCCGACCCATCAAAGCGCACGCTCCCAATGACAGACAGCTCTGCGTCCGCCCAGTACAGGCGCTGGTTGAAATAATCGATGGTCAGGCCTGCGGGTAGGTAAAACATAGTTACTTCCCCAACGAATATGCCAGGGAAAAAAAAAAAAGCTAAAATCAATCTATTGGTTTTCTTCCTCTAAGCTGAGGTGGGCCTGAGTGATTTTTGAATAACCTGGGCTTGTAACCCTTCAGCCTAAAATAAAATGACTCAACTTTTCAAACATTTGGCCCTGGCAGGACTGCTGTGTTCTGCTAACACATCAGCCTAAACATCGACTGAGGTCTCTCTCTTCCTCCCCTCCTGTGGAGTGTCCGGATTCAATGCTCCGTAACAAACTCCCGTTATTGCCTTGTGCTGCTATGAAAGAAAATAATTTCTTTGATGTGAAGGAGACAAAATCAATCCATTTTGTGGTGGGGGGACACCTTTAGTAAAGGCTCTGTCTTAGAAAATAATCTTAAATCCAACATAAGCCCATGATAATTAAACCGGTTTGCTTTTTACAGATCACGTTTGTGATCACTAAGACAGTGTAATCCTCCTTCAAGTAAGCAGGCATAGATCCATAACTTGGGTGAGTCTGGTCTCCCAGAGGTACCTGCTGTCGAGTTGAACTTCTGAAGCAGTCCGTGTTGCTGAAAGATACCTAAAAAAAACCTCTACCTGTCCTGGTGCAGTGTGTGACTTCTGTATATGAAAACATCTCAGGCATTTGGGTGGTGGCCTCTCTGTGTGCCAAAGACCAGAAGAGGGACAACTTGCATAAACAAAGTCAAATCCTAAGGGCCTGAGGTCCCTGGGCTGGACAATGAACCACCAAGTCACCAGCATCCCTCCCAACTTCTCTGCTTACCTGTGGGCCTCCTCAGATTCTTCTCCAACAGGACCCGGCGCTTGGACCCATCCATGGCGGCCTCCTCGATATGCGAGTGGTCACCAATGACTGTCCAGTACATCATCCTACAAGAGGTCGAACCAAGTGCATCAGGCTATAATACTTATGCTGTGTTTTATTATTGTTACTGCTGTTATTTTTTTGAAATCTCTGTGGCAAAATTCCTGATCACTCATCCACCTACCCAAAGTCATTTTTCTGCATTATTAGTTAAATTGATTAGGCCACGATGATGCCAGCACTACCTGGAAAGAGGCTGCTTTCAGTGAGAAAAGGATCGTTTTACAATTAATTGGAGTTACAGGGGCAAGAATCATCTGGAATTATTATGAGCTAATTGTGAACAGCTCATGTCTGCTCAGATACTTCAACCTCAGTCTAGGGATAGAAATAGATCCCAGCTTACCTGGTGTGGATCACGGTGACAGCTTAACCACAGCCTTAGTGCCATGAAAAGCTACAGAGAACCCAACATTCTGGTCTTCAGGATTCTTTTTTAGTTTGTTTTTCTTGCTGTGGCCTTGATTTAAAGCAACTGACATTTCATTCATTTCTCGAATGGGACATTTCAATGGAGTAAGTACTCTATTGAAACATCTCCAAGGTAAGTACAGCACAATCCCTGTTCAGGCTTAACCTCATCACTTTTTGCATTATCAGTCTGTTTCTTGAATGACCATGCCACCCCCTTATCTGTTCCAGAACACTGGAGGAATACGCCATTGTTGGGAGCACTCTGTGTTTTCCTTCTACCCAATGAAACGTGACTTGTTACTGAAACACAGGGCTGTGTAGAACTTCCTGTGGTTAAAGGCATGACCTTTCTCGAGGAGAACACTACGCCTTACCCTCGGATGGGATTGACGGCGATGGAGTAGGGTTCCCCGGCGATGTCGGTGATCAGACGGGTGCAGTTGGGACCACCAAGCTGGCCCACATTTATAGAGTATCTGAGCCTAGTCCAATGGGCCGTGTAGTAGCTGAACCAATGCATTCTCGAGTGGTCCGTCCAGTAGATGTTTCCGGTCACCCAGTCTGCCGAGACATCCCTCGGCCTTCGGAAATCGGGGCACTGCAACAATTCATCGGATATAGTGTTTGGCTATGTGGTGTTACCCAGCACCCTCAAAACATGAGAAGATGTACAGAAATCTGTACTCACAACAACACACAAACAAGACAACGGCACCCACACCCCTGCACATAGACATACGCATTCACTTACACGTGCTTCCCCAAACACTCCCTCAGAGGTGACAAAGTCTGTAAGGTGTGTAAATGTCACTGACATTATGACTACAGCACGGCTCCTGTTCCTACTGTAGGGCTGGTTTTAAAGACTCAGCGGGACATTGCCACTGATGTGTGGCCATCTCATCTAATTTAATCAATGTTATGGATTTCATGTCTAAAATAATACCAACATTCCCTGTCAAACAGCCAGACTTCTTCATTTTTTCTTCTGTGATGTATGTCATGGTTGGGAATCCACCCTCTCTAAATTCTCAGTTGTGACATTTTACCTCAGGTGTTAAGGGCATGTGAGTAAGAAGAAGACTATTTAGTCAATCTAATGCTGAATCGCTTTAAGCAATCAAAGGTAGAAAGACACTGAGCAGGGTCACCCTGTGTATAAAGATTACAAAGGATGTGCTTTTAAGGAAGTGTTCTGGCGTTCTTGCTGAAGGTCAGGATGAAGAATACCTGGACTGTGATAACTGGCAGCGTGGACTGCGTGTGGCTAAAGATGCTCTGAGAACATACGGCACTTTGTCATCTCCCTGGCCAATTCAACTCCGAGGCCGAGTCTCAGCTCCTTAGAAGTCGTCATGTTTTCTATATGCATCAAAAGGTACCTTTTCTTAAAGAATTAGGGAGGGTTTTGTTCATGTTATAAGAACTGAATGAGTGTAAAAAATCTTATTGGGTGAGTGTGAAATATGCATTCAGGGGTTATTTAGCATTGGGCGGGAGGTCATGAGGGTGGGGCTAACCTTCCGCAGCCACATTTTGGTATTAATATCTTTAATCATGTAGAATCAACTCATAATTCAACACCGCCTGTGAATGAATATTGAGTCGTGCCTTTCAGTCAGACTGAAACAAAGTCACTAATACATGGAATCATAATAAAGGTGTTTTTAATTAAACCAGAAAATGACTGCATGCAGAATAAATTAAGCTTTACATCCAAATGAAGGCAGACTTTATTGAAAGATGTCATTCTACTTTCCACCGAACAGGTGTCTTTCAAATACTTACTATGATTCCGCTATTTGATTTAGATTGACTTCTGTCTAGGATGTCTTTGTAAAAAATTCCACCCGGATTAAACTGTGTAGCCCAGACAAACTTGTTTCCTTGAAACAGAGCATCCATTCCAATTATCCGGGCATTGTCCTCGGTGCGTGCTAGTTGTCCGTGGCTCTGGTTAAACGGATACACAAAACCTCGGATTTCAGTGTCATTAGCTACGTAGAGCACGTGATCTTCTGGTCCTGCCCGTTGAGTCATTAATATGCAAAAAAAACGAAAGGTTGTCTAAATTCCATTTCTGAATTGAGACAACAGATTTTCAGTTTACAGTGTAGCTACTCACAAGAGAACATTAGTAATATTTTAGCAATTAAAATATATTTTAAACTTGAGATTCATATGAATATATATTATATATATACACATTCCAATTATAATTACACAAATGCAACACATTATAATAAATGGTAATGTAAATACATACTGGAATATTTGAACATGCAACATGCATGAATGATAGCAGTACTGAACTGATTTGTATTTTGCATGTGACAGATGATAGGATTAAATTATTGATTTAGCACAAAATCACCTTTAAACGATATTTGGAATGTTCTAATCCTTATACTTGAGTGGTATTCTTTAATTATGTCATGTTTACAATGCCGTACCTTTTGCTCGACATTCTCCCTCGATGTCTCTGTAATTCAGGTCGCACGTGCATCTGAAGGAGCCTTTGGTGTTTGTGCAATGGTGAGAGCACGTGCCAAATTGAAGGCACTCATTGACTTCTGGGGATGGAGAGCAGAGCCGTCAGCGTTTTACCCCCAAAAGCCTTTAAAAGGTACACCAGAGCTTCTCGCCCTGCGTGAAGGCCAAGATGTCCATGCAGCCCACTATAGAACCTCAGCCACTTCCCCCGGCAGTGGAGATTACAGACGCTCTTGCGCTAACAGGACCCTTGAGTTTGTTCAGATTTGCCGAATGCAGAGATAAAGGCAGTGGAGATTTCTCTGGTGTTACGACGAGGACTGGCATGACACATTAATTCCATCCTAGTGTAGTATTTCCCTTCCTTTGGATTTCCTCCCTGCTTTAATAACAGAATTATCTATATGTTGCACTAAACTACAATCGCACACATCAGGCATTGTCATCTCTACCTGAGGAGTCATTCCAGGTCCTCTTTACCTTCACCTGCTCCTCTGAGTCAAGCAGAGAGACAAAAATTTGCCTGCTAATTTTACATTCAACACAAAGTCAAGTATTTTACAGACCCGACTAAATCCCTAATTCCAAATTGCCTAAAAGCAGATGGGGTATGCTTGTAAGACTAATAACAGACCTATAATTGCAGCCATTGTTATCCAACTGCAAATTAGTTGCAAGCAGCGAGATCCTAATTAAACTTCTTAAGTTCTTTGCAATTGAAAGTAATAGTCCCAAATTAACTGCAGGTCTAACGACATTAACAGGCAAATCTGGGATATTTAACATGATATAAATGGAAGGTTTTTGGGATCATCTGGGTCAACATAAGGAAAGTATGTTGTCCACTGAAAAAACATTTGAAAATACAATTTGCAGTTGTCATAAAATACCCTGTTATACACACCCTGACTTACATAAGACTGACTTACGTAAATCCAGACTTAGATACAAATATCCAACATACATAATGCACTACACAATGCTAGACAGTGATACTGTAGTAGCCAGAACTGTGTACCAGAATGCTACTAGGATTAAAGGCAAGTGCCATGTCCTAGTAAACAATAAAGCTGCTTTTTTGCTTTAGTAGTGTACTTTCTCCTATGTGGTCAACTTACATAACTTGCAACTTGTGTAAGATGTTGCGGGATAGTTAACTTACATTAGCCAGGGGGCGTCTGAGCACGAAATACCCTTGAGAAGGAAAGTCCATAATTTCATGCATTCTCATGAGGACTCATTGAGATTTGAGTGCACAGGTCCTTCTTTGTATATGACTGGCATTCTTGTCAAAGAGCACCCTGTTGGTGCCCATTCAGTCACAACATAATTAATTTATGATAGGTAGTGGGGAAAATTAAAGGTGCAGGACAGCACCAAATAAAAACACAAAACAGGACCCTTTAAGAGAACCAAAATCCATACACTTCATTGCCTGTGGAGTTTAACAGCCTTTGGTTTATGACGGACCAGCACAGGCACATAGCTGATCTACCTAACCCCACCCCTTAAGGTGAACTGAAATTAGAGTTACAATGATGAGTTACATATTGTAATTAAGTGCTCAAATTGCATTTCACAGAGTTAGTAAAGCTCTCCTTCTCTGGGAAATGAAGCAGTTCATCTTCAGAGAACAATGGGCGACGTGCATCCATGGGGTTGACCGAAAATGTGTCACTGCAGACGGGGCTCGATTCTCACACCCTAGTGCAGGATTGTCACTCACGCCTTAACACGTGTTTTTCCTTAATCAGCTGACTGTTAGCAGCCCGAGATGCCGTACTCTCAAAGATGACATGTCATTAATGGAAAAGCCGTCTTGAAGGGACCTGAGACGGGATGACGAGTGAGCGACAGCGGGGGCTCGAGAGAGACGTAGAGGCGGTGTCTGACCGTACCTTCACACTGCTTAGTCTTCCGGCTGCGCTGAAATCCAGGCCTACACTGGCAAACGGCATTGCTTTGCGTGTGGTTGCAGATGGCGTCTTCGCCACACGGATTCACCCTGCTGCCACACATGTCCTCACTGTGAACTGGGGGGGGGGACACTCATAAAACAACTCCACCTCACTCCCGCATCACCAAGATTACCCCCCTGCCCCGAGCTGTCATCCTGGGGGGGGGATGGCAAACAGTCGTGTACTGAATGGCCAAATCAAGTCACTGCCCCCAAGACATAAGCGAGACACAGGGGGCTTCGCACCAAACACATGCAACTCTGATCCTCCAAAGTCCCTTTGTGACAAACCTGAAGTACTTCTCAAGATCCCCATATAACAAGGTTATAATAAAATGGATATGGATAAGGGTCACTGCTTCTTCCAATTAATGATGGGCTGCCCCATGGCTGATGCCCACGAGAAGGTGAGAAAGCTTGTGGATTTCCCATAGCGCAGGTGACAGTATGATGATGCGGACCAAGCTGTCCCACCCACCTGGTGAGCAAGAGCTAATTAGTGTTCTTGGGACCCAGCCTGGCATGGTGGGGGATCGAACCCATGTCCCTGCTGCAAGAATCACCTCATGCTGACCAGAGCTCCCCTGGAGAGCATCCTAGAGTCTATTTTTAAAACCGAGCACTTGTGTCAACCTGAATCCCTGCCAGTGCGTGTGACTGGACGTATTTAATGCCCATAATCCCACTTCATTTGCCGAATTGGCTCCATTAGTTTTATAGATTTGATGTTTCTATAAGAATGAGGTACATGTATGTGAGTGAGGATGAACATTGATAGATATAACACAGAATTAACAGATGAAGCCAGGAGAATGTTATGAAGGGCTGTAACATGGTCACTGGCATGAGATTCATTAGGAGACAAACTTAAATTGGGGACTAGGCGAGCTTCGCTTGAATTTATGTGACACGGTGTCCCATTCCATGCTCAAAGTGTACCATACTCAGTCCCTGTTGCTGCCAGACACAGCGAGCTGATCTCCGCACTCACAGGCCTTGCAGCCGACTTCGTCAGAGCCGCCGTCGTAGCAGTCGTCAAACAGGTCGCACTGCAGCTCAGCAGGAATGCAGCGGCGACCCCTGCAGGCAAATTCGGCCTTCCCACATGGCCGGGGCCTAGCTGTCATGCTACCTGTTCATGGACACGTGCACAGACACGGCAAGAACTGCAGTTAGATCTCACGTAACCTAGCAGGGTTTCCTGCACTGGATGGCAGACTGCCCCATCCCTGTCAGACTACTATCAATGGCTGCTCTGCATCGCGACAGGTAATGCTGATTGATCTGAAGGCATCAGTGTACAGACCGTTAATGCAACATGACAGCCCAAAGTAGGGCGAAGCCTGAGGTTGTTTAACTGTAGCGTGCAGCTAACTTAGAGTTCACACACGTTCAAAGGCACCACGCGTCTGAGGCGGGGAGGAAAGGCGGCAAATAATCCCGTGAACACGCTCTTCAGACTCAGATTCAGACGTGCACGCTGCACTTTTCCTCACAGAACGCCCCTAAAGCCAACAGCATGCTTCAAAAGTAAAGATTTCATTTACTCTGTGACACTGCTGACAGTTTACGAAAGCTCATCATCATCATAAAAGTCTGAGTTGAATAAAAGTAGAAAGAAAAAAATAAAGAGTGCAACTCTGCAGAACCAGCAAAACAGCTTAATAGCACTCACGATTTAAATTGCATAATCTTAATCAAGTTTGACTCTGTGATACTTTTACTAGTGTCTGTCATTTTGGTGTTACAGGTGACGTTATATGGTTTGGGGAAGCCATTTAGTGATTTACATAATAATAAGTGGGGTAGAATTGAGTTAAGTGGTTAACAGTCAGTAAGAGCACACCGGTCGGCTTGGTACAGCTCGGTTAAGAGCAGGGTGACCCGAGACCACACCGATGCCGTAGTAACATCTAGGATGGTGTACGAGCGACACCACTGACACCGATGCCGTAGTAACATCTAGGATGGTGTACGAGAGACACCACTGACACCGATGCCGTAGTAACATCTAGGATGGTCTCACTAACCAGGCAGCTTGCTGCACGCCTCCTCGTCCGAGTTGTCCCCACAGTCGTCCACACCGTTGCACACCTGCTCCGTATGAAGGCACGTGCGGTCATTCCTGCAGCGGTACGGCCTCGTCGGCGGACAGGGGAACCTGGCTGAGGGTGCAAAAGAATGGAATTACAGCCCAGTGTCAGTGCCAAGCAGAAACAGCCAGACCCCTCCGTGTACGGAGGATTATCACTGAGTGATGCTGCCAAAAGTAGGTTTACATATAATTATGTCTATACAAATACAAATTTAATGAATTTTCTTCAGTATGTGCATTTAAATAGCATCATTTTCACCTACACACATATAAAGCTGACCGACCTCTAAATTGTAAAAATACTTGTGGTGGGCTGGACTATTCTGAACTATCGCCAGAATTGATTAGGTAATTTAAGACACTCCCACCCACCACAGGTTTTGAAGCTTCATTTGTCCCATCACTTCCATAAAGTCTGTAATTTATAATTATTAGGTGCTGGATTTGTGTAATGACTGTTAGAACATGTATTTATGTATATAGTAGGCTTATATATATATATATATATTTATATGTATGTATGTATCTTTAGTTTAAAGTATTTATCATATTTTAATTGCTAAAATATTACTTATGCTATCTTGTGAGTAGTTGCACTGTTAACTGAAAATTCAGAAATGAAATTTGGACAACTTTTACACAACTACCTTTTTGCATCTTGACGGGCAGGACCAAAAGATCACTCGCTTTACGTAGCTAATGAAACCGCACTGAAATTTGAGGTTAACAAGAGACACAGATGAATTTCGGAATGACTGTTTAAGGATTTCTGTGCTCCTTGGTCAAACAAGAACAGGCAGCTTTCTGGGGTGATTAAAGTCTGTGTAAGTTTTTTTTAACCTTTACAGGTGAGTGGGTTTTGTAAAGGACATCGGTATATCTTCTGACATTTGTGAGAATCGCCGAGGATCACAAGATCTTTTAAATGAATCATTTTTATCTGAAACCCATAATGATAGAAAAATGGGAGTCAAGTCAGTAAGTAGACACTATCACCAGAGTCTACAACCAGAATGTATCCAGTATGGTTACTTATATTCAGCTAAAATACGGAAAACTTCATACAAAGCACAAGGATTTCATATCATGACATATGGGCTTCATAAGAATCATACAAAACCAAATAAAAAGACCTTATTAATTAGACTGGTGTGTTTTCCCCAATTGCAAATGGGCCAGACATGATTAAAGAGAATACAGAATACAAACATGGGGTATTGCATTTTTAAACATTTTAATATACTAGTTCAGGATTTCATAAAAAATACAAATGTGTTGGATTTAGATGTGTTAATGAAAACTATGTCTTGATGACCATGGGCTGGATAAACAACTGGAACATGAATTGATGGATGGAAAAATTTTCTATGTAACTTCAGCGTCTGCCGTTGTCAGATCATATTTTATTATGTAATTAAAATTAAGATGATCTGAGGCGGCCGCCTCGTACCACACATGTCGGGGTCCTCGTCCGTGTTGTCACCGCAGTCATCCTCGCCGTCACACAGCCACACGTGCAGCTTGCACAGGGTGTTGTTGCAGACAAACTCGTCAGCGCGACATGACAGCGCATCTGCCAAACAAAAACGGCAAGACGAAAGTGGCATTGGTCTCTTTCCTGAGGTTTTTTGCAAAGCATTAAGGCTTACATCCACACACACACACACACACACGCACGCACACACGCAATGAAAAGGTGGATGGAGCTAATTGGATGGTGACCAGAAAAGAGATACCAGATGTCATATGGAGAGAGGGGCCTGAGGTTTGTCTGGCCTAAGCCCAGTTCCTCCCCGCCATTCACGGCCCACCCGTCAGACCCTTTTCAGTTAAATTAGCTCCACAAAAACTCGATAATAAGCAGGCAATTATCACGACCCTGTTGCTGTGGAAACGTGTACGACGGAAAGGCTGCTGCCGTAACTGTGAATGTAAAGCAGTTCTCATTTCGATGTGAATAAATTATGTTAGCGCATGGCGAGATCATAACTGCAAGGAGGCAAACAACCAGCCACATTCAAGGTTAGCTTCCATTTACCAAAGACTCAACAAAAAAAAAAAAAAAAAAAAAAAAAAATTAAATCAATGCTGCCAGGGTGAAGATTACAGAAGATGATGTAAAGCATGACATCCTACTCCCAGAAGCACTGGTGGGGGTCAGTGGCCTAACCGATACTGACAGCATTAATGTTGGGCTCAGGTCCCTCCATGTCCACCCAGGCTAAAGTAAACATCTCGGACTATGGCAGGGGTGAGACTGTCCCCTGCATATTTTAACAAAAACAGCTGTTGTTATGTCTTCTCATTCCATCCTGCTTGTCTCCTTCATGATGGCACAATCATCACGCCAGTGAAGGTCAGTGAAAGCCAGTGAAGGTCAGCCACCCTCTAGTAAAGGAGATGGAGACCTTGGTCTCGTCCCAGTGGCAGAGAAGTGATGGGACTGTACTTTCCAAAAGGCACAAACACCGTGCTTTTTTTGGGGAGGAGAGAGAGTGGGAGCAAGGGAGCAACGCAAGTCAGGTTATTTCACATCATTAAAAACATTTTTCCTGCGTATGCAAGCCCTATGGGTTTAGCGTGAATGCTAACTGATAAAATGTGATTCAGGGTAACGTGATCCTCTCTGCCTCAAAAAACAATCCCTTATGAAAGACCTGCACACAGATTATAGGAAAAAAATGCTTTGCTTTGCTTATACTGAGGGCAAAATGCAGATTTCAGAAGAAAAATTACAGACATCTTTTTGAATACATATAGTTTGAAAAATACAGGCAGGCACTGCTTGGTCCACTAAAAAAGAACAAAACAAGAAAACTGTTTAAATTTACAAACTCTACCTTGGCAAAGATCAAGAAATGTTTTCACAAAACACGAGCTGGGGGGATATTTTTGTCAAACTATACTGTATTTTATCTAAACCTCTCCTGGGGAGAGACAGGGACAACAAGGGAGAGGAAAGCTTGTGAAACTTTTAAAATACAGGACAACCTTAAGAAACTCCTTGTTATAGAAACTCCTAAGCAAGATTCTGCTTCTCTGACATGATGCATGATGGCTTAAACCTTCCCACTGGGAATCCCCCTCTGCTTAAATTCCTCATGATCCTTGTCTGATTGGACTGAGTAAGGCCTTGATGACTCCCTGATGTTCTGGTGGAGCTATATAACAAATATCTGAAGTCACTGAGGACCCTCAGGAGACTCGTGTGAACATACGCTAATAGGGGTAGCCGTAATTCAGGTCACATGACACGACGGCATCGTGACCTGGTGATGGGGCACCAGGAGCTGCCCCTTCAACAGGCCTCCTCCAGACCTTTACGGAGCACTCGAACCTTACCCCGACCGCAGTTCTCCTCATCGCTATGGTCCAGGCAGTCGGGCACATCGTCACAGTGCCACCGCAGTGGGATGCAGTGTGCCCGATTCCGGCACAGGAACTGGTCCTCGCGGCATTCATGGATACAGTCCACCTGCAGGATTGGAATAAAAACACTCAGAGCCAATGGCATGGTCTGGCACTCCAATTAACCAATTAAAAATCACCCAATGTCAGTAAAACCTATGTCAGTTAAACCAATGATACTTCTCTGTTATTCCAGAAGCTGGTAGCTAGTCATTCATTCCAGCTCACCAGTCCAAGGTGTTGAACTGAGGTCTGCCTGTTAGAGATGTTTGGAGAAGCCCTTTCTATAAAATTACACTCTGTGTTGTTTCTCAATTTTGTTAGCAAGAGAACAAGAGAAGTTGCTGTGGTATTTTGTGCCCGCAAAATAGACTTAACTGTAATTTTAAAAAAGCTCAAAATAGTATTGCCTTGGCAATGAAGTGAAGTAAAATTTAAAAAGAAAGCTTTTCATAGCATTACGCTCCCTAGAGATGGACATGAGAAGCAGTTGAGTTGAGATGTTCATTCGGATTCATTAGGATTCACTTTGCGTCCAAACAGACACACGATTAAGAGGCATAGGGCATCCTATAATGCAACTTCGTCTTGGCTTAGTGAAGGCATCCTATCATAGGAGAGGAAATGTATTTGTTTTAGGAACGCCATCTGTCCAAAGCAGGCCAGTCCACAGTCATCACCTTTATTAATTTTTCAGCCTCCTTCTGGTCTTTCAACCTTTTCACGAATTATTTGTATCTGGCTATGATTAAAAAAAAATGGGGAACTGAATAAAGAACGAGAGCTCGTAGATGACATTTAATGAACAATGACAGTTATGGTGATCATAAAATAGTGTACATCAGCACAGAAATCATTTATAAAGTCATAAACAAGACAATTTTACTGGGTAATTGTAAAGCATGAGTTCAAAATTAATTTAATATGGAAAGTTTGTTTTCATACTCTCAAGGCATGCTCGATAATTACAGCGATGGTCATCAATGCTTAATTGAGCTGAACAGTAAAACTCATTTTCTGATGTTAATAAATTGTGTTTATTTCCAGCCTAATTGTGACACCAGGCAGTTCCAGAGCTGATTTAGCACGAGTTCAATAAGTGTGATAGTGACCAACACAGGGATGGGGGGGGGCAAACCTCGTCAGAGCCGTCTTCGCAGTCGTCGTGTCCGTCACAACGCAGGCTGACAGAAATGCAGCCCCCACCAACACAGCTGTACTCGTTCAGTGAGCAGGAGGGGGCCTCTGAAGAGGAAAATTTACCATGGGAAGGGGGTCAATCCTCTGAAGGGTCACTGCCCTACGTTTCCAGACAGAGGCACACGTGGGTTCTCCCTAGGGCTCGAACCTGGAGCCTTTCTGTCACATGTCCATATCCCCACAAACTGAATGCTCCACGGTGTATGGACACACCCTCGCCCTTGCAGTGGAAGTGACAGCATATCACCAAAGCCCCGGTCAGCTGTGTCACTCCGCAGTGCGCTAATGGCATCAGGCCGCTTAGGTCGAACCCGAGTTCTGATGACACAGACCATCCTGGTAAGCATTAGTGTCCCTTACCGTTGGCTTTCCCATCTATGTGGAAATAATATTGTTGCATGTAAGGAGGTCACACAACTGGTTGCACCTGGAATGTGTGGTGACGCTCTCAGTCATGTGACCACTAGTAACTGGGGCCGTCAGGGATGGTGCCTCAGTCGATTAAAGCAGACGTATTCTGAGACCGCCTGCTGAACATGTATCCTGTGTCAGCAGAAAATAATAAGAATTTTTTCCAATATTAGCCTGAGGCAGTTTTGAATGCTATCCAGCATAAACATGCATCCAAAAAAGATTAACTACGAGCATTAAGCCTTGGAGTTTGCTGCTTTCTGTAGACCTGCTTTGGCTCTCATGCCCAACCCTGAATGTTTTTATTCGCAGCCCCTGACTGCAGGCTGGCAATCAAAACTGAACAAATGGGGTCCAAACGATGCATTTAGAGACAAGCACTCAAACTCCAGAACATTCTGTAAAACAGCCATTTGGCAGGTTTGCTAGCCAGAACCCTCGTTAATGGTCAGGTCATGGTTCTGATTTGATTTATGGAGATTTTTTTTGGTTCCATTAAGGGTGCTGTGTGAGAGAAGTGAATCCTTCCCCACTCAAGCTTTTAACTACACCTCACTGCCTTCTCTAATTAGAATAATTCTCTGTCCTTAGGTACTTCTGCTTTATCACGGAGTGACAAAGAAATGAAGCCAGAAAATCGAGACACTCCACATAAACTCTGTTCCTTTATCATACATGGGGGGCATTTTCTAAGTAAAGGAATTATTAAGTGAGATTTTTGTAGTTCTGTGGGAACCTCTATGAAGGTATATTCATTAGCCTTCCATTTCAGAGCTGTAACAACAATCCAATCTGTCCTGATTGACTGACTACATCTGCTGCGGTAGCAAAAGTGACACATTGAAGTGAAGTGATCTGACTGAACAGCTGTGCCAGAAATGACAGGTGAGGAGTCTGCATCATGTCACAATACGGTGCAGAGTGACTCACAAACAGGATTAGCAATTTAAAACACACAGAGGGTGCCTAAAGAATGCAGAACCTATACGTACAGCGAGTGATGCAGAATTACAGCTGTGTGAACCTTACATCACAACAACAGCAAAAACGTGGGTGTCCTGTGCCATAGTCAGCTTTCATATGAGTATTATACCCTTCAGCTTAAACCTGCATCCCCCTCCCTACTGTGATGGGATAGCACAATCCAGGGCTTAACAGTCAGCAATCTGCTGCTTCCCATGATGCCGTGCGGCACTGGAGCTCTTCCTGTGAGCTTTATTCGCACCCCTAGTCACACGGCAGCACTTCTCCTGCTGTTCTTACATTTGCTAGGATAAAAGGCTGACCCGGCCTTGCTTTGCTCCTCACATAGGAGGAGTGTCTCATGCCGGCTAGCAGCTATGCTAACGCAGCCCAGACAAGGGGCCAAGGGGCGGCCAGTCATACCGATGCCTTGGCAGTCGCTCTCGTCCTCGCCCGTCTTACAGTCCTCCTGGCCGTCACAGAGCCACTTCAGGGAGATACACAAGCTGTTCAGGCATTGGAACTGATCTTCAGAGCAGCGTGTCTCACAGTCCTTCTGCAAGCAGACCAGGGGGCGACGGGTCAGGGTCGGGTTGCGATCTCATAATACACAGCGCACGCAGAGCAGTGGGCGGAGCACACGGACACGCACAGCCACAAAGAGCCAATTCATGTAACCAAATGAGGCTTTAATGGTGCAGTAATCATTCCAAAATGATCATTTTTAAAAATCCATATTTTAGAAGCCGTTAATCGCTTTTGTCATTATGCCAGCACCATTTCTTATCCTTTATTTACTGAAAATGTGTCACAGTTGCGAGGAAAGGCAAGGAAAAAACGCTCTTCTGTCCAGGATGGCTGTTAGCGAGGCAAAGTTATGGCTGTGGGCGATGGTTGGGGAATGGGGTGCCAATCGCTTTAAGGGATGAGACTGGAAGCTGCAACAACACTTCAACCACAGAGATTACTCAGGGCTGATGTGGATAATTACAAAGACTGCACAGACTAGAAACAGGCCATGGGTCATTTAAGGACTATTCCCCTGCAATTAGATCTCATATTATACATAACCATGTCTGGTTTCTCAAAGGAGAAATTAAATAATTTTTCTAAATCCATTTTTTAAACCTTGGGCTTCAGCTACACTCAAGTTATTCTGCTGCATTACTGCTTAAACATGGTAGGACGATTATTTTGCCTCTGCCTTAGATGGTGGCTTCAACTAGTGTTCGTTTCCACAAATTCACAAATGCCAGATAATACAGTAGTGAGAAGAGCAGCGTTAGAAGACTGAATGCAAAGAGAGTGCCCTGTCTGTTCAGAACCATGCCAGACAGGAGTGATTTCAGAACCACGGATAGCAGCCTGTCAGAAGCCCAGAGAGCCTGAAATAGGTAAACCTATAAAGAGACTGTTAATCTTTGCTTTTAGTTATTGTAGTGAGGAGTGCTGTGCCTGCTGAACAGTTTTATATGGTCTTGTGAAAGAGTCCATGAATGGGCGGGGTTATTGGTGGTAAGGCCTAGCAAACCTCTGGGGTGAGCTAACATCTCAAAGAGAAACCACCTGACTTTCACCCTCAACCGGGCCATAAGACATGATGGTACACCCTCTACAGGCGTCTGTTGGTCCCACAGAAGTACGTTCTCTTTAGGGGGGACACCCAGCTGCAGGGCATTACCTGTAGACACGATCATTCTTATGGGATTGAGGGCAGCGGAGCTCTGTGTGTCTGATACACCTGTGGTCAGAATCACGCTGACACGTCCCCAACAATGATGGATGTCCAATGGGCGCTCACCTCATCTGATCCGTCCATGCAGTCATAGTCACCGTCGCAGCGGAAGCGAGCCGAGATGCACTCCCCGTTGGCGCAGACAAAGTCTTTAGAGCTGCAGGTTACCGGTTCTGCATTGATGGGAGCAGAACAGAGGGTGAGAGACTCCCAGAAATACCTGCATCACTGGGTTGCTGTCTGCTGTTCACTAGTGCTGCATGATTTTCAAAGCACATTACAAAACAGCACAGGCAGAAAGGGGCAGGGTCACACAATGTGTGTCTAACAGGATTTTGATTATGGCATGTTGATAAGCCCGCCTAATTGGCCACATAGGCCAGGAGCCGCACTCAGGACGCTGGGACATTCTCGTTCCAGGATCGCATCCAGGAGCTGCTGCCTCTGAGATCTGCCAGGGAAGCCCTGGCACCTGGCACGAGGCTGCACGGCTCTGCCACCTTGCTGTGGGCCACGCTGAAGCCACATGTGCCGCAAGCTGCTCCAATTTGGGAGGCGGGGGACTCTAAACCTGGCCACCTGGGGACCTATTAGCACAGGCTATAAAACCACCTGTCACTTGTACCAAAGAAGAGCCGCCTTTACTCAGATTTCCATGCTGCGGTTCGCAGTCTTCAGGGTGACACTGCGGCGTCTCGCTCTGAAGGCGCCGTGGGCAGCTGTTAAATGGAAAGTTCCGAAACCTTCACAGAGGCCCCAGAAGGCGAAACGCAAGCAGAATTGCTTTAGTAAAAGTTGTCAATGCACTTTAAGGAGCTAGTTTTCAGTTTACAGTGAAGGGTACAATTCAGTTTCCTGCCCTGATGAAACAGAGGGAAACTGAATAGACCCCCACCCCCCCACCATCTCTGTTAACCCATCAGCTATGTCTTGTGAAGCAGAAGAATCAGAAGCTCAGAGATGAGCCTGATTCACATCATGAGGAAAAAAAAGGAAAAGTGGATCAGGGTATAGTCCTTCAGGTAGGATATGAGGAAAGATCTGAGCAGAGAGCAGTGTGGTGAGATGGAGAAGAAGACAGATACTGATCTGGCCATATGGGGCGGGAGTGAGAGAGAGAGAGTGAGAGATAGTGATCTGGCCATATAGAGAAAGAGAGACCGATAGTGATCTAGCCATATGGGGGGGAGAGAGAGAGAGAGAGAGAGAGATATTAATCTGGCCACATGGAGAAAGAGAGACAGATAGTGATCTGGCCACATGGAGAGAGAGAGAGAGATCCAGATGGACAAAGGGAGAGACAGATGATGATCTGGCCAGATGTAGAGAGAGATCCATGCAGACAAAGAAAAACTGTACCATACGGCTTGATTTCTTCCAGATGTAGATCTCAGTACAGAAGCCACGTTGAAAGATCTTTTGGAGAATTACACCAAGGTGACCACGTGTCAGCTCTACTTGAAAGGGTTGAATCTCTAGCTTTGTAATTTTTTAAAAAAGTGACATGAGCCACACACTGCAACATGCGTTTGGCCAGTCTCCATGCAGCAGCTGACACAACTGCAATGGCATCATGTCCAGGAAGGAGGTTTAAAGTGGACTTGACAAGGACAAAACAAAAGGCATGAAGGAATGGTCTCCTTCCGTTATGAAGGCTGCAGTTACTGTCACAGCTTATTGCTGTGGAAAGGAACCTATTTAAATGTGAAGACTGGCATGGAGGGGGCCCTACTGACAGGAGTTAACCATCAGGCCTTGGGGCAGGGTCACATGAATCAGACAATTAGGGAGAAGGCTATCTGATTGGCACAAGTTTTGGTTTAATGGGACAACAGGATGCTGAGATCCGAGGCCAGAATCACCTCTGGAGACAGTTGGGCATGGGAGATCCTTTAACCGAAAGAAATCTAAGTTCCATGGTAACGTGAGAAGAGAGCAGCAGCAAGCAGAGAAAGTTCCGGTGGTAAAATCCACAAGAAGCAGGTAAATGGAAGGAGGGTGGAGGCACTTACTGCAGTTCTGCTCGTCTGAGTTGTCTCCGCAGTCGTTTTGGCTGTCACATCGCCAGTGGTCGGGAATGCAGTTGTTGTTCTTGCAACGAAATTCATGGGGCCCGCATGTTTTCTCATCTGGTCGAAAACAGAAACGATGAGAACAACAAACAAATAGCTCTTTAAGAGACACGGATATTAAGATTTTGCAGCCACATCACCCTTTGTGGTTGCCAATCATCTTGCCGCCTGCGTTTGAAAATAACTTCACACCACATCAGAGCACAGACAACTCAAGAAAAAAAAGTACTGATTAGAGGGCGATGGCAATGCACGCAACGCAGGAAATGTGCACGTTACACTGAGTGGCATATCGCGTCCATGGGAGGTGTCTCGCTGTCAGAGCTGGCATATGAAATAAAGGGTGGCTCGAGGCACATACTGAGGAAAGGCTCCATAACCCCATAAAGACATCTGCAGACCGTAGTCGTGTATCTGATGGAGGTCTTGAGGCCAGAGTAAGGTACAGAGCAGGGGACACTCTGGACAGGATGTCAGTTCGCTATAACCCACATGCAGGCACTCCACACGGACGACTTACAGGCACCGATGCGGGCATCTGAACCACACCACTAAGAGGAAACCCGAAGGGTAGAACGTGAAAACTCCACACAGAGAACCGAAACAGAAATCGATCCTGCAGCCCTCGAGGTTGAAGGCCCCTTCTATCCTTGCTGCACTGTGTGTTTATACATGATGTATTTATATAAACTGAGAGCTTATTTAACTCAGGTTATATAAGTAACCCTGACAAAGCCCTTCTCTCCTGCATTATTCATTCTTATCTGTATTCAGTGTAACGCATCCAGTATTCTAATGCTGTCAACCAACATTGAAATTTAACCTGAATTCACTATTAGGGGGCCTAATCCATCTATCAGGAGAGGGGATAAATATATAATGCATTATTAATCTACACATCGCTGTGTCGTGTTTGGGTACTAATTCTCAGCCTTAATTCAACATTAACCCAATTCCAATGTGATTCCGGACTGCACAGGAATATTAAGTCTGCCTTCGAGCCCAGCGACTTCATTCACTTTTTATGTTGTGAAGAGACAGTCAGCACTGAACTAGTGATTAAAGACTCTACTTTTGGGAGCAGGGGCACAGGTAAACACAAATGGGGTTCTTAATCTCTCTGGGGGACTTTGTCGAATGACATTTTATGAAAGCAACGTGTGCAGGCTGTTCATGGAGAGAAGACACTATTTCCAAGCACCCTTTCCTGTTCCGTGCCAACATCAATCTTCCGTATGGTCCTGGGGATTATCACCTGCAATCTAGAACCTTAACCCTCTGAACGCTGGCAGGTTTGGCAACACATCTCCCGTCCCGTCGGTGTCTATCGGTGTTGTGACTGACTGATGGTCTGTGTGTCATTGTGACACTCCAGTTTGTGTGTCTTGGCCTTCACCAATTACTATCCCAGCACGCAGAGCAAACGGGCCACTGGACGAAAAAGTCAATGGAAGACCTAAAACTCTGTTTGAGCAGATGAGAAGCCGCTCAAGCTTCCCGTCGAATCGATGGCAGTAAAACGCAGGAGGAGATGACCTTATGATCGGCAATTCCTCCCGTTAAAAATCAGCTTTCATTTACATATCGAGCCCAATCGGCTGTTTAATTCGAAACAACGACGTACTGCACACGTCGTTTGCGTCGCGAGATCCGATTCAATAAGTTTCACTAAAACTCACATCAAAAGGACGACTAAAAATGACCTGATTCATAAAAAAAAAAACTAACACTAAGCAGTCGAGACGACTCTCCCCTACACCCAATTAAGCCTCCTTTAAACGGCCTCACCATGCACTGCCCACGTTTCTTAATGTGTCAAACCAGCATCCTTATGTGCGTACAATATAGTTCCTTACGATGTATACTGGAGCATGCAA
Organism: Gymnarchus niloticus; assembly: GCA_009936485.2. NCBI lineage: Eukaryota > Metazoa > Chordata > Actinopteri > Osteoglossiformes > Gymnarchidae > Gymnarchus > Gymnarchus niloticus. The sequence continues at coordinate 37,536,327 of JAACJT020000001.1, read as the reverse complement.
ACTGAAAGGCATTGAAATGGAAAAAAGGTGCATTTTAAAATCTCACAGGGCTTTAATTACCAAAGTTTTCTACTTCGGGCCACAGTGGGGACTTAACATTCACATGTAAAAGAGACCCGTTAGGGTTTGAAGCTGCGTGCTTCGATTAAACGTGCACTTGCAATACGGAGCCAGCCTTCCACTGTGCTTCACATAGTCTGATAAGTCCAGCTTTAAATTAAGCACTGTCATTAATGGCGCACTTGGTGATAAAAAGAGTTATGCTTTATAGGAGTAAGTATGAGAATCCCTGCATGATTTATCACAGCTAAAGGCCTATCTGTAACCTTCTAGGAAGCCCAGGAAAATGCCTTAATGAAGCACACGGCTCTGTGTGGGCCTATTAAGGATTATTACAAAAAGCAGGGATGGCAGAAAATGGACTTTTACAAGCCCCAGGGGGCAGGATTACAGTCGTCTTTGTCAGTTGCCGGCAGGTTTAACCCACTTCCCGAGGAACGCAACAACGAACAGCCATGGCATTTTTTTTTTTTTTTTGCTAGATTATAGTACTCACTGGAATTAAACACTGGGTCTAAGTTAGTTTTCTTGCTGTCACTTTCTGCGACTGCAGGAAAGTCCATGGACCAGGTGACAGTGAAGGGAGCACTGCTGAACAAACGTGCTGTGGGATGTGGGGGTAAAAGCACCTTTGAGCGGGACCCTAGCCGTGACATTCCATGCTCACATTGCCACGAGCACCATTTAGTGATCAAGAAAGCATCTGAGAGATGCCATAAACACCCCATGGACAGTTGGGGTTTGACCCTACGAAGGTAGTGCTGGGGGAACTCAGACACACACGCACAACATGCTTTGATACTCCCTTGTCAGCAGCTGCGTGGAGACTTGGCCGGTACAGGGCCTTGTAATAGCTCTGCGAAGCAAGTGGCTAAGGCAGAATTAAAGACGCCATCTGGATGCGAGGGCCAAAGTAATCTGGCTGAGGAGGGGAGGGGGTGTCAGTCAATAACGGGGCCATAGAAATGTGCCGCTAGGCTCCTCTGAGCAGTAGATGGACACACAGTACAGACACGTAGGATTTTACTGTGTGCGCGGCACAGACATACGGAACTTTACACTCTATGTGGGCTGCTGAACACGTCTAAGCAGTACGTGACACACTCCATACACAGTACAAACATGTGGGGCTATATACTCTACACAGTTTTTACACTGTTCCTGTACACACTTACATCCAACCAGTGTATTGATGCTGATCTGCTTATTTCTCTTATAATAATATTCATCTATCTTCTAATTGCTTATCCTGGTCAGTGTTGTGGGAGGAGCCTTGAGCCTCTCCCAGGCATCAGAGGGCACAAGGCTGGGACGCCCTGGATGAGATACCAGTCAGTCACGGGGCACATACACCCCATCACACACTAGGGGCCATTTTGAGTCACCCAGTATATTAGCTGCGTAGCTTTGCACTGCTGGAGAAATCCATTGTAGCATGAAAGATCATGCAAACTCCACATACAGAGTAGAGGATGATTTCAAACCCAGCATTCTGGAGACGTGAGATCACTGTGTCACCCTTTTAAAAATACAGAATAATAAAAATGGCTATTGAGTTTCAGACTCACATCACCCATATCAATGCCTCCGCTGCAATCACACCAATAAGGAGAGTGTGTTTGAAGAATAATAGGGCTGTTCAACACATATACGCACATGAGCCAATTCATTGTTGTCACAGGCCCACTGCTGTCACTGTTGCTGCATCCCTGGACTCTTGGATTGCAGGGCCACGAGGCACTGATGGCAATTATACAGGTGCGAGTGCAGACATGGTTTAATCAACAAACAAAGGAACCAAACACCAGACTTCGCCCTGAGTACAAGGGAAAGAATTCAAAGATAAACAAGACAAGACACTAACACACACCAACAGGCACACCCTAGAGTATTACCAGACCAGGAATAAGAGTAAAAACAAAAACAGGACTTGTGATAACCCTAACAAAACAACAAACTGAACCAACTAAACAAACACAAAAACTAACAAAACAAAACATTAAACCCAGATGAGAAGGGAACCAAGAGGCGACTGGACAGACGAGGGAACATGGGCCCAGCCAAAACTCAGTCAGTACTTAGAGAACCCAGAGTGCTGGTGTAACAATTCAGTTGTCCTTTATATCACTTTCTTCATTTTGGGGTTAAAGAATGGTTACCTTGTTAAAATCCTCACTAAATACACACCGTAATTAATAGGAGCAACTTATAAAAGCAACGCAACGTAATATTTCCATCTTGATAGGCCATTTTTGTATTTACTCCACCCCAGTAGCTGTGGAGAGAAGTCCGTCTCGCTGCAGTGTCCTGATCCGATGATCAGCCATGGCTGCGGTGCACTTCTCACACCTTCCGTTTTAGACACCTGTCGGGTATCCTTTTCCAAAAAGCCCAGCCACGGGTTGATTTGCCAGGAGAGACCTCTCCTTCCACATCCTGTGTCTCTGACCTCCTGTCAGTGAGGCACGGTGCACTGAAAAGAGTCCCAGGTATGACATACCACCATGACTGTGGGGGTATATTCATCAGTAGACAGAGAAGTCAGGATCTGGACTGTAGTAATGTGGATGAGTGTGACGTGGGGCTCTGTTTGATCAGGACAGGGACCCAACCTAGACTACTTCAGTGTGGCATCGAAGCACCAGACAGGAAAACTGCAGGCTCTGTATGCAGCTTTGGGGAGATTTTAAACACCATGGCAACTGCCTGAGCACGGGCTGAGTTGGTCGTGTTATTAAAACCTCTTTGTTCTTGCACCTGCAACCTCGTCTCCTTTTTTTCTTGGCTCTGCACTCTGTGTCCGGTGACAGCCGTGTCAGGATATGAATAACGTCGGTGGAAATAAGCTACATTTCTAAAATGACTACGCCTGTTTGTAAGATTATGTACAGACCGTACATCATTCCTAACTCTATATTATGTGAGGCAGTCATACCCAACTCATTAACAATCATTACCCCTCCTTAGACATCATTCCAGTGATTATAATCAACAACATGCCTTATTAGCAGCTACTGATATTAATGCGATTCAATAATAACTTGTTATGATACACTGCTTGCTTATTTCATCTTGTATATCATTTTATTTCTTGTAAGCACAGAGGAAGCTTTCTTCCTGAATATTAAAATAATATTGTGATGGATTAACTTTAATAACGTTAATGATGATTTCAGAGCTGGTCCCTTCAGAAAATCCCTAAATTAGAATTGCGGATTCTGTTACACAGCCCCGTGCTGTCTCGTCACACGCATGTCGGCTTTCGAAAATGAGATCTATATTTTAAACTGGGGGAAAAGCCACATGCACCATGCACAGGCTACGCGTGTACTGTGAAAAGTCAAACGCGCTCCCGAACTGCGCTTTCTGGCAACGAGCGAGAGAACAGGAGTATATCTGACAACTGGGCAGTTTCCCTGAAGATCAGCAGTGGAGGCGATGATTCTCAAGGAAAAGACAGGGGTGAGCTGAGAGGTCTGTGATCACCATCAGTAGGGCAAGCACTGACTGTTGGGGGAGTACTGAATCCAGTCAGCACTGAGAAGACACACTGCAGGGTTCATTAGCACATGGTGAAGAGAAACAAACAGAAGTGGCCGACTACCGACTGAAAGCAAGCCTCACCCAACCACTTTACAGGCTCCGCCCATCCTTCCTAGGTGTTCTCGGTTCTTACACCTGTGCATTCCCGCAAGCCCTCTACCTTCAAACCTTGCGAACCACACCATCCTCAAGCCTCGTTCAGGAGCACCCATATCTCTCAGAGTGACAGCTCGAGCGATTCAGAGAGCAGTAGGACAATCTGGGGACAGGGATGATAGGGTGTGGAGGCAGGCCTTACCGCAGCTAGCCTCATCTGAGCCATCGGCACAGTCTGGGTCCTCGTCACACACCCACAGTTTGGAGATGCAGTGCATGGTGGTCTGGCACTGGAACTGGTCCGGGGAACATGTGCTCTCAGCTGGTGGTAGGTTCAATGAGGGTAGAGTAGAAGAGGAGAAGAAAGCAACAGACAGAGGCTGAACCGGCACAGAAACATCTAAGGATGGTCAGTAACCTGACACACTGAAGAACTGAAGAGTTTCATGCAGACAATGAGGTTAGCCTCGAGGTCGAAAGAGGTGCCCTCATGTCCATATGGTGCCAGTAACCTGTGCTGTGTGACGTGCAGTCCAGACTTTCTGGTAGTCCTCACCCTTAAACACTCTCACACCATAGTGTAAATCAGACTTCCCCATTACACTCTCTCACATTGCAGTGTATTCCAGACTTCCAGGTAGCCCTCATCACCAGGAGATCAAAACGTCAGCTAATTCTTGCCTTTAAATCAGAATAAGCTCAAATAAAGCCACATCCCAGTACAGAAATCATCCTAAACCAAGATGAGTTATCATGCCTGTTAGTATTCCTCCAGCAGTACTCCATAGGGCTCTACCACCTGCCTGGACATTCACTTGCAACTCCCTGCATGAGTTCTGGGTATGGAGACAGGGGTCAGGATAGAACACGTGGAATCCTGTTCTTCAGATTTTTAATCTTCCTATTCCTTATTTCATGGGGCATCATTAGGGACCCAATCTGAAGGCTGCGTTTTCTCGGCAAATCAAAGAACCGGGGTGCAATCAGCTTCCAGAGACTTCACACAGCTACACCTGAAACTGGGACCCTGGGGCTACCTATCTCCATGGACACAGCAGCTCATGTAGGGCAAGCTTAACGCTAGAGCTTCTGGGTGCGGGAAATATGACAGGCTCAAGATTAATGTAAAGTCCTCATTAATGAGGTAACGGGCATTGAGCAGCCTGTCCAGACAGATGAGTGGTTTATCGAGCAAAGCCAGATGCTGGTGAAATCTTCATGATGCATAACTGATTCAGGAGTGACATCATTATTATTATAATAGAGCACAGAAACATTGACATGGAATTGCCTCAGAGCACCATGGAAGAAGGAGCCATTTTGGCTGGAGAACGTGATTAAAGTTCACACTCCATTCGCTCACTCCAGCTGAAGAGGGAGCTGACCCCTGAAAGCCATGTGCAGAAATGAAAGAGGAAATCACTGCTCAGCCTGCTCAACAAGAACCATTCCATCGCTCCCCACCCTACACCAAGGTACCCAGGCCTTGGATGAGGGCAACGTCCTCAAGAAAAGTATCTTACGGCAATTGGTCTCGTCTTCACCGTCTCCACAGTCGTCCTGGCCATTGCAACGTAGAGTCAATGGGATGCACTTCCGCCTTCCCGTACATTTGAACTGCCCCGACAGGCAGATGTAAGTGTCTGAAAGCAGATCAGGAGGAGTGACACAGTAGACTCACACTATAAAGGGATAAGATGGACCCCAGGGGCCCCTTGAGATGGAATAAGTGGACCCCCTGTCTGTGAGAATGTGCATGGGCTGGAAAAAGGCTGCTACTCTGCTCTTGATTTTACATGAAAATCTCAAGCTCTAAACCTGGAACATGGTTCTTTGAAAAGCAGGTTATTTTCTGAAAACAATAACAAAAGTATATAAAATTATTACAAAATCAATCAAGTTTAAAGAGAGATGTTCAGGAGTTTCACCAAAAACCAGAATGAAAGGGAGTCATGTGACCAGGCTGATCCATACGGAATGAATCTGCCTGGCTCTTATTCACAGTAATGTTCCCCAGTAAGCTCCATCCATTTCCTAGACTGCTTCATCCTATTCAGAGCTGTGGGGGGCCTAGAGCCTATGCCAGGCAACCTAGGGCACAAGGCAGGGGACACACTGGGTGGGATGCAAATCCATTGCAGGGCACAGTCAGTAACACACCCAAACCCACTATGGACAATTTAGACATGCCAATTAGCCTACTTTGCATTTTTTTGGACAATAGGAAGAAACCAGAATACCAAGAGGAAGCCTGAAAAGCAAGGAGGGAACATGCAAACTCCATGAACACCAAGTGGCGGTGGGATTTGAACCACCAACCCTAGAGGTTCGAGCAGCAGTACTGAACCACCATGCCCCCCCAGTAATCTGTATAACAATTCTATGCCAATCCCAAAACCCATTATCTCATTCTCGTTTGATCTCTTCTCCTGTCTGGCCCTGACACGTTGTCCTGTATAATTTTTTTTTTGTTTTGTGACACAAGCCCCTTGATTTCATTTTCTGCTGCACCATATACCCATATATCCATGCTGACCCCAGGTATGCAGTGTTAGCTCCTGACAGGAGATGACCTGGCCCTCTCCTTCATACATGGGCCACTCATCCTCCATGCTTTTGGCTTTCCCAAGGGTCAGCATAATCCGTCAGGCCGGTGGATACCCTTACCGCAGTTGGCCTCATCCGAGTTGTCCCCGCAGTCATTCTCTCCGTCACAGATGAACGGCGGGAGGGCACAGAGGCCAGTCCCGCACTGGAACCGGCCCGGCTGGCATTTGAATTCCGCTAAAAAACAGCATTGGGAACCTTGAACTATGGCTGTTAGGCAGACAAACACAGCATGTAAGGAGAGCTGAGAGCCTATGCAAGAAACAGCAAAGCTGCAGTGATTAAAATGAGAAAAGGTGTAGCTGCACTGATTACCGATGCCGAGGAGACATCTCGGTAACTTTGTCCTGTACAGTGTTGTCTCTTCATTAATACTATGGAACATGTACTGTATTGTATCATGGCAGTCTTCTCCCCAAAATCTCTCAATTCAAACCTGATGTTTAATACATGCCTAATAAATAGTACGGTTTCTCAGAATTCAAAAGATCTTCTCACTGTTTAATCTTTTTCAAGGCCTCATAGATCAGACGACTGCAGGTCTCCCTATACTTGACAGGTTAAAAAAAGCTTTGAGATTTCACACACTTGACAGATAATGATGAGAATGATATTTGAAATTAAAGAAAAAATTAATTAATATTAAGAAAGCAACTTTGAGACAAAAATGACTTCAAGGCAAAAATTCAAAACAACATCATTTAATGCTAATTTTTTCTAAGGCAAGCTATCAAACAAGCAGCAAGCAGAACAGCATTTAAGGAGACGGAAGGCAGTGAATGTCCTGCTAATGATAGCTAACGAGGCAGATGATAAACAGCCGCAACTGTGCAGCGTGCTTGTAGATGGTGTTGAAGTGGGAGAAGGGCATCCGGAGAGTGACAGAGGATAATGGCGAGGTGACTCACGGCAGTCTGCTGGCTCGTCGGAGCCGTCACCACAGTCGTCCACGGTGTCGCATTTCCACCAGAAGGGAATGCACTCGTCCGTCCCACAGCGGAACTACATGAGGAGTGTGACAAGCAGAAGGAGTGGTGGGTAAGCAACTGCACCACCTAACAATGGCCAGAAGGGGGCGAGGAGGAGCTTCACCTTGGTAGCCCAGTGCTCTTCCCTACTGCTCTTATATCCAACTCATGTCTAATGGTGTACAGATTAAAAGCACAATGCTTCAAACCCAGTTCGACTAAGACAGCAACTTGGTCTAGTTGGGTAGCTTCTCCCTAGCTAACCAAAAATAAACCGGCTAACTGCTATAAGAATGCAACCACAACATAATGGGGTCCGACTTTCTTCTGATGATGCGGTGCATACCCCCTCCGGCTAACCGAAATGAATGGCAGAGTGCGCTAGCGGCCAAAAGGCCACTCACCTGGCTGGGGGTACAGTTGGACAGACAGGTCTTGTTGTCGGTGGCTAGGTAGAAGTTGGAGGGGCAGGCGCACCTGTAGCCCCCACCCGGCGAGAGTAGGCACAGGTGGCTGCACCCTGCGTTGGCTACCTGGCACTGGTGTTTGGGCACTGCACAGAAAACACAGCCTCTGGATGGAGTTTGGGGTGGTGTGGGGTTACCCATCAAGACATCACCTCCACCAGCCTTTCCACATCAGCAACAACCAAGAAATGTGGGCAGAAGCATAGCTGATTAGTTACCATCGGGTTGGCGGTAGGGGTGGTAAACCATGACGTCACTTATAATATGCCAGGAGGTGAGCAGCTCCACCTGCCCAACCCCTAACGTCTTGTGTGCGCGATTGAGGGACTTGGACTTCCCGTCCGTCCAGTAGATGTAGTCTTCGAAGAGCGTGAGCGCCATCACCCCGTGGACGTCCAGGCCAGGCACTGCATTGGGAAGGTGAGTGCATTAGCAAGACTCCTCAGACCAGAGATACTCAACACAGTGCGGGACAGCTGGGAAAAAACGAACAATGGCAAAAATAAGCTGCCAGCCCAGGGTGCCATACTGCTATTAAAAATCATACAAGATTCATAGTCAAAAGCTCGCAAATGCTGGCAAAAGAAATTTAATTATCAGTACTGTGCAACTATGGATGAGTCATCTATAAGTCTTTCAGAATTAGAGTTGCCAGAACTATGACAATTGAGTGAAGTAAATGCTTTGCTTTGAATCTCAATATTTTTATGATTCAGCTAAAAGGCTAATGCTGATTTGTCCTTATGAAAAAGAAAGGGGTGGTTCCTTAAAGAGTATCTGTAAGGGATACACTAATCATTATCTATGTTATTTGGGGGTGGGGGGGTGGGTACGTTGTTTATTGAAAAGGGAAGCCAAAAAAGACATTGGGTCAATTAGCATCACTTCTAATTAGCAGTTTGTTTTGAAATGTGCTTTCTGCATGCATAAGCTAAACTGTGCTTCAAGCTTCAAGGTTTTCTGAGAAAGCTCATCTTTTTTCTTTTTTTTTTTTAATTTTCTTGGCGCAATTTATTTTTGATAGTTAGTTTAAAAGCCACGCTGCACCCTATTTTTGAAAAATCTGCTTTGGCTTTTAAAATAATAATTACCTTCTGTCCTCAGTATTTTCTGGATCATTTGACTTGCAATCCTAACATGAGCCACAGTAGTAGATGCATACATATTAATTTTCATCTGACATTTTACACTTTAAACACACCAAAAGGACACCAGAAGAACAGCACTCACGTAAATATGTACAAAATATACACGTAGCACTAAACCATAATGGTAAGACCCAGTGTGACTAGGAGTGGTCCATTTTTTATTGTCTGTCTAGAGGCCAAACTCCTGTCGATGAGACTAATTATGAGTGGTGGGAACGAGGTGTAGGTTAAGAGTTGGAGTCAGTGATGGGTTCAGATCCCTTGGTAATCATATCACTATTTGGCCCCTGACTGAGACCCTAATCCCAACTGCTGGTGGGATGCTGGCTGACTAGTTAAGTGACTGCAATTGTGGATTGCTGAGCTCAGAACACAACTGCTTCCAATGATCTCCGCATGCCAAATGCATCGGGTCTTTGTCATGCATATTTATAGCAGACTCTTTAATAGGGGTTATTCAGGGCCTTCGACATGTACCCTTATGCCTGCGAGAGCCATCCATGTTTGCGAGCCAGATGTGTCTGTCGTCAGCCCAGTAGAGCCTCTTGGTGACGTAGTCCACCGTCAAGGCCGAAGGTCGGTAAATGTCCGTGTCAACGATGACAGCGGGCTCACTGCCATCCATGCCGCAACGACCCACGTGGGGGTACTCACAGCAATCGGTCCAGAAGAGGTATCTACGGGCAGTGGGGAGACCGGCATCAGAGCTGCCAACCAGAGGCAAGACGATTCCTCTCTGAGGTGTTGGTGTGGCCCTTCCATGACATCTTTATTCAGCATCATAATAACTGAATAAGCACAAACTAATTAAGGGTTCATTTTCACAATAGTGGCAAAAAATATGATGAAAAACAACATATATATGAAAGTTAGACTCTAGTGGGCATGAGTTAATTAGTATTATTCATAAAAACCAGTACATGTTTTTTGTTGATGTAATAACTTTCACAAAAGCCAGCTGTTTAAACAGGAAGCAGATGTGGGCAGATGTGCTGTATTTAAGATATAAATTCTGTGTTCTCTGAACCAGTCCAACAGGCACACCCATGCGGGACATTATGGACTCTCACCCACCCCAGCTGGGGGTCTAGGCTCATTCCCGTGGGGCTCTTCAGGCCTGAGCTGATGAGGACGGTGGGGTACAGGCCGTTGACTTTGGACACCTCCAGGACCCTCTTCTCCGCATCATACCAGTACAGGTTTTTCCCGATCCAGTCCACAGCCAGGGAGCTGGGAACTGCCGTCCTGTGAACTATCTGGGGGGTTGATGGTAAACACAGTACCGAAATAGTCCATTTTGTAGTCCACTGTGACTATAGTGAGCTACACCTAAAATGTACACATGAAATACTCATTTCCTCTCTGTTCCACTACATGCTCAACTCACTACTTATTTACTTCTTTTTTGGATTTAATTCCAGAGGAAACAGATTTGGTTTTTATCAGGACTCGACTCAATATGGAAGACCAAAACAGCTGTCGTTCCCCTCAAAACGACAATCTACGTCGGCATCAATGTCCGACTGTTCTGGGCATGTGTTGGAATGGGAAAGGTCACTGAAACAGAAGTTGACTCAGTCTGATGGGCACCATACATTTCTGGCTAAAAGTACATTTAAAATGCCAGTTGAGAATGGCAGGATTTGCCATTATAGCGAACTAATCCTTGAATTAGACAGCTGCAAAGTTACCATCAATTAAAAATCTGCGTCACCCACTGTAATTAACAACATCCAATTCAATCAGTGCACTTACTCAGTGCAGTTTTTAGCCAAAATGAAACAAGCAGGCTCATTAATTCCTTCCACGTATCAAGTTTTTTTTCTCTCACAGACAGATGATAACAGTTTGAAGCAAATCTGGCAGATAAATCTGTTACCGCTAAATGGCACTTCAACCTGACTTAAAAGGACCCCTCCCACAATCTGCTTCTGAGAGTAACGACACGGTTTGCCATTTTCCAAATGATCATTTAATGGCACCTGCACGCACCCAAATGGTTAGGCTTGGAGGGGAAGTGTGTGTGTGTGTGGGGGGGTAATTAAAAACCAGCAATACTTTTCCGAACCTGTGAAATGTGACATCTCAACCAGATTTATCCTATAAAACTTAGGAAAAAAAAGCCAATAAACAAGTCACGTAAAAAAGGAACTCTCTTTGGAAGGATTTCAAAGATCAGTGTGTCGAAAACACAAAGCTTAAACTGTGACAGAATGTCAACATTTGAATATAATAAAGGCAAACTATTTGTGTTAACCTTCAAAAATGTAAAAAAAAAAAAAAAAGTTGAATGATTAATGCTTTCCATGGTCTTCGCCATGTTCTCCATTATGGTGTTCGCTGATATTAGCATAAAGTTGATTTTGTAATAACCCGTAGCTAACAATACCACCGTAGAGCTTGCCCAGATACTCACTGTCAGTAAGGTCGGGTGTCACTGCTGCATTTACTCTGACCACTGGGACTCTTCAACATCCGATCCCAGGTCTCCAAATCGAGCTGAGCCACGTGGCCACCCCCCATCCCCCCAGGACACCAAATGGTAAGTGATCACGGTCAATTTAGGGAAGCGCGCCCAGCGTCTGCGGATCTCGCACAGGGTGTGAAGGTCGATTCAGACCTCGTGTTTCTAAAGGATGCGCAAAATGGTTCTGAAGAGCTGGCCTCTCACCTGCCCTGCCGTGATGTGCATGTCAATTTAAGCCACCCTTGACCCAGCATCCAGGCTTGCTCTGGTCAAGTACCCTCCCCTCATAACCTCCCAGGGGGGACTTTAACTATTTATGGATTTCAAGAAGTTGGCATGAAATCTGTCAATCGCTAATGCAGGAAAATGTTTCAGTACATTTGCAGGTACTGAGTATGAAAGCATTGTAATGGGCTTGATCTGCTGCTGTTAATCATGTGTCTGTGATGGGTTTGGATTAGCTCTGAGACGGTGCATTCCTGTGGGAAACAGGCAGGGTTTATGTCTTAGTTTCCACCAGTCTGTCTTAAACTACATACACTATGGTAAAGACACACCCCATACACGCAGCTTTTGTTACAGGAATGACATTATTATATATAACTGAAAGGGGGATAAAATTATATTAATATTAAAACAATTTATCTTGTGCAGTGCAGCCATACTAAATCAAAGGGAATTCTTGTGTTTAATCAAGCATAATCAGTCAGTATCTCCTTGAATTAGACATAACAAAGCCAAGTGACACGGAATGGTTACTGGGTCAATGATCATATGATCTTGGTGGAACTGATTGTGGGCAATCAGCCCGAAACACAGACATTTACAGTGGATCCGCCAAACCCCTGTAAGCAGTGTTACGGGTAAAATCCATACCAGCTGAACAGAAACCGTAGCTCCCAATTCGCATGCCAGGCTGAAGAGAGTTCAGGTGTTTGCCTCACCTGAAGCACCCCTTAATAAAGCAACTGGACCCCCATCATAAGGCTAAGGGATCTGCTGAAGGATGAGCAGATACATTTCTATTGAGGCCATATGGTTGCCCTTTCAAAAAGGCCCGACCTTCATTCACGTTCGAAGCGCTGTTCACCAGTGATGGGACTAATGAGGATTGAAAACCGGCAGCATTGATTGGTAGTTTGGGATATTCCTACCCACCACCAGTTTCGAAGCCTCATTTCTAATTCGGGGGAACAGTGGTGAAGGGAGATTATGCCAGAAAGCTGTGCGGCTCGGTTTGTGCCAAGGCTCATGCCCAGACGGTACCTTGAGGTCACTCCCATTCAGCCGGATTCTGTTTATCCTCCGTCCACTGGGTTTGCTGGAATCAATCCAATATATAAACTCCTTCCTGTAGTCGAAGTCTGCCGCGATGATGTTACTGAGGCCCTGCAGAGAGGCAACACGTCTGGCGTGAGCAGCAGACACTGTCTCACTGCAACAAAGCATAACAACAACGTTTAGCTAGGGATTCCGTGTCTGGTGTTAAATTAGCTCCTCCAAACAGACAGACACATACACCAAGAGCGCAATATATCCCAAAACCAGAGTTTCTTCAGACAGTCACAGATGTCCTCGTCATGTGAAATACAAAAGCTTTATTTTGTAATGTGCTGAGTCATCATACATAGAATCTATAAATCGTTTGTTTGCATAGCAAAAGGCAGTTAATTTTGTGGCTGTGGATGAGCACCTCTTTTAATATCTGTTATGGGTGTGCAATGATGTGTAATGAATGCCGACAGTTTCCATTTCAGAAGGGGTCTGTTCGAGACGAGTAGAGTTCTCTGCTGAACAGAATCGGACTATGGGTCAAATCGTCAGCGGACTGTTGAGCGCAGTGCAGGTTCCTGCAGTTAGCAGATTGCCCAGTGTTGCAGATGCAGACTGAAAAAAGCTGCTGTGATGTGTTCAAGCTTCGTTTAGGGGTCTCTGAACGACTGAGCAAAGTCAGAAACTCGATACCGGGTACATGCTTCACTGCTCACTTCCGTGTAAACTAGCTCCAATTTTGCACTTAATATGCCCAGACTAGACAATGTCATATTAAATGCCTTTAAAAAGTTTTAAAAACACATCGGCTGTGTGGTGGGAACCCGTACAGAGGGTCCGAGACGCAATGTTGCCCGTTCTTATAGCCATGAATTCCTGCACTGTGATTGGCTTGATTTCATTGGCTTTCCTTTCGGAGCAATCAAACCCAACGTTTACTACCACTGTAAGACCCAGGATCATGGACTGTGCTGTGAATTGCAGTGCAATCATACAGATTGTGACATGAAAAATGAATACTGAAGATCTGAGGCACTTCGGCTGATAGCTTACTACTCTAAAGGTAAAGATAAGGCATTGTCATAAACATATAACAATTATTATTCTGCTGAGGGGTGACTGTGATTCAAAAAGCTTTTTTACTGACAAACACCGCTGTATTTCTTCCATTTACTGCAAATTAACCCAAGTAATGTGCCGTTTATGAGACACCAGAAAAAAATGAGAGAATGACAGTGACAAGGATAAAATTAAAAGGCTCAAGTCCTTCATGTTTATCCTTTGGGTCTTAATTAATCACTGAAATCTGCAGTATCTTAAGAAATCATCAGCTTTAGTCCCCATTAAAATCTGTCACACTAAGTGTGTTTAATGAGTGGTTTTCAGTCTTTGTGGTGCTTGTAGAAAGAAAGAGACAAGGAGTTATTTCGTTCCTCTTCAAGCTACTTCAGAAGCGATACAAACAATCAATAATTTTGTACTTTCCCTTGGCTCTGTTATCTAACTAAACCACCATAAGACCCCAGCTCAGCACCTGTAAGGCATCATTAGACCAAAGAGAGCAGATGGGTGGATCCCACTGACATGCTCTGTTTGTCCACCACAGGCACCGTACCTGCTTTAGGAGCGTGTAATTAGACCCGCCCATACTCATTTTCCGTATTTCGTGGTGGTCGGCCATTATGAGAAAGGGCTCCTCAGCTGTGAAGACATATGAGCAAAAAAAAAAATCATTGGCAAGTCTCTGCATAAAACATGGTTTCATCCAGCGGCAGGCAGACTCCACAGACATTTCAAAGGAAAAGGCCAGTGGGGCTTTTAAACTAGGCTCACAGTGTGCTGGACAATGTGCCCCTCCACAGGCTCAATTAGCAAGTCCTGTAACCCAATCCAACTGCTTCCCATGAGTCTTTGCTCCTACATGAGCCTCTAAAGCCCACTAAGCAGAACCTCGAGCGTTGCTCATACTCAGCGAGTGCCCTTCTCTACAGAAACTCCTCCTTTCCTGGTTAGATGCACCCCAAACCTGTCCCCAGTCCCAGCCAAGGCTCGCAGACTTAAGATAATTACTCCTCAGCGACAATTAGTCCCACAGAAACCAATCAGCAGGAAGGTACATGACAGCGATGAGCAAGGGGGCGTTGCGGCAGGCGAGAGGTGACGGGCACACGGCAAGAATACCTGAGAGGGACTTGCAGCTGTTCGGGTTGTGGGCCGGTGCCTCGTAGCCATCTGCGCAGAGACAATGGTACGAGCCGTAGGTGTTGACGCAGCTCTGGCTACACGGTAACCTGGATGAGCACTCGTCGACGTCCACACAGGTCCTGCCATCGTCCTTCAGCTGGAAGCCCGGCCAGCATTTGCACTGGATGCACAGGGAACAGACAGGGTGAGGCCCCCTAGTGTCGTAGCAGGGACCTACAATGAGGAAAGCTAGCACACTATCGTTAAGCGGTACTTGGGATTAGCTCTGACTTTGGTGGAAAACCCAGAAGGAAAGTTTTTAAAATGTGTTTCCAACGCTAACTGCTCCAAATCCAGCCTACTGTTGGATGTTTTGCCAATTTTCCATCAATATTAAGGATAATCACAGAGGAGAGCTTAACGTAACATTTGCGTCTCGAGCTACGAGCACCGGCAAATGAAATCCATGAATTAAGCAAACTGGGATCAATACAGACAAATCACAAATCCTTGCGTAAAGTGTAATTTAAAATAATTACCCAGCAGTCACGGTTCTCTACTTAGTATTCCTAAAAATACCTCACCCCCCACTCATAATACATGATGCATTTTTTTCAGCAGACAGAGACCGACATGGGTTTTTTTTCGAGCAGAATGCATAGAATAGGACCCTCCTTGTCAGCACCAGTGTCAAAGGCAGAAGCTCCTCCACGGGATCTACTTCTGCCCTGACAACAGTATCATCTGCAGGTCTCAGCACTTTCCCTAGGTTGTCCATCTTTGGGCCACATCCTCATTATGTGGTCAGGGGTCCCCTGAGAGTCGACCTTTGACCTATAACCCATAACCCAGCAGAGGCACAGCTGTATCGCTCGGGGAACAACTTAGGCACTTTCTATCTATAACTTCCTATATCAACAGCCCAATTCATGGCCCAGAGACTAACTAGGTCATGGGGGGGGGGTCATTCACAACCAGCCCCCACCTTCTGTTAGCTCGGGGGGGGGATTTGTCTGCTAATGATGCTGAGAAATAGCTGGTCATCAAACCCATGTAGCTGCAGACTGCCAACACCTTTACTGTGTTTCTCCAGATTAGGAGAGTTGAGCTTCTGCCTAAGAACTGACTCCTCCATCTCAGTTATAGATGTAATATCAGATTGTGATGCTGGCAAACCTGAGAGTGTGCAACAGGAACCTACAAATAATGAGCCCCTTATTATATGAGCAGCTGTTCTTTTCCTTTCAGGTGACTCAGGAGAAGCTAGAGTAGCACTCTGCTCACGTTCTGCAGAAGCCTAGGCTTCAAGACACCACAGAGCCCCGTGCCGGGAATGCACATGCGTTGGCCTCCTTTCCAAACACATGCACAATGGGCTGTAATCTTCCGTCAGATGCTTTTGTCTTTTTCCCGTTTAACGTTTTATGCATCCTGCCGCTACATGGATTCTCCCATCAGCTGAAGAGTAGCATCCTCCGGTGTGCTACTTCAGAATGGAGGCAGGATTGCAAGAGAGGCAGTGTGAACTCAAGCACTGACATAAAGGGGAACGCTTGTGGCGATTTTGGCTGATAGTAAAACGTGGAATATGGCCACTGATATAAAGGAGGAACAGCCAGGTTGATTTCGGCTGATAGTAAAACGTGGAATATGGTCACTGATATAAATGAGGAACAGCCAGGACGATTTTGGCTGATAGTAAAACGTGGAATATGGCCACTGATATAAAGGGGGAACAGCCAGGGCGATTTCGGCTGATAGTAAAACGTGGAATATGGCCACTGATATAAAGGAGGAACAGCCAGGGCGATTTCGGCTGATAGTAAAAAGTGGAATATGGCCACGGATATAAAGGAGGAACAGCCAGGGCGATTTTGGCTGATAGTAAAACGTGGAATATGGCCACGGATATAAAGGAGGAACAGCCAGGGCGATTTCGGCTGATAGTAAAACGTGGAATATGGCCACTGATATAAAGGGGCGACAGCCAGGGCGATTTTGGCTGATAGTAAAACGTGGAATATGGCCACTGATATAAAGGGGGGAACCGCCAGGGCGATTTTGGCTGATAGTAAAACGTGGAATATGGCCACTGATATAAAGGGGGGACAGCCAGGGCGATTTCGGCTGATAGTAAAACGTGGAATATGGCCACTGATATAAAGGGGGGACAGCCAGGGCGATTTTGGCTGAAAGTTCAACATGGAACATAGACCTTCTATTGATAATGTAAGTCGAATCTAAAATGCACAGCTTTTAGCTTTTAAAGGATACAACAACTCGCTGAGGAAATGGCTGAATAAAAGGTCGGAACCTTTTTTTATTGTTGTTTTATGTGAGTGCATGAGTGAGATCTACGGATAATGGCGATGAGATAGCTGCAAGTGCTGAAAACTGTATGTCTTGCGAGTGAAATGTGAGACTTGAGGTACATTACCAGTCAGGTTTTTGCACACACTAAGATTTTCTACATTATCAATGTCACTCACATAATTTTTGCTAAAAATTCTAGACACTCAATATTCATTGCTAAAAAATAAGACATTCATGTTCAGCGACCTTCAAATACCTTTATTAGCAAGAAAATTGGTCATATCTTTGGTTCATCAAAGTAGCCTCCTCTAGCAGCTACAACAGCAGAGCAAATTGGAGGCATTCTTTCAAGGGACATTAAATATGCTCTGTAAGTTCATTCCAACACTCCTGGGGCATGGTTTATGGTTATTACAGTTTATTACAGCTTATTATGTTTATTACATTACAGTATTCCTAAATCTCCTCTGGGCTGGAGTTGAACTTTGTGGTTTGCAAAGACAAATTACAACATTTGCATACACACTATTGAGTGTCTTGAAATCAAAAAATTTTATGAAGACCTAAAAGATCTAGAACTAACACCAAAAAAATATATCACTTTGATCATAGGTGATTGGAATGGTAAAGTAGGAAATCAAAAGGTAAATGGAATAACTGGCAAATATGGCCTTGGAGAACAAAATTAAGCAGGGCAGAGACTAATAGACTTTTGTTAAGAAAACTCACTAGTCATAGCAAACACTCTTTTCCAGCAGCCCAAAAGGCGACTCTATACATGGACATCACCAGACAGCCAATA
>JAACJT020000001.1:37487514-37518300 GCA_009936485.2 Gymnarchus niloticus | reverse complement strand
CAGGAGTCACTGGAGAAGACGCTAATGTTGGGAAAGGTTGAAGGCAAAAGGAAGAGGGGACGGCAGAAGATGAGATGTATGGACAGTGTAGTGGAAGCAATGAACATGAGTTTGGGCAGGCTTCAAGAGGCGGTGGAGGACAGGGCGGCCTGGTGTGCTGTGGTCCATGGAGTCGCAAAAAGTCGGACACGACTGCATGACTAAACAACAACAGCAACAACAATTGAGTGTCTAGAATTTTTTGTGAAAATTATGTAACATTGATAATGTAGATAATCTTAATGTGTGCAAAAACTTGGTATTGTATGTATAAAACAATGTGTACAAAAATACGAGGAAAATCACATCTAGTCTTGGTTCAAAATGGAAGCATTACACTGCTCAATATGAGACAATCCTGTATTATGCAAGACTGGTGGCAACCAGGGGCATAGCCAGAAATAATTTTGGGAGGGAGGGTTTAAAAATTATGTTCAAAATCATTACCATCACAGTACCAACTTAAATGTACAGAAAACTGCCTGTTGCTTTCACAGAACTGAGAAATAATGACGACAGCCTCAAGCCTACCCCATAAAGCCAGGTCAAATCGTCTTTTTCAGGAATTCAGTTCAGGAGTGGACTCGAAACCAAACAAATTCATTATTCTAATTGGTTGCTGGGCTGAAGTATGCTTCTCTCAAAGAGAAATTTAAAATGAACTGTCACATTTTTTCACACATATAATACTGCATATGTGTTTTGTCAATATTTGTGTAAATACATATGTCATAATATGTCATATGCAACTGTCAAAAAAATTTTGGGGAAATCGCCCTCCCTGGGTACGCTAATGGTGGAAACTCTATTCATATCAGTGATAAAAAGTCACCTGAAACAAAGACAAACACGGCAAATTAGATCAAGAAATAATTTGACAAGTTCCAAAGCTTTTTCATAAGTCGTATGCGAACTGAAAGTTTCAAGTGTGCGAAAATCTACATCGACACGCGTTTCTGTATTTGGACAAAAAGAGTGCAATACCATGTTTCACCACGCAGTGTTTTTTAACTAAATACAGATCTCGGGACACGTAAATCTAAGATGACAACAACTCAAGGGAGAGTACACCTAAATGGAAATTTGAATGCGGACACTTCCACATTTTGACCTGGCTCCATCTAAAGTGTGTATCTCACTTCAGGGCACATAAGAACGTCAATTGACAGAATACGCTTAAATGCGAAACATGAGCAGCTATGTGCATTTTTAACTCAAGTAAATGGGAGAATACGGCCCATTGTCGTTAAAGGTTTGACAGACTGCTTGTGATGTCTAGCATTGGGTACAAAATTGATTTATATCTTCATTTTCCTTCTTATTCTTGTCATATGAGCCAAACAGTAGACACTAAAGGGGAAGGCAAACCTTGTAAAACATTGGGAGCTAATTACAGTTGTGAATGATCTGCATTAATACACATTCTGAAATGAAAACAAGGCAAAGGTGGGCAGGCTTACTGACAGAAAGCTGAACAGGGGGCTCAGTTATGGTGGACCGATTTCAGGGCTCAGCACACAGTAGAGCAAAGCCAACAGCAGCCGGCGTGTAATGGGGAGACGGTGAAGCCTCCGTCCTGACCTTGTATCCGACGGGAAGATCCTGGCAGTCCTGTGTGCAGCCGCTGACTCGCCTGTTCAGGCACTCATTGACCTGGCAGCCACGCTCGTCCGAGCGGTCTCCACAGTCGTCCCGGCCGTCGCAGAGGCTCGCCGCAGCAACGCAGCGTCCGTTGGCACACATGAAGAAGGAGCCGTTACACAGGCTCTCTGGGGAGGGGAGACGCAGGATGCAAGTCAGCAACGTCTGCATGACGGACGGCACACCGGTGGAATTATCAAAATGGAAAAACCTCGGTCTTCAAAATCAAGGCAGGGAAAGAAAATACAACAGGACAAACAAAAAACTGAGCACAAAGCTGAACTACAGATCTGGGCTTCTCTGAATGAGATGGAACCCTTATGCGGCCTGTGGTGGATAGGTAGGAGTGCTTGGCCTACTTATGACAACTCATCATCAAAGATGCAGAACAGAACGCCAGACTGTCATTGTCCTGGCTCTCCGACTCAAAAATATATCTGTTTTATGAATGAAGCATCACATTTTTAATCAGTATAGGCTTGCTGTGGGTGTCCAGCTACACGCTCCCCACATACTCAACTATTTAACTAAATGGTGCCAAAGGGTTCAACGGTACATCCAGCCCTTCAGAACATCGTCAGGCAGCCGGGACTTATTCCATTTAAAGCGAATCCGCAGTTTGGTAGAAGTGGCATCATTTCAGACATAAATGGAGGGAAAGGGAGTCCCTGGTTTCATAGCTCTCAAAATGTATTGACGTGAACAGAGAGGAGACACCATAATGAAACCCTAATGCCACTCTACCCCTCACCCTAAATCTAACAGCACTCTACCCCTCACCCTAACTCTAATGGCACTCTACCCCCCACCAAAACTCCAACTCTAATGTGACCCTAACCTTAACTATGTCTCTAACACAGCCCTAATCCCATCCTTAGGTCCAACTCTAATGCAACCCTACCCCAAACCCTTGCTCCAACTGAAATGTAACCCCAGCACTAACCCAAACCCTTGCTCCAAGCCTAATGCAACCCTTAACCCATCCCGAACCCTAACTCTTGCCCTAATCAAAACTATAATGTAAAACCTCAACCTAGCCTTAACTCTAAAACAAAGACAGCTGTCCATCATGCCCATCACGCCCTCAAATCCTAACTGACAGCCCCCCCTCCCCACTCGGCTCCATCCCTTTCTATGCCCATTATTATGCTAACACACGTGTGCAGGTTCTAACACACGTGTGCAGGTTCTAACACACGTGTGCAGGTTCTTGCCTGCAGCTGAGCACTTTGGATTCATTGGCAGCTCGTCTGAGCCATCCAGACAGTCAGGGGTGCCGTCACACTCCCATTGTGCGCTAGGCAGGCAGCGTCCATCAGCACAGCGAAATCCCGCCTCGTCGCAGGCCCGGTACTCTGTAACAGAACACAGGCACCCAAACGGGGCAGCAGGGAGCCTTGTGGTAAGGGAATTGGTCATGAGATAAGGGTTTGTAGGCTTCAGTCCAAGAATAGCCTATATTGTTATACCTTTAAATTAGGTGTTTAACTGAAACGTTAAAAGTGTCACTCACTCAGAATCAGACATGAATTTTGGTTCAGCACTTCCATAGAGCGCATTATTTATGAAAAGTGTGTTTTGAAGGCGTGAACATGCCGTTTGATTTGCTTGGTTTTGTGTAGACTGTGACACAGAGATTGGTTGTGAGCTGAGTTAGAACAAAATCATTAAAAAAACAATGCACACTCTAGCTTTCCCTCCAAAGTTCGATCACAGTCGTGTCAGGTGACCTAGGTGGAGAAAAACACGGCACGGGGCTGAAGGTGTGTAAAGACGCCATATCGATTCCCGAACGCAGCTGATAATAAATTACATCTTCACATCGAATCTCCCTCACAGCTTCTCTCCTTCCTAATGCAACCTGTGACATGATATAAATAAAAATAACTAATAACTTTCTAATGACTTTCTCGTGCCAGACTGCAAAGTCACCGTCAACAAAATGCATCAATCGACTGAGCAAGGCTACTTGCCACATTCTGGCGACTCATCGGATGCGTCGCCGCAGTCGTCATCCCGGTCGCAGACAAAGCGCTTGGGGATGCAGACCTTGTTGCGGCAGAGGAAGGTGCTGTCATCACAGATGTTGTTGGGCGCTGTGCCGGAGAAGGGCGTGAATGTGTGTTAACCACACTGTTTTAGGGCCATGCACAAGTGCATGCTGGGTAGATGCCACTACTGTGTGGGCATCCTATACAGGAGACCGCTTTGCTACAAATTAAAATCTAATTTAAATCCCTTTCAGTCCTGACCGACTGCTACACTCATAGCTGTCATCTGCATAAGATGAGATAAGATGATGTTTCGTCGATCCCCCAGGGGAGAAATTTCTTAAACCAGTGGCATGGTTAAACAGAAAGCAGGAAAATTAAATACAATAAATTAGCAAGTTAAATGGAATAAAATAAATAAGATGCAGAATATCAGCAGGATATGAAGAATCTACAGTATATATATATATATATATATATATACATATATAAATGAATTGCACTGCATTATTCAATCCTGTGGGGATATTGGATGATGTTGGTCTGTTGAACCTTATTCTCCATGGTAGAAGCCGACATGCATGTATATACAGATGAGAGCTGGTATTACGGTCAGAGTCCAGGGTCCAGAGCCCCTGAAGCAGTTGGGGTTAAGGTCCTTGCTGAAGGGCCCACTGGCGATATGATCTGCTATGGCATCGAGATCACTGACATTCCAGACACAGGCACAGATCCCAAACTTATGTAACTTTGATGACAGTTAGAGCAACTGAAAGGATTCCTGGGTGGTGTGTGTGTGTTTGTGTGTGTGTGTGTGTGTGTGTGCGCGTGCGCACATCATTACCGCAGTCAGCAGCCGCCAACTCATCGCTGCCGTCGGGACAGTCCCTCTCGCCATCACAGAGCCAGCGCTGAGGCACGCAGGCATGAGAGCCAGGGCAGCTGAATAGGCTAGGGGCACAGGTTGCCGAGCCTGGGGAGGACGGGGATGAGAGGGTGACTACGTGTGGAGAGTCTCCCTTTTCGAACAGCCAGCTTCCCATAAAGAAGCATTAGGAAACCACCTTGAGGAGGCAGCTTTCGGGGTGAGATTAGAAGTGGCTTCCATTTCAAAGTCCCTTCCACACCTCAATCAACATTTTAGGACTGATCATATAATCCAGTAGACTCCTGTACCTCCCCAGAGCTGCAGGATTATACTGTGGGTGTTTGTCTTTTGAAATGACCCAGTTTCCATCCGCAAGATCGGATTATTCCTGAAATCACCTCTCAGAAGGGTCTTCTAACACAAGCCCCGAAGAGGTGTTATTTCAGAATTAATTGAGGACACAGCACACACTAAATGTAGACTTTGCATAGCAATGACAGTGAGGCCTGGTGCAAGTTGCTTTTCATTTGTTTTTAAGGATGAACGACTGGTGAAACAAACAGCTCATAAAAGACAGTTCGGAGTTAGCAAAAAATGCAGTGTTTACAGTTTTTCTTTAATTAGCGAATTCCCCACAACGGAAAGATTGAAAGTGTGCTTTATGTGCCTGACACCAAACTGTTTAATTCACTTCTTAACAATCTCCAGAAAGTCATTCTTAGGCGTCAGCAGGGACGACTTGCCCCTCACTGTTTCAGGGATGTTCTCTTTTGTCTTTAGCCATCGAGGCAGGACCAGACTCACTGCAGATTTCCTGGCTCTCGTCCAGCCCGTCGCCACAGTCGTCCTCGCCGTCACACAGCCACTGCTTGGCGATGCACTTGTTCTTGGAGCAGGCAAACTGGTTCCAGAGGCAGGAGGAATCTGAGGACGAGCAGCAGTCAGAGAGCACAGGCACACGGCAGCTTCCAGAATCTTCTGATTATGCAGTGCAATGTCTGCTTACTACGAGTTGCTTCGACTGTGGTTGTTACTAAGCAGCACATCACACAAAATACAGACTTACAGGACCTTGAGCAATAGCTGTCATTGCAAAATCCAGTAGAATAACAACATGGTATCCACACGGTACACACACGGTAATATTCTACTCCACCTGCATCCTGGTCAAACTGGCTACTTTACGAGAGGCATTGCTGCAGGCTGACTAAGACCCACTAGTTGTGTTCAGGCCCCTGTCGACATACATTACTCCAGAGAAAATCTCTCCGTTCACGTGTTTGTTCTATTTTCTGGATGGCCCTGGACCTGAGAGTCTGTCTGACCCATTATGGCAGAAAAGCATCTTAAACAGACGGAGTTCAACGAAAGTAGCACATACGAGCCGTCATAGTGAATCCATTAATATTCAGGCCTGGACAACAAAAGCTCCGCTCATGACACTTGACAGGATTCTGCTTTGGAGCTGGTGATGCTCCTGCTGACCTTGGTGGATCAAACCCAGAAAAAGGGAGACCTAAGCAGCCCGGCATCTACACCCATCAAAAGCCTCCTGCTCTTTACCAGGACGGCAATGCATTTCAGCCACTCGAGCCTCACTTCCCTGATAAATAAGCTTCTCCATTCAGCGCACGCTGCCGTGAGAACTGTGTGCGTTTTACTCGCCATGCCGTCACAGATGACGGAACGAACGCATGTCGGGCCCCCACGTGGCCTTCCAGAGTCCCTCAGGGAACAGACGACCCCACCCCCCACACACAGAGGTGGCATGTCAATAAAACGGCATGATCACTGGACCCAGGGAGAACATCTGGATCCTACATTACCGAATCGGCTGACATCCGCAGCCAATTTGTGGGGCAGGTGCTTCTGCTGAGATGCGTGGTGAAACGGACTCAGGAAGGATACATGTTTCATTTTGCACTGTTTACCTGGGTTTCACAGAAAGCGCAAGCAGATCGCATAATCATTTCTGACATTCTCTTATTGTAAGAGGAAAGGGTGGCAATTTTTCTGCAAATTTCTCAATCTTCCTCCATTTATCGCTATTTCCCAGCGAGCGGACTCCGTTTTATATGATAATTCACTTTACAATGGAAACATTGTATGAATGTTTCCTCAAGAAAAAGCTGCTTCATGAAAACCCCAGCAGAGACCAGCTCCAGGTCGCAAACAGACATCATTAAAAAGCCAGGAAGGACATTTTTATGACCATTTGCATGACTCCATTCCTACAGTCATAATGTCAGGCTAGGGAGTGTGAGAAGGTTATTCACATTTACATTCATGGTTATTCTTTGGCTATGACTATGGATATTCTAGCCATAAACAGCACACTTCAACTGCCAGCAAATCCTTAGACAGACCAGTTTAAAACAAAATGATTTCTCATCAAAGTGCAGGTACACTGTAAATGTGTACAGGGTACCACAGCCAATCACAGCCACTATACTGTGAGAACTGGTCTTAGTGTCTACTCAGACTTTTAATCCTTTAGAACAATATGTTCCTCTCTTAAACAACAACGAATTAATGCAACATGTGGAGAATGTTTGATCACTTGGTTGTAGCTCTGCGTGAGAATGAGAACAGTAAAACAGCTGGTGGCCTAAATCGGGCGTCCAAGGCTGTCCCTCATGAACCCCCCCAGTCACCCCACACATCTGCTCTGTTCCTACAACAGAACCCGTGACTCAGCAATGCTGCAGGTATGATCAGGGCAAAACAAACGTGTATGGGCTGGGTGGGGAGGTTGGGAATCACCGCCCCAAACTGTGAAAGGAGCATTTCGTTTCTGAAGAAAAATGACCAAACGTAGGCATAATTTTGCTAAGTGTGTAGCAAACCGGGCCCTTTAACAATAATGGTAATCATTTGAGTGTAGCACCTAGCAGCACTCAATCTTTTGCCGCTTTTGTTGCTGTGGAGAATTGCACCGAAAAAGGCTTCCTGGGTCCACTTTGAGGTCCTGTTATTATTTCCCAATTGGAAACCATTCCATGAACACAAGAGTTCAAGGCTGACTCTAACTGCTTTGTTTCTAATGGAGGATGAAGGCAATGTGTAATTAGAAACTAAAAATGCAAAATTCAATGGGATTATTTGACCACCAACGGTCCTGACGTCTTTGGGCTGTGAGGAGTTACTGACGAAAACCTACTGAGATACAGTTAGGTGAGGTTAATTGCTCATTCTGGGGACCAACCCTGAGTACCCCTCATCGGTATGGACGCCGACGGGCCACGATGAAGGTGCGAGGTCACAGCAACACCCAGCTCTGGGACACCCTGACTGATCTCCCCAGCAGCTAATACTCTGTGGTCCGACATTAATGAAACATACACTAATTACTGTGAATGATAAAGGTAAAGGTTCGTATTGAGAAAGAAAAAAAAGAAATTGGAAATTCATAAAAAGATTTCTGTTGTCTGTGAAGATGGAGAATACCTGAACCCTCACTGCACTGTTACAAATTTGACAGCGACGGATTAACATGTCTTTGGTCTATTTAAATTGATGCGAAAGAAACTCAACTTTCAAATAAAACACATTAAGAAACTGCATTCTGTTAAATGGAATATAGTATAATAGCATTTAGCTCTTTTGTGTAATTTGATTTTCATGAAAAAAATAAAGTGAACTACTTTACTTTCTTTTAATGGATTTATTAAGTGCTTTGTGCATCAAACCAAGGGCTGCTTTTGACGTCTTCACGTCAAATCACAGCAAACTAACAAAGCTGACGTGATTAATCAGCTCGTGCAATGGTAATGAGGGCTTCTTGCAAACACGATTACCTCTGCAGCTGCATTGTGTCTTATTGCAATGCGTGACAGGCTTCAGGGCTGCAACCCATCGCGAAGTGTGCTGCTTGCTTGACCACGCTGAGAATGTATCATTTACATGGGAAAATCCTATAATCCACAAGTTTACCCACAGAGCCTGGGTCCCGAACAACCTTGAAAGTAAGGGTAACTCAATAGGAAGGGCCAGCCCTGCATCGCTAACTAAGATTGATTTGCAGGCATCGGGATGTGAGTACAGATGTACACAGCAGCCGGCTGCCATGCTAGCTCACGGCATCTGATGCACCAGGCCTGTTTTTAGATATTGAAAGATAGGGAGATTGGGGACCTTTATTAAACCTCATGTCTAATTCCAATGAGAGGTCTAGTGTGAGAGCAGTGGGAGAATGGCTCGGAGTGAGGCTCACCACACTGAAATTCGTCCGCTCCGTCTTCGCAGTCCTTCTGTCCGTCGCACAACCACACACTGGAGATACAGTTTCCACTGGGGCAGGCAAAATGGCCGTCCTCGCACAGGTGTTCGGTGGAAACTGCCGAGAAAGTGCAGGCAGGCAGGTAAAACCTTCAGAGAAAGCTGTGTGCGATATCCCAACCGGTAGCAGACAAGCGGCCAAACGACTGTCAGTCGATTTCCCAGGAGGCGGTGGGGTTCCACTCAAGCTTATCCATATTAATATGCTCCACCTGCTCCTCATTCTCAATATATGTTTATGCTACTAGATTAACGCCAGGACCCTTGAGCAGATGGTGAATTGCTCCAGTGGAACATCAGGGTGTATGAGTCCGAGGTCAGTGTGGCTGAGTTACACAGGTCTCTTAGCAGAAAACCAAACACGCTAAAGACAACAGGAAAAGCGCAGCCTGGCTGACTGTCCACGAGCCACACGCTATGAGGATAAGCTCTTAGAAACCTGAGAACCTCCTTTGTCTCAAAATAACTCTTGAGCACAGAAAACAGGGCTGCATTTCATTCATCTCCCAAAGCTAACCTGTCCTGACTCAACATGTCCCAGCTCTCATAACAGTGCTGATTTGATAAGATATATATTTAGCATTGGTACACGAAACGTCAAAATTCTTTTGTTTTCCCTTACTCCTGCTTGCTCTCCACGATAGACACAGTTTTTGAGTGAGACATCGCGGTCAGCCAGCGTTGAGTGTCCCTGGAACAGTGAAGCCCCTTGCTCAAGTGTCCAAATTTGATTTGATTACTCGGCTGGCACAACCTTCTGGATACAGGGACCCTCTGAGCTACACACCACTCCCTAATGATTCTGGATCAGTGTAATTTGGATCTGATACAGCACTGTGTCAATGCTAACCCAAGCTGCCCGGATCGTGGTCGAAGTGAGGAGCCATGCCAGTGGTAGGTGGACACGAACAGACACAGGTCTGAGAACTCGGAAAGGTGCCTGACTAAGGGGCACCTCAAAAGCCTGAACCCAGGTCGGGTTCCACCAGTTCACAGCCAGTTGCATTCGTCCATCTACGTTGGGCAGAGACGCACCACGGCAGCCGGCTTCATCAGCGAGGTCCCCGCAGTCGTTGGCCCCATCGCAGGCCCACGACGGGTGGATGCAGAGGGAGGTGGAGTTGCAGCTGACGAATCCTCGCTCCTTCACACCAAGCTGGTAGTAATCGGAGCAGTCCGTGTTGTCTGTGGACATGGGGCACAACATGGCGGGTTACCTTGAGGCGGAAAGGCCGCACCATCCAAAGTGCGTTGGATGCCATGTGCTGTGATGTATTCCCGCCAATTCCTGTCACCACTGATTTAAACAGGCATTAGGACAAATGAATCCATTTAGCCTCGATGACAGAATTACATTAAGTCAATCTCTGTTTTGGCTGTCTACACTGTTCTTCATCATTTGTTTCAACCGGGATTGAATGCTGCTGCTTACTAAATGTGCTTTGGGACAAGTATTCTGTGATTTACGCGACAAAAAAACAAGTGGATAGGATCTGAAATAGAATCCCAGATGAACGGCATCAAGATCACTTAGTGGAGGAGATCCGCACATTCTGTCTGGGGTGGGGGGGCATAAGGAAAGAAGAAGGAGGCAGAGGCGTCTGACTATAAGGACGTAGCTGGAGGATGCCATGGAGGCTTCACTTACTGCAGTTTTTTTCGTCTGATGCATCGGCACAGTCGATCATCTGATTGCACCAAGCCGTGGTGGCGATGCAGGTCCCGTCCTGACACCGGGCTTCCGAGGAAGAGCACGTGGAGTCTGCAGGCAGGAGAAATGGCTCAGCTTCTCCCAGGACCAGAAAAGCAAGCCACCCGACAAACCTTCGGTATCCAGATTCACGTTCAAACGAACTCGACCGGATGTTGTTACATGACAGATGGGGATCTTTGAAACAGCAGTTTAAACAAACAAATGCATAAACCACAGAAATCTAGGCAAAGCTATTTTCATATCCTGGTGCTTCTTACATCTCTTCTTTTATCAGTCATAATGCCTGGGATTTCCTTTGGGGAAGGCTAATTAAGTTTTAACGTTAGTGATTAAAGAATCCAGCTGCTTCTTAAAAGGAATTAACTGTGTTTTGCCGATTTCAGGAAACTTAGTTCCATAGTAGTCTTCCCGATGTTAAAGAGTTTCGGCCAGGCTTTGATTTCGTGAAATGGTCAGGGAAAAAAAATATGAAAAATGCTCACAAACAGGGACATTAAGAGAGGTTAAATGGGTACCTTAAAGTGTAAATAAAAGCTTTCTAAGTTGCCTTTGGAATATTGATCGGGAGCAACTCGAGCGGTTTTAAGGGTGAACGGTTAATACCGGTATGCATATTCACTCAGTCACCAATGAGGGGATGATGATAGCGGCATCAAAGAGGAAAGCTGCCCTACGCCGTACAGTACGTTCACAGAGTAACAAATCCGGCTTCTGGGATGAGATTACGTCTTGTGAACTGTACTTGTAGCATGTATGTGCTTGACACATCTCCTATGATGGCACCTTGGCAACGATTCCTCAGTTCAGAATTCATTTCTGATCGATGCCGCCATTATCGTTTGTGGCAGCGGCTGCGGTTAAACAAATAAGATCAGGGTCTGAAGGTTAGTGGTTTAAGTCTACCGGGGGGCATTGTTTAATTTGGCCTGGTCAAAGATTGGCTGTACAAATGAGTAAATATATATACACTTCTCTGAATGAAAGCATCAGCTAATTATTTATAGAAAAGTGTGAATCGCTACAAATCAAGCAGTCGAGATGACTACATCTATGACCCTGGATGTGCCTCCAAACAGCTCCGCTCGCACGGACACACAGAGCAGCGCACAACTGACATTTCTGAGTAATGTGTCTGTCGGGCAGAGTCATGGGGATGGAGATTTATGTGAAATTGCCGGCGTGTGATTTATTCTTCCGTCTGAGGAACCCAGAGGAAGCGTGGAACACAGGGGCACAGGGGCCTCTGGCACAGCTTGACCCCTCAGCAGGGAGACACCTGTTTAATATTCTCATTTTTCACACCTGGAGCGGCCGACTCTTTCAGCCGGATCCCACGGTAAAACCTGGCCAGAATACCAGCACCGGGGCCTACAGCATGTAAAACCGATGAGGTATTTAATCACGACAGCAACGCTGTAATCAGCAGTTACCTCCTGTATGTGGAAAGCGAAGGTCCTCACTTTATCCATATGTGTTTATGGTGGGGTTGGTCTTTTACCCCATCAGGTGTCGGTTTGCAATTGCCAGCGGGGCACAAAACCAGGTCCAGGCCTGTAATGAGTCCTCCGGAACTGCGGGGGGGGGGGACGGTACTCACTGTTACAGTATGCTTCATCGGAGTCATCCCCACAGTCGTCGACGCCATCACAGAACCGGCTGTTGGACACACAGCGTTGGTTGTAACAGGGTCTGAACCCTTTCCTGCAGTATCTGTTATCTGCTCAAGGTGGGAGGAAATTATAAAAAAAACAAGTGAAAAACGTATTTCACAGCGACGGAGACGAAGAATTGAAGACTTCAATTAAATTGCAAGTGGCCGCGTTCAGTGCTGTTCCGTTCCCACAAACAGAGTATGAGCTGATCTTATTAGGCTGAGACTCGTCGGGGATAGCAGCCATAACCTTACAGAAATCGTCACCTGCACTCCAGCGACCCGAGGCGCCGGAGCCGGCCCTTACCGCAGTATTGCATTTTCTCGTCCGACTTGTCTTTGCAGTGAGCTATTCCATCGCACGTAAACTGATAGTCGATGCACTCGCCGTTCCCACATTCGAATTCCGTGTGGATGTCACAGGACGAGTTCCTGGCTGGAAATAGGAACAAAAAAATAGATGAGAACACAGATTACCACTGTGTTCTTTGGAAGGTTCTGCCCAGGACCCGAGCTCCTTGCTTGCACCTCCAGTCATCACAGGCCAGTTCTCTCTCTCCTTATGCTATCTGCTTAGGCTGGAAAAAACAAACCACTGGCCTCTTTTTGTTGAGTGGCTCTATTTCAGTCTGTACTCCCATGAACGCTACAAGTCTGCTTTTAGAAGACCCCTGGATGATCTATGCACTGTAGCTCTTATTCACCTCCTTAGCGTTTGCCTTCTGTAATTGCTGGTATTGGGGTTGAGCTAGCTAAAGATAAAGATGAGAAAATTACATCCTCGTCTGAAATTCATTTTAATAGCATTTACTAAATTACAGGTGAAAATATTTTTATTATGAAAAAAGGCCTACCTTCTCATATTCAGAATATAACTGCAACTATGTCACTACAAAGTATTAGTCTCTGTTTAAGTAGTAAACATTTTTATTTTAGTATTTAGTTTAAATTGCAGTTAAAAATAAAAATATGTAAGCATTTCAGTATAAAAAAGTTAACTTTTAACAAAACAATATTATAAATAAAAAGAGCTGCATTTGAAAAAAACAAAAGAAAATTAGCATCACCAGTTATGCTGCGTGACAGCAATGACGGACTCTGGATTCTCCAACAGGCCCAGAATTGAAGGGAGGAAAGGTGAGGATTTCCACATGGTCACGTGATTATTTATTTATTTATTTAAATTTTCACGCACATATCTGAACGGTAAGATTGTGGGTACTGTTCACAACCTTCACTCTTCGTGTACCTTTCTTAGAAAATCATGTCTGAAGCTGAACACAGCGGCACTTTAACAATTATATTTATAAGATTACATTTATATCATTTATATAATAGAAATTATACAGTCATATAATTAATTATATAATGTATATAATATACAAGATTATATTTTGATGACTGTAGACCATCAAAAATTTATTCAAGTAAAAAAATGCTATCCTGCCCAAGTCACTAACTACCATCTCATCTGGCTGAGCTACACAGCCGCTGCTGTCAGACCCTTTCCATGCCAAGACGTTCTCTTTTCAGATGCTCTGACATCCTGTGCCTGATGTGTATCGCGCCTGACAACATTTTTAGTTTGCATTTTTGTGAAATGTTCCAATACTTGCATCATTTGAGTTTAAAACAATTTTATGTTAAGACCTGGGAGTTAAAATGACTATTTGACAATGAAAATACGCATTTAAATATTAATAATAAAAAACTGTCGACACTGTAAATAAGATTGATTATTCATTTCGGCCCTACTACCTAATTAACTGTACGAACATTCTGCATACTGCCCTTTACGTAAAGGGAACCTTATGTGTGAAGATAATGACCCAAGATACCGAGGGCCACACATTCATCTGCAAAATACATTTCATAACTAAAAAGAGGCAAATAAGGCTAAAAGCACATTATTTTTATGAACTTTATGATAAAACATGATTACACAGTATTCCATCAGCTGGCCTGTGAGGGCGATAAATTCTGTAAATAAAGACATAAAAGTAAGAATGGATGGAGGGTTCGGGGGAAGGGGGGCTTACACACGCATCGGTTATCGTCCAGCAGCATGCGATCCCCCCGGCAGCTGCAGTTCACCATGCCGTGGGGGGTCAGCAGGCAGAGGTCGTGACAGCCCCCGTTCATCGCTCTACAGGGAGACGATTCACCTGGCAGCAGGAGAGCAGGAAAAGGCAGCATTAGCCACCCAGCTAACAAAGGAGCCATCCCACGTTCTGTGATGACCCTGACCGATCTCCTTGGCAGCAAAAGACCGTCCGATGCCTCATTAACCCGTCTGTCTCTCCGCTGCTCCATTCCAAACACCTTAATGTTACTCTGGTTGGGCTGGCAGAGGACATGCTGACAAAATGAACAACAGAGCCACCTGTGAAGGACTGGATCAAGAGTCTCCATAGCAGCTGCCCCCAGCACCATGAGCAACAAAACCCTGGAGTAATGGATTCTCCCAGTAGATGCTGACAGTCCCTTAAAAGGGCACGAACCCCCAGGGGGAAGCCCTACTGTCACACAAGATTACACACACATAAAGGACAGCCTGCACACACGATCACACACACACCTAAGGGACAGTGAGCATACTCAGTCTCATACACACAAGTGCGCACACACACACACACACAATAACTCGTGTACAGCCTCATGCATACAC
Source organism: Gymnarchus niloticus (assembly GCA_009936485.2). Classification (NCBI taxonomy): domain Eukaryota; kingdom Metazoa; phylum Chordata; class Actinopteri; order Osteoglossiformes; family Gymnarchidae; genus Gymnarchus; species Gymnarchus niloticus. The sequence goes on along the minus strand of JAACJT020000001.1, from coordinate 37,503,450 downwards.
ACATAGATACATGAACACACGCACACACATACACATGACTATGCATCTCCTTGCCCTTCCTGATGTAAAAGCTGAAGTCAGGTTAGCATTCCAAGGACAGTCTAGAAGATTCCGGCATCTTCCAGCGCCGTGTTGACCTGTGCCTGGATCAAATGGCTGCGGAAAACCCTCCAGTGTGCCAAGAGTTGACAAGGACCTCCAGAAGAACCAGTTCACTGGGCCACAGGGGCCATTTTTAGCAAGGACTGCCTCTTTAAACTGCATTACCTCAAGCTGGACCGAAGCCCAGCTTTCACTAAACGGAACCACAGGTAATACGTTTTGATGCTGGCTTGTGAGTCAGGTCAGAACCGTTCATTACACAAATGGACTACTGGAATGTCATTTTTTATCATGAGCAACTCATAATAACCTGCATTTATCATTAGTTATATATCTCGGAAAGAACTCAGTGGTCTTGCAGAGAGAGTTGTTACATGCGTGGGCGATGCTTGTTTCGATCTTTTAATGGCATGGTAATACAGGCCATGTTCCGGATACTTCCGGGAACGTTCTGTAGGCTCAGACTGGCCGAGTGGTGCTCTTATATTGAGATGCCGTCTTTAGCCAGTTTGTTGAGTACAGCACTTTAGATTCCATGCCTCCTGCCCTGGTTGCATCTACGCCAGCTGTAGCTTACAGATAACAGAGGATGAAGAACTGACTGCGTGAGACGTGCATGCAAAAACGGAGACGTGAAAAGACTGCTCCCAACGCCACCTGCAGACTGGACTCCAGGCGAGAGCAGGCATCTCTGGGCAAGGGCAGGGGCCAGGTGGTAAACGAAGGGCATAGAACATGGGCTCGTGGAGGTCAGACATCGACTGCCTAAATGTCGTATGGAGGAATTTTTAACACAAAGCTTCTCCCTGCTCAGGTACAAATCTCTCAGGACCTCTAAAAAATGGCTAATAAGAAATCCATCCATCCATCCATCCACTTTCCAGCCTTTGGTCCTGGTCAGGGTCGTGCAGAGCCTGCCCCAGAAAGCACAGGGCACAGGGCTGGGGTACACCCTGGATAGAATGTCAGACTAACAGAAATCAGTGTAAGTATGGCTGAAGAAGTAATGTTCATTTCTCTGGTTTTCATTAAATGTTTGCACATGTAGGCCGCAAATAAATCATAGATAGTTTTTACTGCAAGTATTTAATAAGTGCCTGTATTTATTCGGAGAGTGTCGGGTTACATGTATACAAAATAATGTAAGAAAAAGCAGATCAGACGCAGTAGGCTGTGCGTTGGGCAAATCATGCAATCACTTGTTTCTAGGCCCCTATGCAAAGACACTTAAGGAGGTATCATAGTCTCCTTGTGATGTGTGCCCCAGCTGATCGTATGAACAGAGCTGAGTGTGCTTATGTTATTAACAGGTGAGGGACCCAGCCAGAGTATCCAGACCACCCAGAGGACCCTCCTTACTCAGCGTAACACTGCAGCTTCAGTGGTAGCAGTACTCCACAGAAATGGTGTTTCGTCATGTGAGGGAGGGGGGAGCGTACACACCGTTATATCCCAAACAAATGATACACATGGCTGGAACTGTGGCGGCGGTCAGGGGCGTGTCAGCAGAGCCCAGTGGGTCTGATCCATGGAGACGGCCAACATCCCAGAAGAGCCATGTCCACAGTAGGGGGGCTGATGTCAGCATCCACTGAGAGAAGACAGCGTGCGGAGTCGGGGCCGAGAGCAATGACATGAGGCCAGTTCGGGGGCTGGTCCTGCCTTTAATCCCCCATGGCTCTGCTCCCTCTTTTTTTGGTGTTTACTGCTGAGCCCACCCCCCCCCAACGTCACGCAGGCTGATTCATTGTACCACTGAACGGAGTCCCAAAGAGTGGACTGTGCTGACAGCGTCCTCGAGGAAAAATCGCCATGGTCAGAGCTGTATGGACAGGGCAGAGCAGAAACAATACGCCGACCTGAATGTGCTCACTCACTCACTCACTCACTCACTCACTCACAGGCACACATACACACTCAGACACATGCAAATCTACACTCACACGCACACGCATATAGACATACACACACATTCAACCTCACCAACATACACCATCATACATGCCCACCCACATAAATGTACACATGTACATGCAGACAAGCACCCACAGTCCCTGTCTGTTTTACTCATTTTCTGCATTACGGAGCTGCTGTGATACATGAACAAAATTAAAGTTTACAGAGCGTGAAATATTGATCGTAATGTTATCTTCACTTATGCCTGGACACACAAACAAACACACACACACACACACACACATACACACAAAGGCCAGGAGGGCGGGATATGAGGCGGAATACTCACAGCTGGTGGTGTCATTGGCCACAGCAATTATTCCCATTGGCTGCTGGGGAATGTCGGCTCGGAGCACTTTGGTGTCGCTGCCTGTGAATTTATCGGAGCGCAGCACGGCCCTCCGTACCCAATCTGACCAAAAGATGAAGTGGCCATAAATAGCCAGGCCGAAAAAGGTCCCTGGCCCTGCCTTCACAATCACCTACGGTTTGGATGGGGCAGAAAAGCACACATATTATGGAGAAGGCGGCGTCACTCACTGCTAACACAATGACAGGTGACCTGGCCCTGGCATCTGAACACTATTCTACTGGCTTCCTACCAATGACCCCGCCCCCGGCATCTGAACACTATTCTACTGGCTTCCTACCAATGACCCCGCCCCCGGCATCTGAACACTATTCTACTGGCTTCCTACCAATGACCCCGCCCCCGGCATCTGAACAGTATTCTACTGGCTTCCTACCAATGACCCCGCCCCTGGAATTTACAGATGTGTAAAGAATACCAGAACTTTACAACACGGTAAGGCTTACATAGCCACACTGCACATGTTGGCTGAAGGACTCACATGAACAGTCTTACTGTGGGTTAAGTGCCCGGTTCTCCACTTCTGACAGCACAAGCGAAAAGGCTGGTGGACACAGCACTGTGGGCTGATGCAGTATCATAATCCCTTCCATGCTAAATGATTAATCCTCATTCGGTTTGTGTTGTGGGCAGACATTGAGGTACATCATGAGCATGTTTCGAGACATCCCGTGAGCCCCAGAGCACAGGGACGCCCCGCAGCATGCAGGTTCCGATCCTAGATTGTGCACTTGTGACCGGGGTGTCAAAGAAAAGGAAAAACCGGATGGGAGTGGTAGGCTGGCTAAGAACTCCGATGGCAGATGGCCTTTGCCATGGTGCGTGTGATGACAATTATTTAATGGAGATGATCTGCTACAATGGTAAGTTTTTTCAGGGTACGAGCAAATGTTTGCTGTATCATGCTAATTACAGTCATACGTGTATTCCAATGGCACCAAGAACAAAAACGACATCTTGTAATTGCCGGACCAGGGTTCACAGAGATTTTTTTTCATTGATGCCAAATGAAAGCTTCAGGCTGTTTGTATTCATGGGGTAATTTTCTTGAAATTGTAATCTATCGTGCTGAGCCTAAAAATGAAAAACAAAGTCCAAACTTAGTGAGCTTTTTGAGGGATGCTGTTAAAAGCCCCAACAATTTACTAAAGGCTGTGCATCATTGACTTCAAACTCCACTGACCTTCTTGGAAAACCAGGACAAGACTAATCTACTGTAGAGCATTTGAAACATTACGGAGGAAAGACAACTTGCTTGGAAAGAAAAAACAAATCTGTTATTTTCCACCATGGTCCTATTTAGAGCTAGACACATTTTCTTTGTGTTTGCTTTCATTTCCTGTGACTTTTTACATTTGTGCAGTTTCACACCCTTCTGGTCTGAGCTGTACATCACTTCTGATGTATGGTGCTCCTATGGCGTTAGATATGCTACTTTTTAGGAGGTGTTCATGTGTAGAACACCCTGCAGGGGTACCCAGCATCCCAGCTCCTAATCCACATCGACCACACCCAGGACGTGTTCATCACCAAGCCCCTGTCACCGCCACGTTTGGCCACCGGCTGTTACTGTTTCGCTTTTGCCAGGGATGACCCGCTACGCAGCGAGCAGTCAGACGCAACTCGAAAAGCTCTGGGCTTTTAGAGGGCACGAATCGGGAGGAGCTTTGAGGCGATGACATATTCTGGTCTCAGCATTGAGACTTGGGCATCTTATCCATAATCCAGTGCTGGGCACCTACAGCCTGTTGGGTTATCAGAGCGAAGGTCACACACAGTTTATGGCTAACCTACGCTCCCCCATCTCTCCAACGGTAAAGCTTGACCTGAGTTACACCAGAAAATAGAGCAAGTCTGGATTTGGATTATAACTTGTTCAGAGCCGCACTGCAGACGGTAGAGCTGCACAGCGTTTCTTTAAAGCAACGTACCTCTCAAACATGTAGATGCACAAACATACAGCACTTGGGACTCCAACCTCACTGGAATTCACCAGCAGGCTAATTTCAAGGCGCTGTGCTAACCCAGTCCACATTTCCACAGCAGATTATTAGTGTCTGAGCAACGTGCCAGACTTTCTGTTAACAATGCCATGGAGACTACCACTTCCTGTTTCAAGATTAGCTGGAGAGTAGCCTGGTATCAAACCCTCATAATTATCACGTCTGCCAGTTCGCTGACCAGCCCAGAGCATGATCACAACAAAGACGGGCTGTGACACCTGATGAGGGGAGTGAATTAAATAAGACACAATAAATTGATACGCAAGCTATTGGTGGTTTAATGATACATTCTGGACCCTGTCTCAAGAGGAAATTTTCACTAGCTTGAAACCTCCATAAATCAGGTCCTACCTCTGCCAACCACATAGTGACATTGGGGTGTGATGGGAAGAACGATCAGAGCAGGAAGGAGACCTCATCCAAGACCAGTATCTGAGCCAAGTGCTTAACCTCACGGCGCTGTGCTGCCTTGACGCCCAGATGCCGGCCCTGGTTTCTGCCAGGCCGCTGCCGTCCTGCCAGTCAGGCATTAGGCCGTGGCTCCCGCTGCTCTGCTCTGTCCCACTTTATTTTTACATTTTAATTAGAGAGGCAGGCCAGCAGGAGGGTGTGAAGAGCATCAATTTCCTAACAGATAAGTAGTGGTGGGGTCAAGGCCCAGAACCCCCGAAGGTCACGGAGAACTAACTGGGATGGGTGTCACCCTAATTTGTGTGGGTAAAGTCAGACGCAAAGTTTCTGAATCAAAGAGACTGCAAATATTAGAAGAGCAGTGCTGTTGGGGGGGTCCACGTTCGGCTGCTCACAGCCATGTGGGCTTTTTGCTGTGAATCCAACACATCAGCCTAAGTGACGACTTAGTCCTCTCACAGAGGGGGACATTTCTGCCTTAATTAAGCATTCTGACAGATTCTAAATAAAAAAGCTAATGGACACAGTACAGTCTGGCGCTGTCCCATGACCGTGTAGCTGCTGTGGTCAGCTTGTGAATAAGCGGAATAGGGATCCCGACGAGGCACGTCTTACCTGTCAAATGTTCATGTGAGGGACATTCGCCAACACAGGAGTATCGGCAAACACAACATTACTCATTTTAATAACAGCATTCTGTCAACTGTTACCAGCTGTAAAAACATGCATTTAATCTGTTAAGTAATTTTACTTGTTCAATGTTCCGTGTATTCTTTATTCTCATCTGGAATCCAGGAGGATTGATCCAGCTTGTGGATAATCTGTTTCCAGGTCAGAGGTGAGAAAGTTATTCTTCTCACTTCTGCCCTAAGAATGTTGGGGACGCTGAGTATAGACCCCCGCCTACCCCGTGTGTACGAGACATACTTCACTGTGGGCATACTCACATGTCGCTGAGATCCGTCGTATTCGCATCGCTCAATCTTTCCCAGGCTGCCATCGGAGAAGTAGAGCTTCTCCGCCTTGTGGTCGATGGTCAGCCCGTTAGGTGTGATGATGTCTGAGCCCACAATGACCCGGATGTTGCTCCCAGACAAGGTGGACCTTACGATGCTGGGATGTTGCTCATTCCAGTTGGTCCAAAACATCAGGCTGCCGGGGGGGGGGTTACAGCGGGTCAGGGATGCAAGTACATACAACGAGCAGGTCAGGCCAGGATTCTGGAACCCCGCTGCCAAGCTGTATATCGGATCGCTGTGGTTCTACTGGAAGAAGCTTATTCTAATTTAGAATAATATTTATTTACACACGCTCACACTAGAGGGAAAAGGATGATGCAGTCACTGTCAGCCCAATCCGTGGGCGAATCCTAAGCCCTGCTGTGTGCCATGTAAACATTCCCGCTATGCTCAGATACCCAGATGTTCAGAGGGCCTTGCTGGAGCTACGGTAAACAAACCAGCCTGCTTCTTACACTTGTTGTCACACGCAGGTGAGTTCAGCTCACGCCGGATAATGTGTCCCGTTCTGGGCACGCTGTGAGCATTTTACAGATCCCAACCATTTATTGGTCACGTGCAGCACTCATTTCAAACCTAGGGTTTCTTGGCCTGCACCAGAAAGGATGGGGCCATACACCACCCACGCATCATGTCCTGCCTTCCTCATACCGAATGCTTTTGCTGCCAGGAGCTCGGTGACATGGGAAATTGCTTGTTACCAAGGCAGCGGCGTCAGAGGGACAGCTTCTGAATCAAAGCCGCATTCGCCCCAGGAGGCTGACAGAGCTGCCCTCATTAGAGATGGGGGGGATTGTGGGTTGGGGGGGTAGATTTGCCACAGGTCAATTGAGCCGTTTCACTGTCCCATTAGGAACAGCACCAACAAGGCGCAGTCAGCAGAACGTGGTGGATTCACGTTGTGGTGGCCAGCAGAGGATATCACAGTGCCTTCGATTAAACCAAGCAGGGTGACGCCATGCTGAAGGTTAGATCATCGGTCGGCACGGTAACCTGGTGGCAGTTTGACCTCAGCAGCCATGGTGAGCAATAGCCGTGTTTACAAGGCCTGCTGAGAGAGACTGTGCTAGATGTTAACACGCCCAATTTAGCCATAATGATAAAAGGACCTGGATGGAGGGCTGGACCATAGCCCAGATGGCGGGAACCCCAGCCGGTCCTCAAGTCATTTCTACAAGTTTCTTATTCGGCACAACAACAGCCTCGCAGGTCAATCACTGTCACTGCTGTAACTGGAAAGAAATTCTCTACCTCTCCTGGCTGGTGTGTGTTATCACAAAGCAGGAAACGGGTTCAAGTTTAAGCTTCTAGGTGTGGTCTCAGTGTGGATACGTGAGAGAGGCTGCCCCCTGCCGTTGCCCCGACCCATGTTTCCTGAGACACTCACCAGAATAGAATACAAACAAGCAGGTTTTAATATAAGACTTACCCCTTCACAATGAAACTTCACAATATGATCACGCCTTTAATATGCTGTTAGCCGTGTGACATGGCGGCACACGAACATGGGCTGTTAGATATGCCTGTTTTTAATTAGATTTTGTGCAAATGGCTTTCAGTAGAAATGTACTAATCTTCAATAAAAATCCTAATATAGACAGACTAGGTCGTTTCTGGTAGTTGTTCACGGCCGACAGTATAATGCCTTTCTCTCAGTAATCCACCGGTGTAATTTGATTAGAAAATAAAGAATCTATGATAAGGCTTAAAGAAAGAAAAGACGAGGATTCCTGACGAGGACCAGTGATGAATCACTGTGCTGCTTTTATTAATGGTAAACATTTCAGGTTCTTTTGAAATTTCACCAAGAGGCAAATGTGGGAGGAGCCTTGCAGCTCTGGAGCAGATGGAGACGTGCGTTAATAAATGCCCCAGCTGTAATTCCAGTTCTGCGGATATCTTTTCATCTCCAGGTTTTCAAATGAGGGAAAGACGCCACTGCGTGACAAGACTAAAATTCAATCATGTCCTGCTTGTCCAGGTTCAGAAGAACCCATTTCCACTTAGGAACGATCCTCGCTGTTCAGCAGTTCGTGGCTGGTGAACTGAGGGGCATCTCTACATCAGACACGTGGCCAGCCATGACATGTGCCATCAATGGGTGGATAACTTGTCAAAACCTGCTGAGGAATACTCACTTCTGACACTCGTCCAGCGCCAGGACGTGGGGGTGGTCCTCCTCGGACATGTGGACCACCACCTCCCTGATGAACGCCCCTGGGTGGTTCTGGTTGATGGTATGCCGGGTAATGGTGGATGTGGTGGAGCTGGTCCAGTATAGAGTGTCCCAGGCTCGATGGTAGGCCAGACCTTCAACCGAGCCCACGTCTTGGGGAGGGACAAGAATAGAGTGTAGAGTTACCGGTAACACCACATGGAGCAGGATAATTAATCTGATCTGGAATAATTTTACCAAACTGGGACAATCATACAGACTTAGGATAGTCAAATGGTACTGGGAGAATGACACAGAAAAGAGATAATTACACAAACCTGAGATAATCACTCAGAACTGAGATAGTCACCCAGAACTGGGATTTTCACCGAGAACCAGGATAATCAGACAGAACTAGGATAATCAGACAGAACCGGGACAATCACACAGAACCAGTACAATCACACAAAAATGGGATAATCACACAGCACTGGGAGAATGACACAGAAAGGGGATACTTACACAAACCTGAGATAATCACATAAAACTGGGGCAGTCACACAGAACTGGGATAATCACACAGGACTGGGAAAATCACAAGCAAGACAGAATAATCACACATAGCTGGGATAATCACACAGAGCCAGGATATTCACACAGAACCAGGATAATCACACAGAGACAGGATAATCACATAGAAGCTCTGACTATCTTAAGGCAACTTTAAAAGGGGAGGAGCCAACAAGGTCACACATTTTTAAAGAAGACAAGTCACGGCAGCATCCATGCCGTTGCTCAGGCGTAGGAGAGACGCACTCATGAACAGCTCATTCAAATTACCCCCTTCCCCCAAAATTTCACCAAGGTATAACAGCAATGACCCTGACTGTTGGAAAGCCATCATTTACTTTGGTACGCTGTATCAGGCTGGTCATATGACCAGCTGAAGGATCAAAGACTTACAGGGCAATATATTTTCTTGGTGAGAAAAAGGATGGAGAATTAGCCTTCATTAACACTTAGTCAAAGGGACATTGCATCATGTAACATATGCGCTATCAATTGCCAAACTCACAACTTCTTCTTGGTTCATACCAGCTGACCTACACACACACATGCACGCACACACATACTATTTTCCTGCTTGGATTTTCCTGGACAAAGCCAGCATGTAGCTGACAAAAGTTATACATATATTCTGACTATCTCTGTCCATTGGAAAAAAAAAAAGAAAAAAAAAAAAGATTGCCTGCTGTTTTGATTTTCTGCCAGTGTTTGGGCTCGTTGCTCTGAACAAATCTGTTTTTACCAACATAAACTGCTTTTTTTAAACTGCAGAGCTACTTGATGCAGGTTTTAAACATAATCCAGCTTCCCTCACTAAATTTAGACCTGAATTGTGTGGTCTTTTAATGAAATGCTAAAATAAAGGTAAATGCAAGCATATGGTTTTAAAAATATTTCTAAAAATATACAGCCACATTTTTTTTAAGATTCGTAACCAAATTAAAGTACTGTGACAGTGTTTGATCTTGCATTTAAATGTCATCCTCTAGGTACAAGCACATATCATATTCTCCTTTCTATAAAGGCCTGTAGGCCTGTCAACACCTTTCTGGGTAAAAATCCTCCCTTACTTTTCAACTTTTAATATATTTCTTTTGATGTCTTTGCAACAGAGATATTACTACTTTGAGCAGAATGACATTTGAGTGCTTGTTTGATCTCTGTGGTGAGGGTGGTCTCACCATGCTGTGAAAACACTGCGACATTGTACTCTACAAGAAATTATCTGGCATGGATATTAGCCTGGTAGCGGTGGGTGATCTAACAGCATACCATGATCCATCAACCAACAGCAGACAGACCCTCAAGAGGTGTGACTGGCTACACAGTCAGGTGATAGATTTGAGTATCTTGTATGTAGGTGTGAAGGACTATACATTTTTGACTACATATAGCCAAACGGTCATGTTTTCTACATATGTCACCATATCCTTACCATGTAAATCAGTTAAACCAAGTTTTAATCACTACCTGTCTCGAGTGTATGGGATGAAATTGCTTTACAGCTCATTCTATCACAAACAATGTCAAATTCCAGTCACCCTTCCACACTAATGAAGGGCAAGCTTTGGCTGATTCTGGGAGCAGATTAATAAACAGGATAGCTCTTGGAAAATCCACAACGGGTTGAACCGAGTACGCACCTGCTCAAGGCGGCAGAAGAGCTGGGTGATTTAGGAAAGGTACCGCTGGTGAGATCACATCACCGCGTCCCTGTCTGCCATCCGTCACCCGTTAGTATCACTAATGAAGACGGATTTCATGCCGGATAGACCAGGAGCTGGCCCACTTCTCCACAAATATGTTCCTGAGCCAGCAGACAGCCTCCCAGACAAAGAATACGCTTAAGGAGCGAAGTGTTCCTCAGCCGCTGCCCATGTCTTAGTTTAAAGATGCTTCACAAACCTTTCGTAGAATAAAGCACAGTGCACAAAGCCTAAACCTATAAGCCAGGGAAATCTCTTGGCATCATCTACTAAGCAGCTTAATTTAGTCTTCTTCAGTAATAATATCTGATTGTCCAAATGGATGGCATAACTATAAGCTACTTAACCTTCTTTGTACACAGTACTACAATGCTAAACGCAAATAAATTAGACATATTATTCTAAGGGGCATCAGATTCACCAAAAAAGAGCAGAAGTACAGCAAGCTGAAGTAAAAAATACAGAAGACAGTGGGGACAGAAGGGCGCATTGAATGAGTGGCTATGGTACGCTGAACTTTGGGGAAGATGCTGCTTGTTGGGTGTTAAGGAGTAGAAAGGAGCAGACACCATTCAAAACCTGCTTCTTATAAAGAGAGGAAGCCCCACACTCCCCTGTCTTTCCCCGTAACCTGACCATCCCGACTGCCTTGCCATTATCTGCGCCATCAAACTTGCTCTTCACCTGACATGCCCCCTCCCATGTCCATCTGACTGTTGTACCTCACTGCTGGTCACCATAGTGTATTCATGAAACCGTCCTGTCCGACGTCAGCCATAGTAAAATGGGCATCCCCTTGGAATCTGGTTCCTCTCAAGGTTTTTTCCTCCTGAGGGAGTTTTCCTTTGCCACAGTTGCCCTTGGCTTACTCTCTGGGGACCTTGGGCTCCTTTTTAATACAGCTATATAAATAAAATTGAATTGAATATGCTATTTTTATGAGGCGGACTGAATTGTGAAATCAGTACTGGTTACGTGTAGACTAGCAAAGCAGATTTGAAATGAAACCCCAACAAATTCATTCTGGCAGTGTGGTGATGATTTACCACCTGTCTTAATGAGTCCACCTTTTTTGACTGATGCCCTCATGTCCTTTCATGGAATATGTTGGGAGCATTTTTTTTTTCCTTGTTTTGCTTTTGTGTGACAGATGTTCACTTTCCCAGGGTTTTACAAGGTTTTTTAGGGAGAAGGTAACTTTATCAAGTGGAGTCTGGTTGACTGATATCTCCCAGTTTTCACAGACAATGAACTCATTTTTAATTGATGGTGGATGCCACTTGTTTATCCATGTCCACCATTTACACACAGTCAATTTGTTTACACTGGAACACAGAACAACTCAATTCTCCGGACATGAGCGTCGTTGTTCCTTTAAGTGCTATTTTCCATGCAGAATCAGACGTGGGATTGAGAATCTCAGCGATGGTAGTTAGGGCAGAGCTTGGAGGGGAACTGATACACTCAAATGCTGAGAAACAAATCAGCGCAACAGAGAGAGCATCGCAGCTCGCCAACGCAGAGACAAAGAGCTCGGGTCTGAAGCCACAAGTGCAGAGAAGTAACTTCCAATCTCCATAATCATTCTATGCTGAGTATTAGATTGTCAAAGGTTAAAGAAGATGTTATTACATACAATAAAAGTGATGCATTCATATTTTAATGACCTTCACTGACAGGAATAATATAACTGCACATTGTTCTTCCGAATAATACCTACTGTGCGTAATTTCTGAATAACTATGATATTTCATAGATTATATTTAGGGCCCATGGTGACCCGCGTACTGGTGAAAATGATCAGGAAATAAGCCAGCTAAGTGTGTTTTTATCATGTCTGACTGAATATACAAAAACAAACAGGCTTCCTGTCCCTCTGTAAGAAAAACAGGCCGGTTTCGTGTCGAGGTACACGTGGCAACCGACTGGTCCTTCTCTCGCTTCCAGGTAACATGAGAGTGAACAAGCATTGGAAGAATTCCACGTCCAGCACATGACTACGGCACCGAGGAATGAATGAGCTGAACTCTCACGCAGCAGGGGGCCTTGACTTTTTCACCCTAGGTGCTTCACTTGCTCTCCTCCCAGCCTCATCCTTATCAGTGTGGAAGAGGATTCTGCCACAGAAATCATCATTAACCCCTGATGTGCAGTGTATATCATGGAAAGAAGTATGCAGTGAAATTGCCAACTAACATTTAAAGATTCTCATGTAATATGCAGCATTCAATCAAGCGTATGACTTGATGGTTAAAACTTGGTCTATTTATTTGTTTGTTTATTTTGCACACATATTTGAGATTATATGTGACAATGCATCCAAGTAGCTAAGATTATACAGTAACCTACCAGTCCAGGAGACCTCATTAACAATGTTATCATTAAAAACTGTAACATTTAAAAGAGGAGCTTCGTTAATTTAAAATGTTTTTTTAAATATTCATGAAATTTTTAGGTCTGTATTTCCAAGTACCTGGTTCTGAGCAAGTGAATTCCAGGCGAAAAAATTTTCTCCGAAACGTCATCGTTTCTCATGACAGCATTTGATATGTGACCTGGTGACCCCTGTGGGCCGAGCCTCCTCTGGATCCACAGGCGGCCATCTTGAGGGTCATTAAATGCAAGGTCAAACATGCCTCCAGGAAAGATTTCTGCATGGAAAAGTGACTTTCTTAGGTTTCAATCTACTCATTTAAGGATGGAGTGGCAAAACTAACAGTCACAGTCGACCATATTTAGAAAATTCTGACATAGGTAACTAAGATACTAAAATATGAAGCTTACTATCTCTAAATACATCATAGCTGACATTTATGCCTACTGTTATGACCACACTCTGTCTGCTTCTCTCAAAATGCAGTTATTCCTGAAACAATGAAAGCAGCCAATCTCCTATAAGCTCACTGCGTGTACATTTGTATAACAAATTGCTCCAAGCAATACACTAATTGCAGAGCTGCCACAAAATAAACAGCACAAAAAATGAGAAAGAATGAGGAAATGGATTACTTTTCTTTTCTCTTATCCCTCTTTTAGTCTTAGATGGCGGAAAGTGGCAATTTAATCCATCATATGTCAGCCGACACAAGAGAAACGATACCTTAAACACGTTTTTTTTTTTGACAGTTAGATTGGTCCCATTTACTTGGGAAGAATAGTGGAAGCCATTACAAAGCTCTTACTAGATGTTGCGCGTGTAAAGTCCTGCAATACATCAAGGTACTGCCACTTAATGTTTGTTACAAATGGCCTTTTCACAAATGGCCCCCAACACTTAAAGCCTGAAACGCCAGCAAACGGTCTGGCTCCCCCCGCTTCACTTTACAGCGGTACGCTGCCGCAGAGCCTAACACGTCAAAGTCAAGCGAGATGGATAATTGCCCTCCTCCCCATTATATTCCGCTGCCAGGAGACAAACTGGTATTCTGGACACTTAAAGAGAAGCTACAGTTATAGTTTCATTAATCAAGAATAAAGGCTGGAGAACCCCTCCACACGTCAGTTGAAAAAATGTGGTGGAAACACTGTCTGATCTGCTGAAGGAGGCACCAAGAAGTAATCAGTATGCTGCAATGTCCCTCACAAGGTCATCTAGAACTAAACACACATGTGATTTAACATGCCTATGGAAAAGACCTCTCTGACAGTCTGTTATAAAACCATCATACTTCTTTCACAAGGACGAGCCAACTAACACCGGATAAACTACTTAAACATAACGCGACTTTGGCATGAAATCCCCACAAGTGTTCACGGTGCACGTATGACAGCAGGATTACAGTAGTATCATAACAAATAAGCTCCCCAAAAACAAAACCACAAGCCCTCTTCTTTAAAACATATAGGAAAGGGAAGCTAACTAAGTATGGCCATCCTTGGAGCAGATGGTTTACGTAGGATTTAAGGTTTAGGATCCTTTTGCTATCAGGGTTTGGCTTCAAAAACTTGAGAATGGAGAAGAGGTTGTTTTTGTCTGATCAAAGTGCACCATGTGGGAAAAGCAAGATAAATACGGATGCGGGTACTTTACTAGTCAAATCCTTGGCAGATCTCTGGAAATCCTATGAAACTCTATCAAACTGCAGATTTTCAAGCCCAAAAGCAGGCTCAAAATAATTCCTATACATTCCTACTGTTTGACTTTGAAGAAAAAGAAAGAAAATATTATGGACAACTTTGAGGTTGTGGATGTGTTCTTTTGATCTGCACTGAGATAAGCTAGGCCAAAATAGTCTGGCAAGAAGTTCTCATGAAAGTGAGGGTTCGAAATGCTCTTACTCTCCACAATGACACGTCGACCCGTCCAGTCGTCGTTAATGATCTGAATGTTCCCAAAGTGCACGTCGCTGAAGAAAATGCGATTGGTTCCTGACGTCTTCTGCCGATGGTCAAAGGCCAGAGCGATGATGTTCTTAAAGTAGGCTGGGTTCTCATAGGCCACAATGGGCTGGTTGAGGTTGCCTTCATCCGTGAGATGGATGCTCTTCAGAATGGTGCGTTCTGAATACAGGAGGTAGCCTTCGTACCTGCGGCAGGACAGGCCGTCCTCCGCCAGGTAGCCGTGGGCACAAGCACAGGTCTTCCGGCCACCACCCAGGTAGTAGCACAGCTGATGGCAGCCACCATTGCTCTTGGCACAGGGGTTTGTGCCTAAAGGAGAGGACGTTTTGTTAGCCTCAAGCACCAGTCTGCGCTTGTAGAAGATATGCTACTAGCATCTAGCAGGGGTCTGTATTTACAGAAGACATGTTGCTAGCCTCAAGCAGGGGTCAATGCTTACATAAGAAATGCTGCAAGCCTGAAGCAGGGATTAGTGCTTACAGAAAACATGCTGTTAGAACCTTGCACAGAGGTCAGTGCTTATAGAAGACATGCTACTAGCCTTGAGCTTGGGTTAGTGCTTATATAATACATGCTTACATAAGACATGTTGCTAGCCTCAAGCAGGGGTCTGTGTTTACATAGGACAAGTTGCTAGCCTCAGGCAAGGATAGGTGCTTATGGAAAACATGCTGCTAGCCTCGAGCAGAAGTCAGTGCTTAAATAAGCTGTCCTGCTAGCTTTGAGCAAGGATTACTGCTTATAGAAGACATATTGCTACCCTCAAACAGCAGTCAGTGCTAACATAAGAAATTCTGCTAGCCTCGAGCTGGGGTTAGTGCTTACAGAGGACATGCTGCTAGCCTCAAGCTGGGGTTAGTGCACATAGAAGACATGCTGTTAGCCACGAGTTGGGTTTAGTGCACATAGAAGACATGCTGCTAGCCTCGAGTAGGGTTTAGTGCACATAGAAGACATGCTGCTAGCCTCAAGTAGGGGTTAGTGTACATCGAAGACATGCTGCTAGCCTCAAGCTGGGATTAGTGCACACAGAGGACATGCTGCTAGCCTTGAGCTGGGATTAGTGCATATAGAGGACATGCTGCTAGCCTCGAACTGGGATTAGTGCACATAGAGGACATGCTGCTAGCCTCGAGCTGGGATTAGTGCACATTGAAGACATGCTGCTATCCTCGAGCTGGGATTAGCGCACATAGAAGACATGCTGCTAGCCTCGAGCTGGGATTAGTGCACATAGAAGACATGCTGCTAGCCTCGAGCTGGGATTAGTGCACATAGAAGACATGCTGCTAGCCTCGAGCTGGGA
>JAACJT020000001.1:37451011-37473613 GCA_009936485.2 Gymnarchus niloticus | reverse complement strand
GACAGGGTGCCTAGAGAGGAGTTGTGGTATTGTATGAGGAAGTCGGGAGTGACAGAGAAGTATGTAAGAGTGGTACAAGATATGTACGAAGGCAGTGTGACAGTGGAGAGGTCTGTGGCACGAGTGACGGATACGTTCAAGGTAGAGGTGGGATTACATCAGGGATCAGCACTGAGCTCTTTCTTATTTGCAATGGTGATGGACAGGTTGACAGACGAGAACAGACAGGAGCCCCCGTGGACTATGAGGTCTGCGGATGACATTGTGATCTGTAGTGAGAGTAGGGAGCAGGTTCAGGAGAATCTGGAGAGGTAGAGGTATGCTCTAGAGAGAAGAGGAATGAAGGTCAGTAGGACTAAGACAGAATACATGTGTGTGAATGAGAGGGAGTACAGTGGAATGGTGAGGATGCAGGAAGTAGAGTTGGTGAAGGTGGATGAGTTTAAATACTTGGGGTTAACAGTTCAGAGTAACGAGGAGTACGGAACAGAGGTGAATAAGAGAGCGCAAGCAGGGTGGAGTGAGTGGAGAAGAGTGTCAGGAGTGATTTGTGACAGACAGGTACCAGTAAGAGTGAAAGGGAAGGTCTACAAGATGGTAGTGAAACCAGCTATGTTATGTGGGCTGGAGACTGTGGCACTGATGAAAAAACAGGATGGAGAGCTGGAGGTGGCAGAGTTTAAGATGTTAAGATTTGCACTGGGTGTGATGAGGATGGACAGGATTAGGAATGAGTATATTAGAAGGTCAAGCTCAGGTTGGATGGTTTGGAGACAAAGCCAGTGAGGTGAGATTGCGTTGGTTTGGACGTGTGCAGAGGAGAGATGCTGGATATATTGGGAGAAGGATGCTGAGGATGGAGCTGCCAGGCAAGAGGAAAAGAGGAAGGCCAAAGAGGAAGTTCATGGATGTGGTGAGAGAGGACATGCAGGTGGTTGTTGTGACAGAGCAGGATGCAGAGGACAAGAGATGGAGAAGGTTGATCCGCTGTGGCGACCCCTGATGGGTGCAGCCAAAAGAAAATGATGATCAGGAAGTCGAGGGTCAAGCAACTCCTACAACTTTAGTCCTTCGACTCAAACTTTTGCAATACAACAGGAAAAGGCAGTTAATGTCACAGAATCACTAAGTTAATACAGCCTGCATCATGCACCTTAAGAGCTGTTATAAAGATTTGAAAACTGGATGTCTGTCTTAAGCACATTTTTGTCATTTCAGTGGGTGATTTTTTCACTTATCATATGAAATATGTGATTGCTAATACATCTCGCAGTATGAATCCTTTTTTCCCAGAAACAGACTGTGGTCTGTAAAATTCAGAGAACTGGAGACAAAAAAAAAAAAAAAAAAAAGCAAAGATTTTAAAAGGAAAATCCAACAGAATTTTCTGGAAAGTGAAAAGGCTCCTTGCCATCGCGTAATGAGAAAGCTCACATTGTGACATTGGTGAAATTGCTGTGAATCAGCCTGACGATCTGTGGGAAGTCTCCCGACTCCTTTCCGACCATATCCAGCCTTTTATTAATTTGCAGTTATGGGAAATGATGGATGGTGCTGATTGCTTAGACAACGCCCATCGAATGTGATTTTGGTCTTGGCCCCTGGCTCCGGCCCGGGGGAGAGTACTTCACGACGCTTTTACAAACGGGACCCCTGACCCTCTCTCCCAAGTCATTCTTGTTACAGTGCAGAGACACAGAATAAATAATATCAGACACCCCGGCCGTATAAACAGCTTTTCTTACTTTCAGACTTACACTGTTCTTCCTTATATAGCGATGTTTTTCACGTGTAGATGAAGATGAATATTAATAGAAGTGTATGCACACATTTAAGGATAATCCCAGATTTACCGTTGCCCAAAGGAATGGCTGAACCAAGGACAGCAATATAACTGAATTTCTCAAACCCCCCCCTTGACTGACGCCAGAACACCGATGTGCCTCCTTAGCAACAAATCATCTGGTCCTCATTGCTGAAGATGTCTGAATGCTACGGCGATATCCAGGGTGAGCTCCCCGTATGTCCTGGGATAACTCTGACTAAATGGATGGAAGTCAAATAGAGGATCAAAGGAGACCCAGATGGGTCTGAGTTCCTGACTCCCATGCAGAAGACACAAAGCAGGACATGTACCCAAACACAACAGAAGACTGTCTGTCCCTGGGACACTCGTTACAAGCCTTCCTCATTTCACAATATTGATAACCAGTTCATAAGGACTCCATCTGTTTGGTCAACTTCTCAAATACGAGTAATTATGTAGATGGCTTTTCGGCCATTGTTAAACATTTCCAGTAATGCCCAACCAGAGGAAGGTCTCGTAAAAACCCTTATAACTTTTTTTGCTTCTAAATTGAAAACTTTTTTGTAGAGTCCCCTTTCAATCAAATAAGACTAATAAAACAGCATATTACCATGATAAGTCTTATCAAACCTAACCTGTCTTTGACTTACCGATCAATTCTATCCACAATTATGGTCACCGGGAAAAATACATAATTGTTTATTGTACAAGAAAATCCAGATAAGATTGCAATCTCTTAAGATGTAATGAGGAGGCAAACAAGGCTGGAGACTGCGTAGGCTCCAAAGTCACCTGACTAAGAGCCCTTATCACCAAATCCTGTCCGGTGATAGGGGGGAGAGTTGAGGCCAAAGATTTGTTAGATCCTAATCTCTTACAAAGGATGCTGGGTAAAAAAAAAAAAAAGTCAATGTCAAATGTCAATGTTCCAGCAATCCTGCAGAGCACACAATTAAAAAACTTGGCGTGGAACAAAGTAGAACCAAAGAATACAAAAGGATAAATTTTATTTACTTTTTGACCAAAAGCTCAAAATGGTATATGGAAGCCATAGCGTACAACCAATTATTTTAATTATCAGCCGTGCTCAATTCCTAGACCTTTGGTCTTGTTTAACAGTTTCTAGTTTAATTCTGCAATAACTCAAAAGCAATCTAATCCTGATAACATTGCATTAGAATTTTCTGGGGTTGATTGCAAGACTTGGTTTCTTTTTCAATACCTTCAGTTCATTTACATGCCGGCTTATTTGTTGGACACCATGTTAATCCCAGGCTAGCTGAAACGGGGTCCTTGCTGAGCTGACGACTTTGAAAGAACACTTGGGCCAGGAGCTTTAATGGTGTCACCCTTGAGGGTCCGGAAGAACAAGAGTGGCACCACGGTTTCAGAAGTTCAACTTCAAAAGAAACGTTCAAGCGGCAGTGTACAGGAAGCACACTGTGCCTAAAACCTCTTTTACAGAAGAGGGGCTGCAAAAAAGTGCTGCTTTCTGTTTAGTGTAGTACCAGTCAACATTCTGAATCTCTTTATTTACGCTAATGGCAGTTCAGATATCACGCTCAACATCAACATCCTTCAACCTATACCATCTTTCTGTGGGGGTGTCTAGAGTGTGAAAATTTACACTGCTGTGGATCAGGGTATCTCCTTATGCCATTAATTAAGCTCCGGGACATTAATTAAGCCTCCTTCCCAGTGGGGTAACCTGGCATAGAGCCTCAGCTGGACTCCCTATTGGCATCCACTCAATCACACTGACACTTCATCTGCACTCCACGTATTCCTACACGGCATAACGCACCCTTGCTGAAAAATGGAGCCCAAGGCATCAGGCACCTGTCAGCCTTTATCAGGTGTCTGCCGTTTCCTAGTGTCTGGTTGGAAACATGCAAATGAGGCTATACACGGCAAGATGAATTTTGATATCGCATTTGCACAGTTCAGTGTGATGAATATGCAGGTGGTTTTTGCTGATGCGTTTATTCATTGGATTCATATTTTACTATTTCGTAGTGTGTGTTTGTGTGACTGTGTATGTGTGTGAGTTGTACATCAAATGCCTTTTCCATTCACTTCACTCTACCTTTCCATATAAATAAATTCCTCCTTCTAATTCAAGACTTCCTTGCTTGTTGCTTCGGTGAACGCAACATTTTCTCAAAACAGCTTATCCTTTAATTTCACCAACAGGTTAAATCACATAACAGAAGAGTCTGATAATGTTGTATCTACCAAACAAAAACGAGATACGAGGTGCTTCCAAAGTGTTGGGTTTTGGTCATATTCAGACATAACCTTAGTTTTACTATTACAGCTAAACCAGGTATTATACAAATTTACCAAAATCACCGCTTTCCAAAAACTGACAGGAAATTAAGGAAGAACTCTGGGCTGATAGCATTTGGGTTGTTAGGAAATGCACAGCATCCGTACAGAGTATTTCAAACTGAGACAATGCTGACTATGGCATTAATAGATTTTTTCCCCTTGCTCTTCAGACACTGAGATTTGTTAAGCAGACTTCAGGGCTGCTCCCATAGACAACCAAGGGATGTTTCCTAGCTCAGAAAATCAGGTACTCTCCTCTGGGATGCCAGTCGGGTCAGTAGTTTTGGGAATTACCACAGCTTCCATTACACTTGTCCTTGTAAATTCTGCTGAATTTAATATATGTGATGAAGCTAAAAATACGTTTTTTTTCAACCATGGGTGCATGACATCTAAACTGTCATACATCCCAACATGTTCTCCTATGATGCCATCACGTGACAGTCCGAAGATGCCATGTAGTCATGGGAGATATGGGAAGCTCCGACAATACAGGGGATTTCTTCTGAAAGCCTGGAGTTAAAGCGAGGATTTAAAGCACACCACTAACTAGAACACCAGTTCATGTTACTGAAGCTCTTACAATTTAAATGTCAGTGCACTGATTCATGTACAAGTTTACTCGAGTCAGTACTTA
Source organism: Gymnarchus niloticus (assembly GCA_009936485.2). NCBI lineage: Eukaryota > Metazoa > Chordata > Actinopteri > Osteoglossiformes > Gymnarchidae > Gymnarchus > Gymnarchus niloticus. The sequence goes on along the minus strand of JAACJT020000001.1, from coordinate 37,468,838 downwards.
TACGTTTATGTAATGAACACATACCAGTAATGTAATCTAGGCAATTTTATGCAATTCCAGCTGTGCAAAAATGCTTGAACACTCCAGAGACTAAGCTACACCACACAGATTGCTTCAATCATTCGTTACACATCCCTGTTATGAAATTATACAGGGCACCATGTAGCCCCTGCAGGGTTATATGTTTGAATCCCAGGAGGGCACTGCAGTACCTTTGAGTGACGTATTTAACTCAAATTGCTCTAACTATGTAAGCACAGCAGGTAAATATGTGAGCATGTTGTCATGTGTTGGCCAGGAAACACCACTGCAATTTCTCGACAAACTTCGATCAACGGTCCAACTGCTTACCCAGCAGATTACAAAATCAAAACTATGCAATCAACCTGTGTGACCACTGGCTTTATATATATACACACGTTTATTTTATACACGAGTGATTCCGTCAGTAAGGCGCTGTTCTTCAGAATCGAAGGAGTCCGCCCTGCTGGTAACCAATGGAATATTCTTTTTTTTTTGTGTTGCCCTCATTCTGAATCGGTCTCACCCAGGGTGTAAATGCTTAGAATACCTAAACGTTCCTTTTTTATCCATTTCCCTCATTGAAATGTGCCTCTTTAGATTTGAGAAAAAAGGGCCCATTTCATGGCTTTTGTAATACACTGCTGTGCAACCATATGTCACTCTGGAGTTGAAACTATTCAAGCAATGAGAATGAAGAGGCGAGAGCGCCAGCCTAGCAATGCAGCCCTGAAAGACACGGTCTTACATTGTTTAAAAAATCGTTTCCTGTTATGATTCAAAAGGAACCCTAACACACACACACACACACACACACACATACACACAAACAGATTTAAAAAGGTTTTAAACTTATGAATTGAAAGTTTTACCTACACTGACCGGAAGCAGCATACAAGCATCTCCTTCCTAACTATCTACCTTGGACGAATCCAACACTTTTCCAAAATATGGATGCATATTTATCATTTTATAGGTGAAATATTTTATAGGATGGCATATCCATGTGCAAATGAAATACCAGAGATAGAATTGCAGTATATTCCTTCAGACCAATCTGCCTTTCAGATTTTAATCTGTTTTTACCAGTTTGTTCACGCTGCCTTGGATTCCTAGCAGGAATAGCCACCCTCCCTTCACATTTTAATCTACATTTACCCATCTGTTCTTGCTCCCTAGTCTTCCTCACAGTGCCACCTCTGTCAATTCATTCACATTAGTTGTGATTTTAGTGACACGGCCCGTGCAGACTTGACAGTGCAGAGGACCTCTTTTATATTCTGTCTCTTTCTGTTGCTCTTCACTTTATTGTACATTTCAGCAGAGCTGTGACTCTCTGGCTATGACTCCTGATTGTGACTGAGCAGAGTAACAAACCTGACCAGTGCTGGAAAACCTAGGACCAGTAGCAGAGCATCTCAGATTTTACATGATTGGTTTTTCGTACATTTTCAACAATAATCCATCTGCTGAGCTAACATTACCACCAAAATGTACAGCTGTTTGAGCTACATGTAAAAATATTTTTCTGGAGCTGCTCCATAACTCACTTCCTGTTCAGTCCGGGTCCAGATGTCACATCTGTGCCGGCACTGCCACATTGGACCTTGAGACACTAACAGAGTTTTATGGATCCGGACCAAGTGCTGATGGAATTGGGCCAGATTTGATTTGCTACCTGGGTAGTAGGTACCAATCCAGGAAGTTGTAAAGAGATGAGGATCCTTAAGTCAGCTCCTTCTTTGAGGAGCCCAGACATCTCACTCACCCATGACAGCCAGGGCCGTAACCTTGGTCAGCTCCTTCCTCGAGGAGCCCAGCACCTCCAGGCTACTACCGTCCAGGTTGCACCTGTTGATGGTCCCGTTCCCAGAGCTGAACCAATACAACTTGTTTGCTGGGTAGTCAATAGACAGACCTGGGGTGGAAATCCCAAGGGCAGGTAGTTAGGCCTCTGTTAATACTGATATCATTTACTTGGCATATTAAAATGGCCACAATTGCTATATATAAATGACGTGCAAAATGTTACCTACAGAAACAAATACAGCACAAAGTATTACAAAGTTATCTTGAATAATCTGTCTGAAATGGCATAAATCAAACTGCTAATTTAGCAACCAAATTCCTGGGACTTAGAGGTTCAGCTGCCATCATCCTTCTGGTCCTTCTCCCTAGTAAACCCCGTTCCATCTGCACCCTGCTGATTTCAAAGGTCCGCTCGTTAGTCTTAGAGGAGTTCCCGCTGTGTTTCAGCCCCTTGCCGCGTCTCCCAGTGTCTGGCTCGCTGACGCCTGCTTCCTCACGTTGTATGATGAGTGTTGTTTGTAATCCACTAAAGTCAAACACGCTGAAATTTTCACATGGTTTAACTTTCGGGTACTGCTCGAATCTAACACTAATGCCGATGAATGGAAAAGCATTAAGATTACATACATTATTAAAATGGCATATAATCAATGTTTTTAGGTTATGTTCAGAATCCGTTTTAAAAATGAAACTTCAAAAAGGTCACTGTATCGCAGCATTAATTTTCTTTCATTTCCATTTCTTTAGCAGCAAAATGTGCAGCCTTCTATTGGCTGTCTTGGTGAATGCTGGTAGTGGAAACAGGACAGGGTATGGCATCTGACCACTGACTAGCACAGATGCTACTTAGTGAAAAGGAAGAGGTCTGTCAGACTGAACGGAGGATAAGTCAACTTTCCATGGTAACAGGCAACAGTGCCTTTCTCACCCTCCATCACTTCTCACGTTAAGAGAGTTTATTTACATCTGTGTTCAACCAGTTAAGGTCAAACTCCCTGTGCATATGAACCACACCGACATTTCTACATTTCGTGTCTTAATCATAACTGCCATTATTAAAGGCTCGGTTCCCGTTCGAATAATATGTCGGGGAGATTTACAGCACAAGAACAGACAAAAAGAGTGTTTGTGTGGCAGAAAAAGTAGGCCTGTGACCTTGTGCTGCATAACAGGAAGTGAGAAAACATGCCATTAAATAAATGCAGGCTCTCGAGGTACTTTGTTCAAGGACTCAAAGCAGCTGACTGGCGGACGGACAAGGCACTTTGCTGTCGCTGACCTGGCTACACAACACTGTCAGATATATCACGTGTAGATGGCACTTTCGATCCTGGAGAGGTGGCTTTGATCCAGGAAAATCAACTAGGGGTCACTCATCTCTTCCCAAGGGATCATGGGTACATTTTAATTTATGGGGTGGTGAATCATCACCTTGACTGGAGCATGACCACAAAAAGGGCCAGTTACTGGTGGGTGTGCTGGTTTGGAGTGATGCACACGTGATTTCTATGCATGCTAAAATGTAGACTCTGTTTTGGAAAATGGTCTTCATATCCAACCTACTCTGTACAATGTTTTCTCTCTGTCTTGCAAGTGACACAGAAATGTGAAACAACACTGTTTATCAGCTAACACAGCCGCTATCACCTGTATACCCCTCAAAAAGTGCACACTATGTCTAATGGCTTCAAGCGCAGCTAGCTAACATCAGTGTTGGATTTCGACAAGTGCCGAAACGTACCGACTGGCTCCCTCTGGTTCTGGTGCAGGATTTTGCTGTTGCTTCCGTCCATGTGTGCCATGTTGATCATGTTACCATCCGTCCAGTAAATTTTCCTGGATAATAAAGCACAAACAAGCCAATGTCTGCAAGCATTTCACAGTTATTTTCAAAGACATATTTTGTTTCTTTTTTTCCCCCTATGGAGCAGAGAATCTGTGTTCCAAGTAAGGACTGGCAGCGGGAATGATCTCTGATGGAGTAGACGCTAGAGAGTTTCATAGCGCACAAGGAGGAACATTTCCCTCGCGGAGGGCTTCTGTGTGCTGGCTCTAAACAAAATGGCTGACAATTAAAGGAAACTACTCCATGTATCAGAGACCATTTGCTCTGCAGTGACTTGTCAGGAGACACAAGGAGAAATCGCATCATGTCATGTGTAGTCTGTCCACGCAAGCTGTTTTATCAATGAGCCGCTTTCATACGGTGCTATTGATTGGCTATATCGATCTGGAACATCACTGCTCAAAGCTGTTTTACTACCTCATGACGCTGCCCCCCATAGTGTTTCACGGTAAACCTCCATTTAGTAGCTGATTTAGTTGACAATTGCCCATTCTGTACGTTCTCAGTGTTCTCAATGCAGTGGACCAGCAGTCTTATGCAGCCATGTGTTCTTGTACAAAGAGTTCGTAAATGAAGGGTTTTTACAAACGGGCACACGAAACCAGCCATGAAGAATGCGTAGAGAACACAGAACTCTCACCCTTTGGATGGATGCACGATGAGACACTTGGGTTTATCGATCCCATGTACAATGGAGGTCTTGAGCGACCCGTCCATCCGGGCCACATTGATCTGCGTCTCATCGTTCTCCGAGCTGATCCAGTACATGTTCCGAGACAGCCAGTCCAAAGCCAGGCCACGGACATTTAATATGTCTGAAAGCGGCAGAGAAGTCACATGTTATTGGTGCAAGAAAAGAACTGTTCGCTGGGCGGAGGGTCGTGATGGAGTGAACATTATACTGCAGTGCACTTGACGTTTGAAAGTCACAGGCAGTATCTTACTGTACAACGCAAAATTAATCTACCTCTAATCTACTGCTAAGCATGATGGGTTAATATTTATTCACAAAATGGAAAGTTTGCGGGCTGATCATTTACTTGCACAGGTTCAACTCAACTCAAGCTTGTAGTATGAGGTGCAAGCTTTAATCTCCCATGCAAAGTAGCTGTAGATAAGACATGGAAACATGCGTGAGATGATTCTGTCTTCAGACAACATGTCAAGTGCTCGCTTTGAGCTGATGTACTGTAGAGTGTTAGGTCCAAGCTGACTAGGAAAAGACTACAGTGTTCTGAGTAGTATCCTGCACCGGCTAGCTGAATGACCAATCACGTATCAATTCAATCAATTACACAGCATTAAAGACCTAACATAAGAGGAATATACATGGATTCTCATAGAGGTTTTTCCTTGTACAGGATCACAATCAGTCACCCGCTACCAAAACTTGAGAAATCGCCATGTGGACCCAGTACCTCCAGATATGACTGTCTCCAAACTGGTTCCATTTATGAAAGCCCGCTTTAAAGTTTGTGTTTTTACGTCGGCCCAATAAATTCTTTCCTCCAGGGCATCGTAATCCACCACTGTGACGTCATCAATGTCCGGGACAGTCAGGGCAGTTATGATGTTTATGTAGGGCTTATCAATATCCACTCCGCGGATTTCGGAGCGCCGGGCATACAGCAGGAACTTCTTCAATGCTGTGCCAGGTGAGAAAAATGGGTGAGAATCACGAGTATCTGCCTGCAGCGAGTGAGCGCCAAGCGTTCCCTGATGTAATATTGATGAAAAACAAAGATGTAGTGTAACTTGTAAAGTCCACATGAGTGGAAACCAGAGCAGGTCAAAGACACATTCACTTAGATAGAACAGGCAGGTTCGAGAGACGGACATTTGGAAAGTCATCTCCAGTAATGGAAATGATAAGTTGCCACCACGTTACTGATGCCACAGACAAATTCAGCCTTGAGTAGACCATTCTGCTGTCTCTTTAGAGTCTTAAACGTAACTGCAGAAGAGATCTGTCAAATAAAGCCCTACTTGATAAGTCTAAAGGTGTGCATAGTTATTGTTGTGGATTTATAGCTTGACATGAATCTATGCAATGACAAAGTGACAGGCCTGCTTTTTACATGCCTTGATAATGTAAGAAAAACAACACCTCCCAAAATCCACTAAAAACTGGCACACAGCCACCGTGCTCGGCCATCTGGATTTTCTCCCTAGTTTACAGCCTACAGGCTCACACCCTTTTTTTTTTTTTCAACCCTTAGTTTTTACATCTCTTTGTGCAAATACAGGTCCAAGGCCAAATGAGGGAGAGGAACCATTTTCACAGCATAATCCAACTTTGATGATTAGTGGAGGAAGAAAGACAAGGAATGAGAATTTGAAAGTGTAATTGATTTGCTTTGATGCAATTTTAACCGCTTTGAATCACGGAGGCACATTCCAGTTCTGCTTGATAGAGTGGGTATACGGAAAGCGGAATGCTATCGTAACCGTGATTTAATAATAATAATAGAAATTGCTTGATATTCGAAGGTAGCACCGCTCAGGGAAGGACAGAGAATGACTTCACCTGGAATATATTAAGAATCAAAACCTTGCATTCAGAAACCCATGAGTTCTGAATAAATCACTTTCCATCTCATTGAGATCTGACCACATTTATTACCTATAATCCACAGCCCTCCCGATGACCTCACAGTGGGCTTAAGCCTATCCATCTCTCTTTCTTGTATGACTGACACATCTCTGCGTCAGAGGTGTGAGAAGGAGGTGGGCCCAGGGATGTGGCCTACTCACCGACACAGGACCTGTTGTTGGGGGACAGCTTCATGAGGTGAGGGCATGTACAGGCAGCAGTGCGGTTGTAACTGATGAGGCAGAGGTGCGAACAGGGTCCTCGGCCTTGGTTCGGTTCACAGGGGTTCGAGGCTGGAAACAAGAAGAAAATTCATCCATCTATCTTCCAACTACTTATCCTGGTCGGGGTCGTAGGTGGGCATGGAGACTGTCACAGGCAGCCCAGGGCATAAAGGTGGGATACACCCTGGACGGGATGCCAGTCTGCCGCAAGGAACACACACTCACATGATACGGGCAATTCAGAGACACCATGAACCTCACTGCATGTCTTTGGACAGAGAAAGGAAACCGGCGTACGCAAAAGAAACTCACATAACACGGGGAGAACATGCAAACTCCACACAGAGAGAGCACAAATGGGATTCGAACTCCTGGCCCTAGACATGTGAAGGAATAGTGCTACCTACTGAAAACTCACATGGAGGAAATGGTCTTTTTAACAAGGGTGAGGACTTTGAAGTTGAGCACCTCAGGCAACGTTTAATTAGCCTAACAAGACGGGTCCAAAAAATGAGTCCACAGAAAGAGAAATAAATTATTAATTATTACATGAATAAAAACAAAGTTATTTGCACACAGATGAGAACATTAGGCGTGTTCCAGTTTAAAGGTGCGTATCACCGAATCCTGGGCAATAAGCTTATCGTTGGTTCCAATTGCTGAAACACATGGCAATGTGACTAAAAACAGAGCTGTGCTGCCCACCTCTCTGAAGAAGACTGAGAACCTTGGCTGCCGGCTAAATAACCCTTTAATCCCTGCTTAGCGATCACCACGTTAACACAGTCTAAAACAGCCTGCTTTAAATGAGACGAGCAGGCCCTGCAAGGCCCAGCTTACGGCCAGCATCGACTGGAACACGGCTTGTCTGAGAGGAAGTGACTCGTTCGCCCTTCAGCTGCCTTCAGTTTCCCTGCCGAACTCTTTGAACCCTGGCCCCGTACAGTGAAACTCCACTGGGAATGGGGATGGTATGGTGAGCAGCGAGGGACTCCCACCCGTGCTGTGAGGGGCTGCATTGCAATTTAGAGGAACGCGGAGGACTGTCCTTGGAGGTCAAATAACCAGACAGCAGATGCAATTAATTGAACAAAACTGGAAAGAAAATCATATTTCTCCTTAATGTTACAAAAGCTCATAGTGGGGGTGGGGGCATCATTTCTGAAGGTAAAGGTCCCAGTTACACAGGTTCGCAAACACTGTATGAAACATGGAAGCTGGTGGCATTTGGTTCCATAAATAAATAAATATGCAAATAAATAAATACATGAGTATACACCAACGAGCCAAAACATTACAACCACCCCACAGTAGAACATTGGGCTCTTCCCAATACCCAGATGCCGTACCTATAAAGGTACAAATGAGAAAGGCGATATAAAGGGACAGGTACATGCCTGAAGCCAAGACCAGAAGCAGGTCAACTGATCGCTCCAAGCTACTTATCCATCCTGGTGAACCAGGTTCCCCCCTTCGTGATGAGTGTTTATCCCATGGGATGGGTTGGTTCCAGTGGGGTAAATCCCAATACTGTGTTGCTATGAGTGCGCAGATGGTTTAAGGAGCATCACAGTGACATCAGCTTACAAAAGTTAACAAATACAGCCCCCTTAGCAGGTGGTATAACCTTCTCATAAGGCCAATACTCCCCCTATGCAGCGAGGCATTGATTCAATAAGGCTACAGGGATGCTGTACCATGCCAACACCAGAGCTTCCCATAGACGATGAAGTGCCATTGGTAGTTCCAAATGCTGAACCTGTCCATCAAGTATATCCCGCATATATTCAATAGGAACGACATCTGTGTCACAGAGGTGTCTTGCTTTGGGGTTCCTCCAAGCAACAAATACTCCACGATGGCACAGTCTCAGTCGGCTGAATTTTATTTAGTGACCTTACCCAGTATTTACAAGAAAAGAAATAGAAACAGAACAAACCGAAAAAAAAAATACCCAACACAGGTCCCTGTCTACATTCAGGGTTCTCTGGCTCTGATTAACAAACGACTCTGCAACAGCCAATAACACCCCCCGGTAGAATGAATGTATGTATAATGACGTGTATGAATATGGGAATGCTTCTACGGCCAGCTAAGTTGTGTGCACCCATAACCAGCCCACGTAAACAGCGCAGTTAGAGGGAATATGTACTTTCTTTAACAGGACTCTGTCCATGACGAACACTTCGTCACAATCTGGTGAACACAGTGGCCAGGATAGCAGGATGAAGTCACCATCATGCTCCTCAAACCATTTGGACACACATCTAGTGGCATGGCAAGGGGAATCATCCTACCGGAACCATCCCATAACATGGGGGCAGACACTCATCATGAAGGGGTATACCTGGATCATTAGGATGAAAAAGTAACCTGAAGCAATCAGTAGAACTGTTTCTGGTCAGCATGTACCTATCCTCTTATATCCACTTTCTCATTTGTACCTTTATAGGTGTGCCATCTAGTTGTGGAGAAGAGCCAATTGCTCTACTAGTGGCTGATTGTATTGTTTCGGCTCATCAGTGTACATGGTCCCAATATTCAATAATTATAGTCTACTACAGAGCAACGATGCACGAAAGAAGACGACAAGAAAAGATACAATATACAAGAACAATGAGATGATAATCAATTATCAGAGAACCACACAGGACCATGTATTAATGAGATACTCCAACTGTAACTAAAGTACAGCTTGCTGGCACTTAAGAATATGTCCTTTGGATCAATATTCACTATGGGGACCTCCAGTCAGAAATTCTGTTTTTTGAACTGATTTTGAAATATTTTCATGCATGGACTGAGAGATTATGAACAGTAGGGAACAGCATTCTTCTGTGTGGAGGACATTTCAGTCCTCAATGCTTGTGTAAAAATGTATTCCTTCAGTGTTTTTATAGTGGCATACTCCCTTGGTGAGTCACAGGAAGGTTTTTGGGCATATTTAGTTTAGCAATGTTAATAAACATGAAAACAAACACCTCTAAACATCTGATTACATACGATTCTTTTCTGACCATTTATTGAAAGTTTTTCGTTTTTTATTCTTCGTTATTGGAAGTCATATCAAAAGGATTTACAGTTTTCATTATTTTGGAATCAAGGAGGACACCAGCACGGGAGTTTAATTCAGTTCCCTTGTTCTTGTATATATTTAGAAGATATGAATGATTGCTAAAATGCTCTTAAGTACTGTACTACACACTGCATGCAAATCATTTAGCATCAGCATCTTCCCATTTCTTAATTCCAAACACAACCCCCACCCACCCCTGCTATAGCATCATAAAACAATGCAGGTGCAACATTGATAATCGCCACGCATGCTTCCAGATAGATGTCACCTTCATCTCCTGAGACACTTCCTGGTAAGTACCAGAGCAAAATCCAGGCAAATCCATCTTGGAAACTGCATAAGCAACATCTCTACCGAAGTCATATCAGTCCCACAGAACTGCGAGGATAAAATGATTCATTTTACACTACCTGCTCTTACTGCAGAAATATGAACATCGATACCACCTGCACTGTGCATAACAATGTATTCTCAGGCTCATTCTTGGTAATACATTGGCCCAACCTGGTCAGACTGACTTATGTGAATATCTGAAGGGCAGAGCTTCTCTGCAACCCCCCAACCCACTTTTAGCTGTGCATAATTTATTTATTACTGCAGTTTAGCTCCTAAGCTAGCTGGAATGAGACACTCACTCGCTAGTCTCTCTGAAACTGCTATATCTAACACACAAGGCAGATCCATGGGTACAATCACGGTAATGGCATCTCAATCCAGAATGGCTGGAGCTGGTATCTTCAGGTTCTGATAGCAACCCACCCCCCAATGACCTCTATAAATTGGATTAGACTTACTTACTGGCTTCTTTTTAGGAATGCAGTCCAATTTTTCCAGACTTATCTGTGGAGAACAGCACTGGGCTTGCTTAGACAGGACAGGGATGTGTCAAATTAGTTGCTATTGTATCGGAAGTGCTCAGTTAAATCTCCTGGGTGATCCAACTGATGCAGAAGGGCTCTGATCCACCAGACCCCGCAAACGTGGGAACTGATAAGTTCATCTGTAGTCACCTAGATGGTGGATCAGTTTCAAGCATCTGGGCAAAGACAGGATGGAATCTATGGCTATATAGTTGGGAGATAAAGGTAGAGTGCATTCTGGAAAGGCTGCAGCATGCTAACTCCACGACTAACCATCAGCGTGGACAGTAATCAGGGCAGTTTAATGCTGAAAGATGTTGACCCTGTGGACTTCATGCACTTTCTTACAAGGACTGTTCATTACTGACACAAAGCTTGAAAACATCTGATGTAATAATAGGACAATATATGCAACTTCCAAACAATTATTTGTCTGTGTAATACATACCAATATATACCAATGTAGACCAAAAGTATCTAGACACCAATTAATAGCGGTGTTCACTAAGGGGTGTAACGGTATTCCGTATATTATCGAACTGTTCGGTACGCCCCCGATGGTTCGATACGCACACGTGGACCGCGACATTACAATATGGTTTTGTGATTTTCCTATACATACTGGCGCAAATATAAGACGGTGTTTTTTCACAAAAAAATACATCTAAAAAACTGGGGTTGTCTTATTTTCGAGGGCTAGAGTTTAAAGGTCATTATACAACAGCAGATGCCCTAAATTATCCGCCTCCTGGCTATCAGTACTTTGTATGCAGATACAAGCTAGAGAAGAGAGGCTAAACTAAAACAAATACTCTCTTCGCTCCAACGTGACAATGGCGAGTGCTAGTAGGGAGACAGAGAGAAGTTAATTAGAAGAGGTCCCGCCATCTTTCAACATTTTGGATTCAGCATGCAGTACGATGATGAGGGAAAAAAGACGGTAAACAAACTCATTAGGGTACCAACTTAATTTTGCACTTTGTAATTTTTACATCTAATATTGCCTATACAAGTATGTAGCCTGTTTAAATAAAATAGAGAAGGCAATAACTTCAAGGTTGTCAAAGCTTAGACAGAACACAGAATGCTTAGACAGGCAGTTCACTTGATGTTAAACTTTATTTAATTAATAAAGTGTAAAATAGACAGTCAAAATAAAAATAGAGTTCATTGTTTAATTAAAGGGTGATGTGGTTTTTCTTCTTAAATATAAAGATACTGAAACCGTACCGTTACCGTGATCCAAAAACCGTAACACATACCGAACCGTGGGAAAAGTGTATCGTTACACCTCTAGCGTTCACATACTTTTGGACTTGGCTAATTAAGCCATACTCATGCCTGACATACAAGTATATTTTCGTCCACAGCCATGCAATCTCCAGCAATGAACATTGCCAGCAGAATGGGTTATATTGCAGAGGTTATTGATTTTCAGCATGGCACCATCATGCAATGCATCTTTCCAATAAATCAGTGCCAAATTTATGTCGTGGTTAACTGGCAGTGAAGTGATTGTGATGTGGAAACTTCTAAAAGCTTTGTGAGTTCACTTATGAAATGGTAGACCATACAATTAGGGCCTGATCGACTGACATCAATACCCAACCTCACTAATGCTGTTATGGATGAATGGCAGCAAATTCCACCAACAATATTCCAACTTCTAATGGAAAGGTAGAGACAATTATTGCAGCAGAGTGAAGGACCATCTTTCTATTTTACCCTTCCTTTTGGAATGAGCACAGGGAGGTGTCCAGATACTTTTTGTCACACAGTGTGTTTAGTATATATTAGGGCTGTCATCATATCAACACATTAACATGTTAATGAGGTTTCTTTCATTAATTAAACTATCGGTGTCAATGTGTTAACACGGTAACTTAGACAGCCCTAATATGTTAATATCATGAATTTACTCAGGAATGTGGACGACCAAATATTCATGCTGGGATGGACAGCGGACTCCGTCCTAAACTTGGTAGCTGACCCACTGCTCAGCGAAGCACGCCACCAGGCGTCGTTCGAACCCAGGACACATGGCATGCATCCTGTACGATCTCCCAGCACTCTTGTCCAACCTAAACCGCACCTTCATGATTTCAATGGCTGCCTCTGACTTTCAGCCTCATATTCTATTTTGCACATTTCAGTGTCAAACTTAACTGCACTTTCTAAAGTGGCCAAAATAAAGTCATTAATTTAATTAATACTGTTTTTAACTGGTGGGTCAACACTCCCAGGCATGCTCAGCTGGATGCTACTCAAAGCCTGATATAATTGAATGTATTTATTGGATATTTTGGCCTAATTTATTCATACTTCCAGCCAGAATAATCTTTTTTAAGCAGTTGACAGAAATAACAAACTCCATATTTGCTGCAATTTTGCTGTGAATCAATCTGCCAGTCTGACCACTGAGTTCAATCATAAACAGAAATGATTCCATAAAAATTGCATGACCCGCCTAACGAGGGAACACAACTAAAGCCCCATTTCAAATTACTCTTGCTTGTTTCCCTGGTAACAGTGTGATTCAACTGATAGATTATCTTACACCTGAACATGTTCTTTCCACATCTACTCACACAGAAAAAAGTCCCATTATAAGCTATATACTTCTTGCAGTGGATACCAAAGGGAGACCAGGAACAATCAGTTAAGGGAACAAATGTCCACACGTCAGATTCTGATACCTGGGACATATCTTTTTGAAGCAGAGATACAGCCTCATTCTCTAATGGCCCAAGATGGAGCTCATTCTGTTGTTTTCACTTACTTGGCTTTGACCTTGGGTTACTGTCTAACAGAGGAGTGCCAACTGATTTGTCAAAACATCATTGGGCCGGGCCGAACCCAGATCTTTTGTTAAATCCTATTAAGTTCTGGAAACAGAAGTAAGCTGACAAGACAATGTGTAGAAGCCAAATGTGTTCTGTCTTCTGGGCTGGGCTGAAAATGCAAAAGGAGTAGGGGCCCCTTCATTGTCATGTGCTCCACAGAGAAGGACACGACCGAGGGAGTCAGGCAGGATGGACGAAGAGGAGCAAAGCACCTAGGATGAAGACTCTCATAATGGACATGGAGGAGAAGCTCACTCACTGCAGATTACCATGCGGTACACAATACCCGAGTATTAAAGGATGATGTCACTCACAGCATTAACAGAATTTAGGCCTACTCATTCACAGAATATTAACACAAAATACTCAGAGAGTTCAGAACATTCAAAATTGTTCACAAAAAATTCCCAGAGTCAACACCAAGCACTCCACATACCCTAAGGCTACCCTTTCCAACTTACACGTGATGCAATGCTTCAGAGGTAGACTTCTGGGAATTGTAGGTTTTTTCCTCTAAAACTGAGATCTTCAGTCCTCCTCCTGGTGATCTACTCTCCTGAAAAGTTTGGACCCAACCCAAATACAACACACCCAATTCAGGTAATGACTGCCTACATAGCACTTTATTTAGCTGCAGCAGATGTGTTTTCAATTTGGGCTGGATCCAAACTGTTCAGGAGAGTAGCTCGCCAGGAGGAGGGTTGGAGACCCCTGGTCTAAAATATGGTTGATTAATAGAATTAAAGCAAATATGTTGGTGGAGGCCCATTACCCTGTGGCTGGCGGCTGGGGTGGTAGATCTGCAGGTCGAAGGGCTGGGCGCTGGTCTTCTGGATCACCGTCACGTTGTGGCCTGTCCACTTGTTAGCCTTGGCCAAAGTGTTGGTCCTCCAATCCGTCCAGTACACGCTTCCTCCGAACAGGGAGACGGCAAAGGGGTGCGACAGGTACTCGTGTCCCCTCAAGATCTCCACAACTCTGGTGCCATCGTAGAGGGCAGAGTAGATGGCATCAGACCTGTGAGAGATATGGGAGACAACAGTCACATCGTGATGAATGAGGTGGATGCTGTAAGTCTATTAAGTTGCTGACTCCAGCTGCAAGTGAATATGACCGTCTCCATAACCTTAACGATAACTGTGACCGTCTCTACAGCTATAACCATGATTGCCATAATCACAAGCATCTCCACATCGGAAAATAAGCACTGGAACCGTGATCATCTCCATGAGCACAACCATGACCTTACCCATAATGACAACCATGACCGCCTCGGCAGTATATCCATGATCGTCTATGTAATCGTAATCACAAGCATCTCCATATTCAACATAACGACAGGAAGCATGATCATCACCATAACTATAACTATGACCTTCTCCTTAATGATAACTCTGACCCTCTCTAAAGCTGTTACCATGGCTGTCTTCATAATCATAATAGCATTCAAACTGTAACCATGACCCTCCCATGATCAGGCTGGCTCTCAGCATATGGGGGATAATGTACTATATCTCGTGTCTGCCATTTTTTTTTTTTATGAATTAATTCATGCACACAGACAGGGCACACTGTAACATCTAGAGCCTTTTTGCACAAATCCGTATCCAAACTATTACTTTTACAAATGTTCCTCTCTCAACACATATTTACATAAACTGTTTTTAACCACTATTATTAACACACAGTATCTTGCCATAGCCTTCAGCTAAAGTGAGGAGAAATGCATTTCCTTCAGTGTTTACTGACAGGGGTGTGGGTACTGTGCTTACATTACTCTGCCACTGTACTGCTGGCCTCGCCAATGGCATTAAATTCTTGTGTGTCTCGTGTGTTTATGGGCCTGCATCTTTGTGAACACGCTCCCCTAAGTACGCGGAAAGCCTGAGGGGGCGGAGCCCACCGGTCCTGTCTGAAGTCGGCACGTGTGTCAGTGTCCTCTGGGAGCCATTTCTTTCTGTAATCCCACCCCCCAAACGCTCGTCTATTGTATGGAATCTGTGCCCCACCCCCACAATCCTGCAGTCAGGTGACTGGGAGACATCTTACAGCTGTGGTTTTGCTTACCGAGCATCTGCCCACACGATCCGCTTCTCGAGGTGATCCAAGGTAAGCCCGTTAGGCCACGCCCCTATCTCCATGTCTTTGAAGACCACGTGACGCCCCCCGCCGCTCATAGAGGCGGCCTCGATGCGTGGAAAGGTGGCGTCCCAATCGGTCCAAAAGAGGATCCTAAACCGAGCAAAAAAATCCACTCAACTGAGCTAAAACAAAAAGATCGTACAAGTCTGAAATCTATAACCAATCTTTTCCTGATATAAAAAGTATGGCTGGTTTCCTGATTTCTCTTACAATATTCAAATTACATATATCACCCTGGAAAATTGTTACAGGCACCGTGACAATGTAGCTTGTATTTCTGAAGCAATTAATGTCGATTTTTATTCATTTAGTCATTGGTTTTGAACCTGGTGTGGAAGCAAAATTCAGGGCCTGATGGCAGTCAGTGAACAGCATTAAAAAAGTGCTTTTCCATTCACGCCCAGCAGCTATTTCTCATATTTAGAGCAGTTTTATTCACCTGAGCCTGAAGCTCAGGAACGTGCCGGAAGCCAGATAGGGGTGCGAAGGGGTAATGCAGGCGAACAAGCAGACGGATCAGCGGTGGTATGTGCTTTAAGTATCATGCTCTGAAGGAAGCCGAAATCAGGCTGAAAACGGGCACTGGGAGGGAAAGGTGAGGTGGAGGCTGCGGAGCGGACATTTTTTGGGGGATCTGGGATATTGGGAGCTCAGTCAAACTTTATTTTAAAAAACCTTCGGTGAGTGAAACTCAGGCACAGCGATGAGTCCCAGACATGCTTTCATTTTGGTGTGTTTCTGTCTCTTGTACTCCTGGTAGCTATTCACCCTGGTCCATAAATATACAGGAATCGCACACCTTAGTTACCATAGACGGTTGCCGGTGAACCATGGAGCATGGGGGAGTTTCTACCCAGCAGGACACCCTGAGAGGCTACACGTGGCGCTGTCCTACAATACCACTCGCACCGTGTGTACAAAGTCACCGCCTGCCCTAACGGCCGGTTGGTGGTAAACAGTCACCGTCATCCCTCCCAGCAGAGGAGGCAGCACAGAAACTTCCTCTGTTTCAGGCAGCAGGTGCCAAAGTGTGACTTATTCTCAAGCTACGGAGTGTCCGGTCTGTGAGAAACACCCATGACAGATCGATACGTCCATGTTCTGATCAATATCCCGCTCCTCCGGGCAAATTAAAGTAATTAGATTAGAGAATTATCACTTCTGTGGCAAATTTTGCCATAAGAGGACTCAAACATCCACCAAAAGCCAACTTGGGATGTTTTCCACCTCAAATGCTGCTTCACCATGGCTTTTGGCAGAATAAATTAACCGTGATTGTCTTCTGTTGAATTTTTTTTTTTTATGACCACAGTGGTGACAGGTAATTATATTGGGCACGCTTCAGAATTGAATTTCTAAATTTTTGGTTGTTTTGTTTAACTGAAATAATTACATAAAATCAAGCACATCGAAACCCCGGAACTTGCTGTTCTTTTTGTATTAACCAGAAACAGCTGCGCTGAAAGATTACTAATCAGAAAGCGGGGTTCACTACTAATCAAGTTTAATTCTGAACAAATCATTTCAGTTGCTGAAGTGGCACACGATTTCAAGAAACTGGTTTCTGTAACACATAAGGTGTTACAGAAGCTCACATGACGGTGGTGTTGAACGCTTGTGAGTGTGCTGTTTGGCCCCTGAGGCCTGTGGGTACTCACCCCTCTCTGGGGTCCAAGGCCAAAGCCCGCGGGTGCTCCATGCCCCCAGCAATCAGCGTGGTCCGCATAGCCCCGTCCAGCTTAGCCACCTCGATCTGGTCCAGGTTGCTGTCGATCCAGTAGAGGTTCCCTGCGATCCAGTCGACTGCCAGCCCTTCCGGGGTCGCCAGGCCCTGTTGCACCACCACTTCGATTCCCGTTACGCCTGCACAGACACCGTGTAGAAGGTCAATATCACCAGAGCAGCATTAAACGAATCAAAGGTGCCTAATTAAAGGCAAAGTGGGCTGCGATTTGTCTCCCGTGTCCGTTGATTTCCTCGATTCCCAGAAGCCCATGCGTGCTCAGTCATCGCCTCAGACTGAGAGTCCCGTACGTGCCGTGAGGGCGACTTGACAAAGGAAAGTGTAACTTCCCCCAGTTTGGTGCTGACAAAGCCTCTCCCAGCTCTGAATCGTCCAGCTGTTTGCTAAGTCCTAGGGCTCTCGATGGCTCTTAGCTGCATCTCCAGTTACAACAGGAGGAGAACTTGACTGGGGTGGATTACCAGCTCTGACACTGACTGTAACATGTAGTGTCACTAAGCATAAACACGATTTACTGTTTATCCACAAGGAAGCAGATAATAAATTATAGCATGATCAGGCTTCTCACGCTACCTTTGCTGTTCACTAACTAACCCACAAACAGAGATAACCATTACCATTAGTGGTAGTAAACACAGAGACACAAAGAGCATTGAAAAAGAGCTGTAT
>JAACJT020000001.1:37398111-37450911 GCA_009936485.2 Gymnarchus niloticus | reverse complement strand
ACCCACAAACAGAGATAACCATTACCATTAGTGGTAGTAAACACAGAGACACAAAGAGCATTGAAAAAGAGCTGTATACACAAAGGCGCTCAAGGCAAACATACCTCCACTGTCTGAAAGCTTCCCTCTGTAGATCTTGTCTTCCACCACATCAGTCCAGTAGAGGAGACTGTGATTAAAGTGAAAGTCCAGGGCGATGGTGTTTCGTAGACCAGGAACAAGCAGGCTGTAGTCTCGCTTGTGGAGGTCTATCCGTCTGATCTCATGGCGGATAGAGAAGATGATGAAAGCCTCGAACGGGTCTAAATAAAATGAAGGAGGGAGGGAGACGCCCCAAATGAATGACAGGCAGCAGGCTGAAAGGCATGGAGAGGTATCATATGGATTACCTGAGGAGTACTGACTCTAGGCTGGGATCCTTCATGCATAGTATGTGTTGCTCTGTGGTCGAGGTCCATTCTCATTTCACTAAGAGTAATTTTATTAAAATCACTCCATTTTATTATCTGTCTCAACTTTGAGATGACTCATCAATGCATGTGTAACAACACCTTCCTCCTTACACCCAGTTTAGTCATATAAATTTTAATCACTTTTTCAATATAAATCTGTCAAATAATTTCCATTTCTAAAACAAGAGACAAAACTCAAACTGCAACATTTTGATATGGTGTAAAGGAAGAGCTCAGTTAAGACCACCCGTGTTGGCTCTCATAATTTCATGTGATGAGATTTTATCGTGTTGTTTAATGAAATTTGAAGTCCTGCCTCAAGAACGACTTCTCTTTGTCTCCAGATGAATGTCCGCACTCTTTGACAGAAACAAGAAATAAATTGAAAAGCAGCAGATATAATCTCCCACACAGTTAAGGAGATGCAGGAAAAATGGACTTCCTATCTTCACACTCGGAGGGTTTTTAAGTACAAGAAACCTCAACGGAGTTAAATCACCATCTTTAAAGGGTGCAAAACCACCTCCCTCTTGCCTGTCCTAAATGCATCCATGTAATTCCAAATCTTTATTTTCTCATGAATTATTTAAAGGTTTCAGAGTCA
Source organism: Gymnarchus niloticus (assembly GCA_009936485.2). Lineage (NCBI taxonomy): Eukaryota > Metazoa > Chordata > Actinopteri > Osteoglossiformes > Gymnarchidae > Gymnarchus > Gymnarchus niloticus. Next base: position 37,449,855 of record JAACJT020000001.1, on the reverse strand, counting down.
ACTTGGGCCCGCTGAAATGCTGCTTTGTAGGACCTGTGGTTCTCTCGTGCTGGATCAGTCTCTCTCTCTCCATACGGACAGTGCGACACCCAGGAGAATGCAAGTAAAGTTACTTAAGCTTCTCCTGCAATTTACAGCTCTATGGTATTAACCGAAAGTGTCCTCCTCATACATCACTGCGATATATTGTAAAGCAATAATCACCCGTGGGATTGCTTATTATTGTTTTTGTTTGTTTTTTTCTCTTTTCGTCAGATACATAATGAAATGATCCGTGAATGATTCCCATATGTTACCATGGTGCTGTTTTAATAACTGCCCAAAAACAGGTATTACAAAATATATTTATTCAACATAGCAAATTCCACAGACCCCCCCTGTCACCTGTGCTTAAGCAGTCCTCCCCATCTGGGCCCAGCATCCACCCTGGGTAGCAGGAGCACTTGACGGTGGTCTTGTACTGCTCGCACACCTGGCTGCAGCGCAGGTGCTGGGCACAGTAGTCCACGGCCTCACAAGTCCGGTTGTCTGCACCCAGGTGGAGCCCCGGTGGGCAGGAGCACGCCACCCCCCAGCCGGGCACCACGGCACACTGGTGACTGCAGCCTCCGTTTCCACGGGCACACTCGTCTGGGTGGAGAAAGAGACAAAGTTAGCATGGTGGTAAATGCTAAGCACCGGGCATCCAGGCAGCTAAGTGCCTCGTTTTCTTTGCATTGCAGGCTAACATGCACCGCCTCAAATCCCACAGCTGTGACACTGACAGCATGCAGGAATGGTAGCCAGTGTTCTCCATGGAAACTGCATTCTCTGTGGCTAACAAAGGTGATTAATTCAAAGATTATGGAAATAATGAGAGAAATGACAAAGGTGAGGCCAACCCAATGAGTTACACATTAAACAGCACAGTCTAGGAGTACTTCAGATAGCAGTGTACATCGCTGGTATTGTGAGTTTGGAGTAAGATTTCCTGTAGAGCAAAGGAGGCACGACCTTCACATTCAGTTATGGCGGCACTCTGTCAAATTTACAGGCACACTAAAATATTAAATGTCCAAATGCAAGAAAGGATGAATATGCTTCCCTCCACCATATTTCTCACATTCTTCTTCTGTTGTTTTTGCACTTCCTGAAAACAACAAATGAATTCCATTACAGACGAAGACAGCTGACCCAAGGTTCGGCCAAGGCTACACTGACAAACGATATGTTTATCATGATCATAACAGGATTTCTGGACCATCTGAAAGCCAAGGCAAACGCATAAGTGTTTCATATGTAAACATTTTTTCTCCCCCCAGATACTACAGTAGACATATTTTTCTAAAGAGTGTTATGTGTAGCCATTTATGCTTTAATTTAGGGTGTTAAGGAAAAAAGCAAAACAAAAAAATCAATAGCGTCCGACACATACAATCACTGTGGGTGCACTTAGGTAGCAAGAGAAGGACACAACAAACTTCCTTCTTCGACAGCTTTCTAATGGTCTGGCTGTCAGAACACCTGTGTCACCCTCCAACTTTTAAAGTTTCCCAGCAACAGTAAATAAATAAATTAAAAAAAATTCAATTAACTCAAAGAATGTCTCTGTTTCCCCGCTTCAATCTTGCTTTTCTTTCTTGAATAGAAACATATCTGAGGAACACCTGGTGCCTATTAAAAGACAGCATACTGGTAGAAATTACTACAGACCACACTGCATTTCATTCTATGATTAACACATTCCTCACGGAGCTAACGAGAAAGAACTGAGTCTTTTTTTTCCCCGTGGGCCACTGCAGTTCACGTAGCGCCGCTCGGAAACAGCCTTCTGGAGGTTACCCTGCAGAATAATCCCGATGGCCAGAGATTAATTAATCAAACTCATGTGGCTCTCAGAAACACTCCCGACAGCTGTAAGTTAGCCAGAGTTATACGAGGCGTTTCACAAAGGTCCGTTTATAGGTCTTGTTATTTGGTGCTGTGCTGGCGATTCCTGTAGTTTCAATGTGCGTCCGCCACCTTTCATAGATCAGATGTTGCCAAGTTTCTCCCTGTGACACCAGCCCTCTGCTAAATTAAAATTCAAATGAAGTACTTATTGGAAGCAGACAACTGCTGCTTGCACAGTTCTGTGACAGCGCAGTTGGACTTTGTTTCAACTGAAAAAAATTTAAGGCAATTTATTCCCTCAGGCGAGAGACTTTCTATACTTACTGACTCCATAAAACAAACAAACATCCTCTGTCAAAACTCAACACCTCTTTTACTCTTCAATTTATGACATTCTACATTTATTCTTTCATTTGTTTATCTTTTAGCATTACACATTTTTATTTAATAGCACATTTTAAATGTATTTGATATTACCTGAGGAGGATTTAGGTTAAATATATCATATTACAGTAAGTGGTGGGGCGGCACTGTTGCATCAGACCTCCAAGGCTGTGGGTTCAAATCCCATCTCCACTCTATGGAGGTGGAGTTTAAATGCTCTCCATACATCTCATGGCTTTCTTCTGGATACTCCAAAGACATGCAATTTATGCTAATTGGCTTCTCCAAATTGCCTGTGTTGTGCGATTCTGTGTGTTTGCTTGTGCCCTGTGATGGATTAGCAACAAGTACAGGGGGCACTCTAGCCTTGTGCCCTATACTGCCTGGGATACGCTCCAGGGCCCTCTCCAGGGTCCTCTGTAACCCTGACCTGGGTAAGCAGCTAGAAGATAGATGAATGGATATTGAGCGATGTACTCAGCTAAAGCATTTAGTTGATGTCCCAGACTTGGTAACGTACCTGCTGATCGGTGTATGGGATTAAAGATACTTCACCACATAGGGGGCTGTTGTAATGAAAGCACTCAAAATCTCTCCATGGAAATGGAAAGAGATGAGAATTCAGACTTTCACTGAAACATCTTAGTCTCTGCATAACAAGCAGAACAAAAAATCCCAAAAGAGAACTATCAGCCAATCTGACTCATTCCCCTCCATTCTGTGTGACACGTTCTCAAAAATGCAAATGGCAACTTCATCAAAATGAATCACGGTGCAGCTGAAACCTTCCATTTATCAGGAAAGGCCCACATACAAGCGTAAGCTGTAGAGGAAGCCATCAGCAATTGGGTGATGTCATGACCCCTGTAGACCCGCCTCGCTGAAAGGTCATTGTACATAGGGGGCTGGGCCATCATCCATCCCTGCAAGGTGATTCAGGTGACTGCCATTGTTCCCATCATTTCATTCCACTGAGGTCCTTTCACATCAGCGTGTTCTGACAGCAGAGCCGCATCACAGGTCCCCTTTGTACCGGACCTGTAGTGTTCCTGCCACAGTCTCCTCATGAGGCCAGTGCACTTATTACATCCCTACCCAATGTTTAAGGGCTTTCTGTGCCCTGTATGTCTGATTTTTTCTATTTTATTATAATGTTACGATATTTTATTTTACTAAGACTTAAGAGAAATGGAATTTCCCTTCACTGGATGAGCCCCGCATCACTGACCTGAGACAACAATAACAATATTCTGAGGTGGACATGCGCCCCAATACTGCCCATCTAAGCAGGAACCCCAAAACCAGAACTCAGTGGTCTGGACCATATTCTGGGAGTCACATAGTCGAATGAACTGCTGTGTGTTCCCCACAGGCATAATGGTGGTAAATGTGTTGGACAGGAGGCTATATAGTAGTGAACCGAAGGGAAGTGAGCAGAATTGACTGGTCCCAGCCTGAGGCAGTCCTTTGTAGAAAGACAGTCAAGCCGCATATTGATCAAACGGTTAATTGATGACTGCAGAGCAGAGGATTATGGTCTTGCTGAAGTATGTCCCCATGATCTGATTCTGTGCAAAGATAACACCAAGAAGCCCCAGCAAGACACCCATATACGTAAGCAGAGAGGAATCTTTTACGCCAACTTTTATGGAATAAACAAACAAAGAAACGCATCTTCAGCAAAGGACACCAACAGGAAAAGAAAAAAAATAAAGATACTAAAAAACCAAATAAAATAACATGCAAGAACAAAGCGTCCACCAAAACAGTTGTAGGGGGTCTGCATCAATGTTCTGCAAAGTGATGAAGCGTCAGTGTTAAATCAGTTACTTATGTGACCATGCATTAGTGGTAGGGGGTCTCGAACTCTGGTCTGTATTGATTTGGAGGTTGAATACCCCTGAAATAAGCAATAAGATATGGCACTCCAGGAAGCAGCCATTCAGGATGTCACTGGACTCATAAATGTGTTTCAAATAAGTAAAAAGATCAGAGTTCCGTCTGAATAGGTATGCATATTGCCATGTCATCAACACATAGCTAAGAGGAAAAGGACATTAATCTCCACTGGACACAGGAATCAAAACAACATTCATTATTTTTCCATTGACAGACTGTTTCAAGCAAGCTTGATAAAATCGTAGTCTATCATGCATCCACCAGCATGCGACAATTTCCCTGTCGTGAGGTTGAGATAGACACTTATCTCAGGGGACAAGAGATCGGTGTCATGCATCAATCTTAACTGCTGTACTGCACGTTCCAAAGAGTGCAGGTGGACCCCAGCGATCCGTGGGAATGACAGATGGCACCTGGATCACCTTTCAAATACAGCCCAGGGGCCAGTAGATGACCCTGCACTGATGTCTTTAGATTTCAGATCTCATAGTGCTTCTCACCCTCCTCACAATCCGATACAGTTAATAAACATCATTAGTTGCTGTTTCAGCCATCTGCATTGGTGTCACTGCTAGGTATTATTGTTAACAATCTGTGTCCGATGTAGCGGACCAGGAGCCCCGCTCACCACAGAAGGGTCCCTCGTCTGATTGGTCGACACAGTCCCTCCTCCCGTTGCAGATACTCTCCGGGGACAGGCAGACGGAGGAGTCATTGGCACAGGGGAACATGGGCGGCTTGCACACGGGCACCTCACAGCCCTCCTCGTCCGACAGGTCCTCACAGTCACGGTCACCATCGCACACCCAGCTCTTGCTGACGCACTTCCCTGTGGGAAAGCCATGTTGGGATGGATACTCCGGATCATTCCAGAATACACAGACAGCCTCCAGCAAGGCCCCGCCCAAAACAAAAATGGTAATTCCAGGTTTCCAATTTCTGGCACTTGGTACTTTGCATTAAACTGATATAAAATTTCCTAGGTTAAATGAAACATTTCAACTGGAGGCGAACAGGCTGACATGACAAAGGTCCGACCTAACACAGAACAAAAACGCAAAAGATGTCTCAGCACTGTTAAAGGGAAAAATGGGGAACATGGCCACCATCACCACAGCAACGGAATGAAGGGTGTGTGGCGGAGCAGCTGTACTAACTGACCACGTCTTCAACCTTCAATTTCATGGACGTGAGAAATGACCTTTTAGCACATCAGTGAGAAACGGAGGGTAGGAATGGAGTTTTCGGCAAACGAGATTTTAAATTTAGCTTCGATAGGGGAGACTAACAGCTAGAAGCATAAAAGATAATGGCAAAGGAATGACAGGGGTTTCCTCGGAAAGAGCTAAATGACTCTCTGCAAGCAACTAACGTAAATGTCATGGCTGTAACTGGAATGTAAACACAGCAGCCTACAATTAGTTATCAGGTTAAAAAAAAGGCATATTGAAGATGGTCCCTGCAGCTTCACGAATCCTGTCTGGGCAAACTTGTCTCTCACTTTAAAGCTTCAGCTGAAGACACAATCAACAGAAGCACAGTCCTATTTGTGACAAATAAAAAAAAAAAAAAAAAAAAAACAGCAATGGGGCAAAATAAAAAGCCTTTTAATGAAAGACCACAACACCAAGAGAAAAATGAAAGTCAGAAAGATCGTGGGCAAAGAGTGGAAGGACAGGCGAGTGTCTATCTGCTGTATCGATGGATAATCCAAAGAACATCTCTGCATGCTTGATTCTCCACCAGCCCTAATGAAAAGATAGTTTACTCTCCGTCGTGCAGCCAGATCGCCTCTGCTGGTGTACAGCGTGGAGCCGGCACCGCAATGGAAATCGATAGTGTGGCTCATCCAGCAGGGATAACGGTGACTGACACGTCACCACGGGCAGCACCTTCACAGAACGGGTTATAATTATTCAGCGACGCGCTGCTTTGGTGCTGGGTAAACATTGGCTGAGGTGTTCGGTTTGAGACTGCGTGCTCTGCCGCACCGCCAGAGGCTGGCGGCCATGCAGAGGGAATCCGGGGCGGTGAGATACTGCCCGGAGCACAAGCCGGCATTTCTCTTTGTTAGGGAAATGCGAGCTGAGAGATGCCTGCAGATCAATGAGACACACGTGTTCATCACGGCACTTCTGTTCCAGATCTAACGGCGGCAGGGCGCTCTCACTGGTTCTGCACCTGTTGTCTCGGTAACGTGAGAGACGGCACCCTTCAGAGACGTCCACATCAATTAAAGTGACAAAAGCCGTGAGGCGTGACGAGCATCCTTTGCTCCTTCTGAGGCACGGAATGCCCTCCGCTGATCACTCTGGGGCCTGCGGCCTCCTTTAGTTTACGTTTAGTCCTGACAGGAAACATAAACTCAGGTGTGTGCGTGTGTGCGCATGCCGTAGTTGATTTCGTCCATTTCCCACATCATGCCCACAATAGCACCATCTGACAGGTGGGGGGGCTCTTCACATAACGTGGTGACTAGCGAACGACCTAAAGATATGTTCTTAGCAGCTGTTCAATTAAAAATCTGTCCACGGGATGGCTTTGGAACAAAGAGGTGAAATATCACCTTGCGTAGGCATCCCCTCCGGATATCTGCCGAACTCCGGAGAGAAATTCCCATCCTGTGACAGCAGATCCAGGATTTTAATTATCTCTCTTTTTTCGTTTAATAGAAAATGTTCCACATTCTGGGAAACATGGTGCCTGGATCTGCTCTGGTTCCAGCTGGATTTGTAGCTTTTCGTGACAAGCCGACTCACGTGGGTAATCTGGAAAAACCACACCTGGACCCAACGGTGGCATTTTGAAGTCTTTTTAGGAAATCTGCCACTCCAAAATTAAGTAGCTGAACACCATAAATAAGTCAAGAGGGTGGGGGGCATAGTCCTCACCGCTGTGGGACGTTTTCTACCCACACTTTCACTTTGATGGATATTTACTTACCTCGTATCCAATGACAGCTCAAAATTATCCTGATAAACTAGAATAGCAAAATCAGAAACACTTTAGGGCCCCCACCTGAGGCCCTGCAGGTGAACTTGGCGGCAGGGTCGCACATCCTCAAAGTGCCCTTGCAGCCAGCCTCATCACTGCCGTCCTCACAGTCCTTCTCCCCGTCGCAGAGCCAGCGTTCTGGAATGCAGGTGCCATCGGCGCTGCAGTGGAACTCGTCTGCGCTGCAGTCGGGGGCAGGAAGCACCACTGGGGAGGCGAAGATACAGGACAGGAAGAAAGGTCAGCGGGAAAGCCATCTGCACAGCACCACGATGAAGACTTTTCTGGAAAACGCCACAGAGCTACAGTACCGGGGGAGTCCCGTTAAACCTGTGGGAAAGTGAGCAAGGGGTCTCAGCATGGATGCCAGCGTGGATGTCACAGGCTACCGAATGTCTTAATTTTGCTTTAAGACAAGCAGTCTTTCCCCAGTCCTGCCCCCATCCCACAGACCCGGTGTTTCCTCCTGTCCCAGTTAAAGGTGCAAGGCAAGTGGCCATGTTCCTCAGACCAAAGCAGAAGGTTTAGACATGCAAAGAGGTGGACAGGGGCACGTCCTCATCACAAAAGGCGCCAGACATTGCCGTCAAGGGCCGAAGTCTTAGTCCATAACTTGTGCCATTTATGGACCGGAGAGACCGGAGGACCACGAAGCCCAGAGATAGCATTCTCCGTGAGGGAGGAAGAAATGCTGGATTTCTCGGAAAATGAACATCGCGGAAATGGAGCAGAAGCGGCACGGTCTGGGGTGACTAATATGAAAAATCACAGATGACATTTGATTTTTACATGGTTACAAAAATACACACTGTGTAACCACTGCCAGTTATCAGTTACAGACCACTGAATTTGGGGGGGGGGGGGGCAAAACAAAGCATTTAATGCACCGAGAAAGGCTCCCTGTCAGTTTTGCTGTTCCAGGATGGCAGGAGGAGGCGGGCCGAGTGTACCCTTCATGGCCAATCACAGACCCCTGGGACCACAGAGACGGATTTTTGGGGGTCTCCTGAGGAGCAGTCTAGAAATGCCTCTTCCAGGACCCGTCTCTGCTCTCGTTTATGGGGCTGTGACAAACGAGGGGCTGTTAAACTGAACGGGTGCGAGGACAGGGAGCATTTCAGATTAATGTTACCCATAGGAAAATCTGTGGCAGAAGAGTGATGCATTGCCTCTGAGAACCTTCAACAACAAAAACTCGGTGGATAATCACTGCTATTGTTTGAAGAACAAACATAAAAAAAAATTGGGATATTTGTCTATTTCCCTACGTTGTGTACATATCTGTATGTCAGGCTTATTTAGTTTTAGTTTTTTAGTTTAGTGCCATGCTGCAGAGGTCGCACTGACCCGCCCCAGAACAGGCTCCGCCCTCATCACTGCCGTCCCCACAGTCGTCATCTCCATCACAGGCCCAGTGACGAGGAATGCAACGGCCTCCGGCACACTGAAACTGCGAGCTGGAGCAGGAGTGCACGCAGCCCACCTCATCGCTGCCGTCGCCACAGTCATCATCTGGGAGGAGAGACAAACACCTGCTTGGTTGAACTCCAGACGGTGTTCAGCTTTTGTACCCTTGAGCACCACAGCTACACCAAAACGACCTCTTTGAAAATTCAGATTTTTCACTCGGTCAATAAATCAAACATAAATGCATTTAATGGCATACTTATTAAATATTATCTCAACTATTTACCCATCCATCCATCCATCCATCCATCCATCCATCCATCCATCCATCCCCCAAAGATACTGCACATTGTGAATCTGTCCATAAAAGCCAGGAATATAGAAAGTTCTTCACACATATGGCATAGGTACAGAAACATACACAAGGGGAATTTGGAGACACACTGACCTGAGTCACAGCGCCACTTGGCACTGACACACCTTCCGTTGGAGCAGCTGAACTGCGTGAGGGGCTCGCAGGTGGGGAATGCTGGAAGACCACCCCGTGGAAGAATGTCAGCTTGGAAAAATGTTCCAGGAAACTCACAGCTCACTACATGTGCTACAAGCTAAACGCTGCCACATTCATTAGTGAAATGATTAATTCATTCAACATTTAGTAGTATGCTAGGAATCTCTGGGAGCTAGCACAGAAAAATGACTTGGATAAACTTTTCCAATAGTTTCATGACATAAATGAACAAAACGGAATGTTCCAGAGCTAATAAATGTTGCTGTTTCCCTTTGGGTTGTCACTTAAAAGCCAAAGTTTTAATATCAACGAGAGGAGGTTTGATTATGAAAATCATCTCCGACAGTCCCTGACTATAGCTTCCAGATTCAGGATCATCAGTGGAGCATCTAAGCATGTTAAGCACAAGTCAGGCTCATTTACTTGTTTATGCAGTTTTGTTATGTGGAGGGGAATTATACATTATATTAAGCAATGTTTGTGGGAGAATTATAATTATCATAATAATAATCATCATGTGCAATTCTGGAGTGGTCTGTCTGAGATGTGAAACCCCTTGACCAGTGGGGGAGGGGCAAGCCAGCTCTTTGATCATTAGTCCAAGCCCGACAGCAACAAAAATTAACTGCAACTGCTCAGAAGCATGCACAGAGGTACAACAGCCGAGCTCCCCCGGGACATGACCCAGAGATGCCCAGTGACCTGCCAGCTGAAGGTTCTCTGGTCGAAAGTCACCTGCTCCTCTGTCTAATACCACGGCGTGTGGTGTGTGCCTCATTCAGCCCTGCCCACTAGAGGAGTGTCAGAACAGGTGCCATATCCAAAGCCCATTAACTATAAACTGAAAGGCGACTTCTAAAAATGTTCTTGATTTTGAACAGAACTATTAAGCTTCTGATTTAATTTTCTGCTTCAATGGTATAATTCCCAGCTATAAATGACACTAAATTAAGTGAATAAAAGGGTTATAGTATTACTCTAATGGAATATAAAAATTCAGGTAAATTATTCAATTGGACCAGAAAAATGCTCTCTGGGCTATACTGAAGTAACGATCACTCCGATCATTCAAATGGTAGAGCACTAATTATGAAAATTAAGCATGATTACTTTGGTTATGTGATCAATATACAATCAAGCATTCAGTACTTTCTGATAAAACACTATATGAAATAAAAGTCTTAACAGATAAAGCAAGTATAGGGTTATATTGTTGATAATGTCCATCAGACGATAACCCACTATACCTGGCAGAAAGAGTAAGTGCACATTCTGTTGGGTCAACAGCAGAAGGGTGTTTAGAAGAAGCTCAGCTGTGCAGCAGGATCATCGTGAGAAGAATGTGGAGATACTGAATGCTGGTCCAGGCCTGCACCCACTGAACTATCCCAGCTTGCTCACAGGACTGGATCCATCACCACAAAGCTCCTCTGGATCCCATCCTCTCGGCTTTTCTCTTCAATATTAAAACCGAGAAGGCCCCAGACATGGCACATCCTCAGAAGCCTCAATGGACATGTGGAACCCACGACCTGCGCCCACGGATTTTGAGCAACACATGCTGCAGTGCAATCGGAACACAGGTGGGCGTGTCCCCCGCCCAAATAATGCATCGCTTTTGGAAAGGAGCGGGGCCAGAATTCCCTGACAGACAGCGAACAAATGGCTGTCCTGGCGGAAGCCCGATACCGCTGTAATTAACCGACATCTGTTCATTAATTCCAACAGCATGACCATAAAACAGGATTCAATGTGTTTCTTCTTCCGTGAATGACTACTTTTCACAATGCAGTTTAGAGCGTTTATTTTTTTTCTTTCGTTTCAATTTGACATCATAGTGAGTTCAAGCATGCTGTTCTAAAGCTTGGCTGTGAACAGTTATGGATGAGAAAACGGAATTTACTTCAGTTTCATTCAATTTCATTAAATGATTATGGGCCATTGGTAGGGTTAACCAATTTGGCGAATGTATCCAACTGGTTCTAATCTTTAAAGCCACTGGCAGCCACCAGTACTGCTGTTTGGAGGCTACTTGGACTATCCACTGTACCCCAGCACATAGTATTTACAGATGTAAGTCAATTCCACCTGCCACTCATATCCGTGAAGTCTTGTGAATGTGCATTCATCACGTCGTCCTGCAACTCACATAGTGCTGACAGCCATGATTGCTGTAACTTCAGGCTTATTAGGAATAAACAGCTATGTATGTAAACGTTGGGATTTCAGGGTCTAAAGGGTCAGCAGCCAACACGTTGCGTTGACCTCATAAGCCGTTCATACATTCAACCGCCGATGCCCGGAAGTGACAGAGCAGTGCGACAGACGGTGAAGGACTGCGCATCCTGAATGCCACAAGTGAAACAGACAAAGACCCCTTGCCCTGTGATTAGGGTGGTAATGATTTAAAGTGGCAGAACATAAATATGACTCAGGTCTGTTTGTGGTTGAAGCAGTTCATAGGCACAGGATAATGGAGCTCTGTGTTTGAGGAGAAGTGCCCTTGCAGACCGGAGGTGGGCCCATCAAGGCGTTACTCAGTTACCCCTTGCCTGAAATGCACTAGAACATTCCGGTGTCTCCTGCAGGAGACTGCTGTCCAAATCAGCAAGGATTTAGGAAAGCTGCTCACCCATCTGGGAAAAAATAAATTGAAAAAATCCATCCTGCTGCAATTAAAACCTCGAGATGGGGGGAACGGGGGAGGACGAGGAGCACAATGTTGGGCTTCAAACAAGGCGACCCACAATGCCATCAGGCCTGAAAGCTGCTTTCTCTTCGGCTGTTGCCGTAGAAGTGAGAAATTGACAAAGCGGGCTTGACGCGGCTCGGGTGGTCACATACTGACGCTCAGTCTATTTATCTCGAGGCTCTTTGACAGCCTGCCGTTCAAAGCTGACTGCAAAGCTGCTCGTTACGGAGAAATGGACTGACTGTGAAAACAGGGCTGCAGTATCAAGCACATTAAAGATGTGAAAACATTAGCCAGGGAAAGGTACATATTTGTTTCTCATATAGCTATTATGAAGGAGTCAGTGTGGTGTAGTCATAAGCTTCTTTTGAAAGCTGGAATTGTGAGGAAAAAGCTTCTATTTATACACCAGTTTCCAATTAGTTTCTGAACAGACTGGGTGCTAACAAGCAGGTAAGGTGCTGGTTAAGGACACAGACTTGACACAGCTTGAGTTTCCAGTCCCTACAGGGACCCTCAAATAGAACCCATCAGCAATGTCTTTAACCTCTAGTTAAAACACAATATGGAAAAAGCTACGACTAAACTCGGAGCTTCTTCGCTTAATGCAATTGTAACAGTACTGAAAGTCATTAATTTGCTTTCCTAAATGAAAGAATTATATTCCAGAAAGTGTATGAAACACAGCTCTGAATGTACATGTGGACTGAGCACAAAGAATGTCCTATAAGCACAAAAAGAACTTGGTCTTACATTAATTTTTGCAACAATTATCTTGTCTTTTTTAGGCTCTGTAGATGAGTACACAAACAGGTTCCACATTAGATACACAAAGTCAGCGGAGAATTGCCTTCATCTAACGATACGGAATGAATGGAAGTGATTTGATATAATTTATGCGGAAAATGCTAAGTGTAATTTTCTAGTTATTTGACAGATTAAATATTAAAGAACATATATATTTCCCAATCTTAGCTTTGTGAAGAAGACAGCATCCAGGGCCTGGAGGCAACGTCTGATTTTAAAATGAAATGTCTCCTGGGAAATATCGTAAGGAGTGCAGAATATTCCAGACTGGATATTAAGGATATGAAAGAATGAAAAGGTGCTGCAGTAAGATAGTAAATCAAGAAGGGTGGCTAAGACAGAGAAAAAAGTTTTGAGATAGAGTCAAGACACAATGTTCGAAGGTTCTTTCCTGTAATGGGTGTGTTTGTGAGCAGGGTGGCAACGTTGAGCTCACAGTCCAAGTGGTGAGGGCCTATGAACGAAGAGGCACTGTGACCTTCTTATGAAAGCCCCAGGCCGCTCCCTTACTGAAAGGACAGCGGGTAACAGTCCTGAAGGAAAGCCGTTTCCTATTGACATTTTAAAGTCCTAACCACATGACTGAGTCGTCAGACTGGCAGCAGAAGAAGAGGATGATAATTGAAACCCAGACGGCAATAACTGCTAGAAGCTGTTCCTTTCTGGATCAACTGTGAAAGTCACATTTTAAGCAAGCCAGCCTGAAAAAGCTGTCTCAACGTGCTACACTCCTGGGCTGATTTACATGTCGCCTCGCCAACCAAAAGGTCTCCTGTCACGGGTTTCTCGGAAGGGCGACGAGACTCTGCTAGTCCTCTGAAGCTGGAGACAAGACCACTCAACGGAGAAATGAATTTCAAAGGGGTCCATCTGAAGATGGGTTTGCGAAGGTAAGACGTGCTGGAAAAGAAAGTGAGGTAGGGGATTGCAAACTGGCCAGCTGACTGGAGTCATGCTCACTTGGCTTTCAAAGTCCACTTGCTGTGGTTATTACAGGTTCGAGTAACCAGATAAGGCCTTGTGTGTTTTGAGGTCTTTCAGTGCCACTGAATTTTTTCTGTAGAAGCTCTATCCTAACAAGAGTTCAGAAGAAGCATTTACCCGCAGTACTCAGCATAGTATTTAGCTTGTGTGTCTACGTGACGGAGTTTACGGGTGCATCTGTGAAGCAGAGAACGGTGTCCCACAGCCAGGAACTCACCACATAAGGAGGTCTCGTCTGAGCGGTCCCCACAGTCGTCGTCACGGTCGCACCGCCACATTTCTGGAATGCACCGTCCATTCTGGCAGGCGAATTGCTTGGGCTGGCATGTTTGGGCTGGAAACAAGACCGTCTCCCATCAGTCAAATGGTCTCCGTGACAACCCAGCCCACCAGTCATTAGCCATTAATGGACCGCTTACATTTCACATTTTACAGTGTTTAAGTACCAACTGACAAAAGGGACTCAAATCAAAAGACCAACAAAAATTGCCTAAGTCAGTGCTATTATTTATCCACGAGGCTGTGCAATGAGCGTATCCAAGACCGTTTTGGCAGGCTGTTCTTAAAGTGTGGGTGCCACTTTAACAAAACAAAACGGAAAGCAACATAATTGACAGTAGGGGGGTCCTGTCACACTGATTTAGACCATATCTGCAGCTTACATTGCACATCAGCCCCTGGCAACCGGATGGAGCGTGATGGATGTGTTCGAAAACGAGCAAGCTCTATGTGTACATTTTTGGGAGGATGGGGTTTGGGTCACATGACTGTCTTGTGACCCGGTATCCCTGAGTCGCACTGGGCTCATCCGTGAAGCTGGATAGATGGATAGATAGTGGTTTAAATAGCATGATTAGGCAGACATAATATTGTGTGTCTGAAGTGAAAAGTCTTTCTCCTGCAAACATAAGATTGCATTTCCTATCACGTATTAAAAGCTTCTCTGAGTCATTTAATGCGTTTTCCCCTCACAGGTCATATTCACAACTTTTAATAGAGTTTATGGTACCCTAGGAGGGGCTCAGATCCCCGCAGAGATCTAAACAAGCATGGCAACTCTGAAAAGAACTCGCAGAGCAGTAGCCGTGTCACATGCCCTGCGATGGAGCAAAGGACACTTAACCCCCACCCGATAGGTGGGGCTCCTGTGGGCTGTCAATCACCGGGCGGTTTAATCTAATAGGAAATAAGTGAAATCATTTTTTCATCGAAACACACGACTGAAGAGGTGCGAAGCGGTTCTTTACTTGAGTAAAGCAGGACAGACTGAAATATAAACAAACAGTTCTTGGACATCAATTCGGTGTGAATCATAATTCTGATGAACCCATAAGAATTAAATTTAAATGCTATGAAACTTAGTTTAAAAAAAAAAAAAAAAAAAAACATACTGAAAAGTATTAAAGATTGAAGCAAATCCAAACACATGATCTGCTGTGAAGAGATTGTTTTTTCTTTCTTTTTCGGTTTATGACACAATTGTAGGAAAGATAAGAGGTCAAGTGGGAGAGAGGTCATCCTCAAACAATGGTACAGCACTAGACACCTATAGGAACACTTACATAAGTGATGTGCCATCAGATAAGCATTCAGAGGCGATGTATCTCAACAACAGAAAACGCATATTTTTTGCTTCAGGAAAGGATTGTAGGCAACACGTGGACCGGCAGGATTTTCACAACAGACAGAGAGAGTTGGCTCAGCTTCCCTGTCGCTGGTCAGCTTGGAGCTCGAAAAGACAAGGGCTTCCTGGCGAGAATACCTGAGCAGGTGAGGTTGGACTCGTCCTCGTTGTCACCACAGTCGTTGGTGCCGTCGCACAGCCACCTCTTGGGGATGCAGCGATTGTTCCGGCACTTAAACTGATCAGTGGGGCAGCGGTGATTGTCTGGTAGGGAGCAGCACACACGGCAGGGGGTAAGTGCATGCTTTAGGTAGCACGCCTCTCCCAAGTTAGAGAGCGTCATACTGCCAACGACTCGAGACGTCAGGGAGAGGATGCGACTCTTATTTCAGATGCAGATGGTTCTGTTCAAAGCAAATGACAAAAT
Source organism: Gymnarchus niloticus (assembly GCA_009936485.2). NCBI lineage: Eukaryota > Metazoa > Chordata > Actinopteri > Osteoglossiformes > Gymnarchidae > Gymnarchus > Gymnarchus niloticus. The sequence goes on along the minus strand of JAACJT020000001.1, from coordinate 37,434,254 downwards.
GGACATTTACCATGAGCTCCTGGACAATTCTTCTCAAATATTTCATCACGAATCTAGTATATTAATAAATAAAAAGTCTGAAAAGGTGGACATTTTCCATGAGCTCCTGGACAATTCTTCTCAAATATTTCATCACGAGTCTGGTATATTAATAAATAAAAAGTCTGAAAAGGTGGACATTTTCCATGAGCTCCTGGACAATTCTCTTCAATCATTTCATCACGAGTCTGGTATATTAATAAATAAATAGTAAAAATAACTGGCCAGATGTCTAGGTTTTTTTGCAGATGGATTGTGAGCTACATCCACATAAATCAGGTTGTGTATTTGTAGGTTGTGTATTTTTTTTTTTTCTGCTAAATCCTGCTTATGTTCTTCATATTGTACTTCTTCTTTCCCCAGGCTGTTACTCAGTCACGTGAGCTTGAATACTACAGAATATTTGAGAGGATATGGAATATTTAACGTCAATTATCTGATGACAATAGCTGTTGCTTTACCAAGTAAACTCCGATGACATCACTTTAGAAATGAGAATGACCGAATTTCCTGGTGATGCTGGACTGACATCTTTTTACAGTCTGGTTTGGTTTGAGCGCCGCGTTTGGACCTCTTATTCGCAGCAGTGAGGTGTACGGTAACGACCGAAACATGACACCGGGGTTTACGTACTGCACACATGGGCCTCCTCGTCAGTGCCATCCAGACAATCGTCATCACCGTCACACCTCCACGTGGCCCGGATGCAGCGGCCATTCCGGCACAGAAACTGGTCGGCCTGGCACTGCGGAGTCTCCCTATCCCCGGCTGAAGCTTTCAGAGCTGAGGGGGTGGGGCATGTGATCAAAACATCACACGTATGACCAATTGTTTCAGACTTCTGTATATTTCCCTCCAATCGATGAGGAACACAGAAGGTGCCAGCATATTTACACACATTTTATTTACATGGTTTCATCAGAAATAAAATTTCCCCCACAGCAAATGAAGCTTGTAACCAATGCACAAGGCAACTGAAGGCAAAATTCAAAGTAGTTTGTATGTCAAATTATTACCCATCTAGACAGCAGCTGTTTTAGCTAATAAATATGGATTAAATGTCCTTTTCAAGGGAATGATCCTGGGATGTGAACCAGAAAATGCCGTGATGGTCACAAGTCCAGCTGTGTGTTATACAGATAAATGACGACACATCCAGACTCGTATTATGATGCCACCCAGGCTGGGCCATCTTGGGCATGGCCTCATGTCTCCATTCCCAAATGTATGCCAAAAGACGGCGGGTGTCTGGGTGAATTAAGCCCACCTGAACAGGTGACGTTGTTCTTCTGGAGGCGCTGGTCATCGGCACACGCACACACACGGCCCCCCGGGATGGCCAGGCACAGGGTGCTGCAGCCACCGTAGTTGACGCGACAAGCGTTGTCACCTGAGGGGACAGTGGCAAGCTTTAAAGTGGCTGCAGGCAGACAGAAGCTCATAAAAACCAGAAATTTCAGGCCTCCCTAGCTTATCGTCATTGTGCCAAATCATGTGACAACAAGAACCATCAATTAGATGTGAAGTAGGTGCAGCATCATTCCAAAGAGGGAGTCTTGCAAGCTCAGAGGTAATTGCAATCAGGGTGAATAGCACGCTCGGGGGCAATAAAAAGAAGCGGTTTTGGCGAGGTGTCACCCCTTTGTTAGAGTGAAGTACGAGAACTGCTCTTAAGGCTTCCACTCCAGGGGATGTCCAAACGCTGGGCCTGAACCAATGAGATAACAGCCTTTGTTTCCATGAGAGCCAATCAATAGCACTCAGCAAAAGAGCGATCCAATTAATCCTCGTGGCGTTATGGGCTTCAGCCGGATAAATTGCCTTTCCTGACACATTAAAAATTTTGACAGAAATCCAACTGGCCATTCAACTCTCCGCCTCCTTTATGCAGCTCTGCATTTAATCTTGGATTAATTTAATGCATTTTCTCATAAATAATTCTAACTTCTGCTTGCATGCCAGCTACAATCTCAGTAAAAAGCAAATGTTTTTCTTCTTCATCTGAATTGTACCACTATTTTCACACCTGCATGAGGATAATCGGTTAGAATTCACCTGGACTATTAATTCTGGGTGGGCTAATGTGTTGTTCTGGCGTTCCAAGGACAGGACAACTGAAAAGTAATCAAGACAGCAAACATGCAAAAAAGCAAATGCACAAAAAAACAAACACAAAAGCAAACATGCAAGAACACACATGAAAAGCAAACAATAAAACCCATAGAAAATGGGAAGTTATAGACACACAAAAAAGCAAACATAAAAACGAAAACACAAAATAACAAAGACGCAGAAAAGAGAATACACATAGAAAAGCAAACAGAAAATGTGCAGAAAACGAAAACACAAAAAGAGAAAACAGAGAACACAGAGAAAAGGAAACGTAAAACACAAAATGACGAACAGACAAAAATAGAACACACACAAAAGCAAACACAAAAACGCACAGAAAACGAAAATACGAAAAAGACAAAGACATAAAACAGACAAAAAGAGAACAGAAAAATGCACAGAAAACAAAAACACAAAATAACGGCTTTGCCCCACCAACAGCGGTGGGACGTTCAGACCTCTCAGCCATCAGTCGTACTGCACCACACCATGTCGTGGGGGTACTTAGCGTGACACATGTCCAAAGCACTTTGCTGGCCATAACCACTGCCACACCAGCACAATGCTGCTTGGAGTGATGCAGAATGCCGACGATGTTTTATGGCCGGTTATGGGATTATTTCAAGACATGTCCCCCTTCCTGCATGCAGTTCCATTGGTTCAGGGCGGTTGGAGCTGACCGGGCTATTTCATGATTCAGGAAGGAACTGTAACCTAATGACAAATTAATTCGGCCCCCATAGGAGAACTGTGCAATAATTCCCTTTGTAACACAATATAACGTGCTGAAGAGCTAAATTGGATTATTAATCTATGATAGTCATTTATTTAATGTAATTCATGTCTCATTTTAGCTACAAATCCTTCATTGTGCATAATGATTCTCTTTTAAATTATCCTATTAGTCTCCATTATTTAATATTTTTGGACTGGCACGTCGTCAGTTGCAGCAGACAACTGACGTTTTCACGGTGGAAGAATGATGGGTGGGCGGGTCCTGTGATTCTGCAAAATACAACCCCCATTAAGCCTAATCAGAGACCGATAAGCCTGCTGACCCTGACACGTAAAAGCAGCACATTAAAAGAGGTGAAAATAAAATTTGATTTGCAAAATATGCAACTGGCCCAGTGGTACCTATCGACACAAAGTACGGTGCAAGGCTCGGTTCTGAAATGGATGTAATTTGCTCATTGCATTGAGAGCCATTAGGATGATCAGGGTGCACCTGACATCTACTTCATCACTATACACATCTACTCACAGATGCACAGAGAACATACCAGAATTTGAATTCTGAATTTAGCTTCAATCCGTTGCTTCAAAAAATTAATTTTCTCAGATTCCACAACATAAAGCTGTCATTAATAATCTTCACAAGCAAAAATGACAACAAAACCCATGTTTTGAGTGCACCATGGTAACTCCTCAAATAGGAAAAGAAAAAAAAAACAACAGGTGAAATGTCTGTTTTTTCTGGATATTACCAGTTGATTTGGCTGCCAGTTCTTTCCTTGCCAGCCCCACTAATTCCTTAACACCCGACAGGCCACATGGATCTACAGGCAATCGGAGTAATGGACAATCTGCTACAACCTGACACGTCTGTAAGTCTCCCACTCATAAAGAAAGAGGCAGAAGGTCCATTTCCCATAAGCCTTCACTGAGCGTCAGCTGAGTTGTGGGAAGGGCGTGGCCTTTACCTTGCTGCCTCTCTGCGTCATACACCTGGAGGCTGAAGAGAGGTGGCCTCTCACTTCTCAGCAGGGTGACATTCCCTGAAGATGTATCCAGTTGGAATACGGAGGCGTTCATGTAATCGGTCCAGAAGACATAGTTCCGGTACACAGAAATCCCATAGGGGTGGTTTAATTCCCGTCCGTTATACACCACCTATGCAGGGAGCAAACTTATTTGTTTCAAAGGGGGATTATGCAAATGCAGATTAAGACAGATCCTTCCACAAATGTCATTTGGTTTGGTTGTTAGGTTTATAATGAAACAACTAAATAACGCAGTGTTGAAATATGTTGTTCATTATCCAGGCCAGCAATGTTATGTCTGTGTAAGGGCTTACCATTCTGCCAGTGCCGTTGAGGAAGATCTTCTCAATGTGGTCATAGTAGGCATCGCACCAGTACATGGTACTGGTCCCATGGTCCAGGGAGAGGCCATTGGGCCAGAGCATGTTTGATGTGACGAATACCTGTCGACTGGATCCATCCATCCATGCTCTCTCTATCCTGCCAATGCTATCATTGACTTCATCCTCCTCCCAGTCTGTCCAGTACATCCAACTGACAAAAAACATGACATTCAAGCAGACATCAGTAATAAATGCAAAGTGTTAGAGGAGGTAAATATCTGGCCATTCACTCAATTATTGGTCGTTATTTTCCCCCACGATGTCTTCTTTCCACAGCAACTCCATTGCGAATAATCTAGAAGGGATACCCTGCCCTACTAGTATCTCCCGCCTACCGAAGCACAATCCCAAAGGATCGCCAGCCACAGAGTGACACAGCCCAGGCCTACACCATGTTCTGAGTTTTGTTACCTTGTCTGTGCTCAATACAAGTGTCTCAGCCAAATGCAGTAGTGAAAAGGTCTGTGATTTTTGCTGAGGAAAATTTGTCAAGTGTTCAGGGACCAAAAATAATTTTTTGACTAATTACCCAGATAGTTAATTAAATGATTCATACCCAACAACTCCCCACAAATCAGTGTTTTTGCTGTTTTGATAATTGAACAAAACCAACACAATTTAGGACAACATGAGCAGTCTTGAACTTTTGGGACTGCAAGCAAATCAATCCAACAAAGCAAATTATACATTTAAACAGACTCAGCCCTTTAACTCCAAATGTATACCTTACATCATTTTCAGATAATAAACGAGTCCAAAAACAAAAAATGTAAGTGCCAGTCATGTGATGGGCCATCACTCCGCTACGTGAGGGAACATGCGCCGCCACACGTTTACGTTACGTAACCCATAACATGACAGCGGGAATTTGGCTCTCTTTGTTCCCTGCAATTCCCGGGTGACCCTATGAATAATGTAAATCGCATCAGGGAGTATGACTGGCAAGCCCTACAAGCTAGAGACTGTCTCTCGTCCAAAAAACAAAAACTGTATCAGAGGAGGCAAATCGCTGGGTGCTAATCCCACGTATTATCATGTCAGCCCAGCAAGGGAGTGACAGACAGAGGCTGACAGACACTCTGTGTGTGTGCAGGCGCGTGCGTGTGTGTGTGTGTGTGTGTGTGTGTGTGTGTGCTTGCTCCAAGAGCAAAATTTGTCACTTCAGAAATAACAGGAGAAGATGTGGCAGTTTCCTGAAAACTGTCCCTTGCCTTTTAAACTAAATAGCTTCCAAATCAATATGACTGTACATCCAGCAAGTGTGCCATGTTCAGGCACAGGATGGGTGCAGATCTGTCACAATTGGGTGAGGTAATTTGTCACTAGGCTGAAATTTTAGGAGTTAGACACAAAGAAGCATTCAAGGTCTGCTGCCCAGGCTGCTGGAGAAACAGGGTCTGTGACCATTTTTATCCTACAGCTCTTCAGGAAGAATGGGAATGATGGGAAATGGCTTCATCCTGCAACTCATAGCTCCTCTCCTCTCAAATTTAGACCCATCTTAGTAATGATTGACACTCATCCAGCTGCCATAACCCACACGATAAATGCATCAGGGCCTCCATGGAGCAAACGCGTGAAGCGACAGCGGGGGAGGGTGGAGTTTGGGGCGGTCTGATGTGTCACGCTGCTGTCAGACAGGCAGCGAGACATGCCGGTCTCCGGTGGAGTCTAAGTGCTAGGAGGGATGAAGTTGAGAAACTGGAATATCTGTGGTGCAGAAGCCTGCATAGCTGTGCTTACTAAGATGAAAAAGAAAGCAGTATTTACAGGATGCCATATTACTGAAAAGCATCTCCTTAAAGGCAGGTATAGGTCATCATAATAATATATATTCTGTATATATGCAAAGGTTCTATCATGTCCTAGCACAAGTTAGCTCATGAAAAGTTCATGAAAGGTCACTGATATGATGACCAGGTCTCAAAACCCTGGTCCTGATATCGCCACCCTAGAGCCACGACCTAGAAACACAATCTACAGAGCAGCAGGCCACAGACTGATAGACTCCATGGTCTCCCTAAGCCTTCAGGGACCAGGCCCAGGCTGACCCTCCCGGTGTCCTGCCAGACGAGAATGTGATAGCATAGGGACAGATAATGGCACGGCATTAAGGGAGAAATGTTTGTGTCAGTTCTGAAAAGGTACCCCATGTGGGTAAAGATTGTGGGATGTGCTAACATGCAACTCTGTAAAAGTCTGCATCAGTTCTTATAAGTATAAACATGATTGACATGGAAATAACATCATTTTCTAATCATAGCAGCATCGCAAAATAAATACTGAAATTCATACATTTTAAGTCTGGGAAGAATCCATGCTGCCATGGCTATAGTAAAAAAAAAAAACAATAGATCGATGGAGTCTCATTGACTGGAAAAAGAGAGAAATATTGTAATCATTGGAAAATTAAGATGAATTTAGCCCAGCTGATTTAAAGTAGAAAAAGATGCTGGTGAAATTCTTCAAAGACTTTCCTAAAGGTCTTAAAGTTGACATAAAATTGGCATCAAAATTAAGTGACAAAATGCATGGATGATCACACAGAGCAACAGAGTGACCTGGGTCTCATGGGCTTGGACACCATCTGAGCTTTCAACATGTTTTCTAAATGTTTATGTATTATCATGCATTATCAATCATAAGACCAAATCAACCACGACATGCGCTGGCTGTTAACGGCTGCTGCCGTAACGCACGAAACCGCATCAGATGCTCCGCTGGGATCCATGTTTCCATTGTCGCCAGACATCATACCGAGTAGCACGTCTGCATTTACGACTCTCACGCTAACGGTGCCATTTCACAGAATGCTGAGCATATCAGCATGTCGCTAATGATCGATTAGGAAAAGCCATGGCAAGATGACAAATAATCTTGTTTGGTATGCATGCCGAAACCCAGTGTCCACCTGGAAATCACATGCTGATATTTCACCATAACAAGGACGAGTGGCTTAAGGAGAAGTGATCGTGATTGTGTGCTGGGCCTTCGTCCAGTGCCTTCAGCTACACAGAACTCCTTCTATCCAGGACGATAATGAGATTGGCTACAGGCCACAATCCCACCTCATTATTTCCCAAAGCTTTTTCATGCACGAGGTCCACTACCAATACACCACGTGTGTGTGTATGCGTGTGTTCTGTGTGTGCTGGAACATGGAGGATGATCATCCCCTTGGAGTAGTACAATATAACTAATGTGAGTTTGGGCAACAGGGACAACCAAGTGAGACGTGACAGGAAGTCGATGACTTATGAAAACACGGATTGACTTTAAATCCCCGTCGTGATTCCTGTCCAGACCGTACGAGACACACCGCCAGCTGTTCCCATCCACTGACGAGAAGGTATATAGAGTTTCGTGCTGCTTCTCACAGAGAATGTCACACCCAGCTCTCAACCGCTGGACGTCTTGGTCAAATTTGATTTGAGATGATGATGTCACTTCCTGCCCACGACGTGCCTCAATTCATTAAAGTTCTATCTGACTGCCTGTACAGGTGTCAGATAATAATTTTACACTTTTCCTCAAATCCCATGTGTTTTTCTCTATCATTTTCTGTCCCCCATCTATTCAAACACTGCTTGACAATCATTCACTGACAGTTTTGCAAGTATGAACAAACAATTTGATTGATTGACTTGTGACAGACAGTGAAAAAACATTCCCAACCGTCACAATGTCACATTGTCACACACTGATGTACACCATACCTGACTACTGCCTCCCTAATGCTATCACTGTAATCATTTTCACAAGCTTCAGAAACAGCCGTCAGAGCAGAGTAATATCTCTTTCATGTAATAATAATGTGCTTCTTAATAATAGATATGTAATGAGAAATTAATCATTTAAAAAGCAAAACGCATACGAGAACGCAAAGGGGGATTCGATGCAAACTTTTTCATGTGAAATTGGACCATACTAAAAAAACAATGGAGTAACAATCGATAAACAGCCGGGATCTGTGCAAACCTGACAATTCAGCTATAAAAGGACATGCAGCTTTTGGCGTATGTCACATGTTCGCAAGATACTTCATTATTGAGAATGAATATCATTTTTATATGGCCTATTTTGCAGCAAAGATGTGGGTCTCAGACATACCAGTTAACAGGGTCCACCACAATGGCCCTGGGATGGGACATATCTCCCTCCAAGAGGGTCCTCCTGGTCTGGGATGCCTTCTCCAGCCGAGCGACACTGATTGTTTTCCGATAGCCGTCGTTTGTCCAGTACAGGTTGTTCCCGATCCAGTCCACTGAAATTCCCTCCACATTATCAAGGTCTATAAAAAGACCAAACAGCAGGTAAGAGTCTCCTAATACTGGTGTAATCTATCACTGTCTACTTTTGGGCTGCTTAATGCTTTATACCTGAAAGCATTTTTTATGAGAGATTAATCAATAGTTTTTGTAAAAAAAAAAAAAAAAAAAGACATAATATGCAAATAATGCTGCTTACGCAAACACATTTGTACAATAGGGGCTGACCCGATTCTGGAGTACCTGTTCACTCCATTCTCTGTGAAGTATGATTCAACATACAGTGGCGTTGATAATTAATCATGGAATAGAGGAGGCACAGCACAAATGTCTGACCAGGCTAGGAAGTCCGATCAAAAAATGGAAAAACTTAGTGCACATACACTGTATGAATTAAGGATGTATCAAGATTTACTTTCTCCAAACCAATTCTTAAGTGTAGAGGTGATAACTGTTAAATTTATGTAGTGATGGAACAAATGCAGGTTCAAAACCCATGGTGGGTGGGACCATCCCAAACAACCAAACAATGCTATCAATCTTTTAGCACCAACATTAATTGGTTAGTTCAGGATAGTCCCACCCACCATGGGTTTTGAAGCCTCATTTGTCCCCTCACTAACTTTAAGTGACTTCCCGTCCCTCTTGTCTCTGAAGTTAACTCGAGGCCCACCATCTTTAAGTATCGTTTCCCGCCCGCTTCCATCAATCTTCTGACGACCAATCAAAAAGCTGGTGGTGTCAGCAAAGTAGATGTAGCTGGCCTCAGCGTGAAAGTCCAGTGCCCGTGGGTTGACTAGGTCTTCAATCTGTACCATGTGCTCATCTCCTGACTTGATGTTCATATCCAGGCCACGGATGACTCCTGGACGCCCTTTTCCGTAGAATAAGAACAATTCGTTTTTGGGCTCTGTGAGGGCGACATTAACACCATGAACAGAGCGATCAGACTTATTTACCTTGTTTATCACCAGTGTCCAATTAATCGGCTCAATTAATGCATTTTCAGTTCAGCATCGAGCATGAAACCTTTTCTCAAGCAAAGTGTATCCGAAGCTGAAAGACTAAGCTCATTACATTAACTTAATTAAAAGAAGAATTAGTTTGGTTGATTGGGTCTTATCCAATCAATCACCCCCTTTGCTGGAGATGGCCTGCAGTTTCTTTGGCCATGTCTGACTGGTTAAAGAAAATGCAATAGATGAATACGTGCATCTGTTTCACTCTGCGTGTTTCATCTCATAACTCACAGTCAGGTGGCTGAGGAACGTGTCAAATTGCTGGCGCCCTAATTACACCTGAGTTACACTAATGAAGGGCAAGTGAGAGAGGGTGCATATAACGCCCAGACTAATAATATCAGAGGACTCGATTGTCAGGCAATCGAAAATGGATATCAGTAGAGTATAATCTGTACAAGAGACGTTTACCCTCACATATCAGGTTCTGCAGGGGATTTGAAGTTCCCCAGTGGGTCACTGCCCACAAATTACAGATTAAATTTTATTTTCTTTTATGTATTTGAGCATGTACTGAACATGGGGCATGACGGGGAAGAGGAGACCATGATGGAGAACGAAATGAGGAGGCTGATCATTAGGTGTGGTACTCTTGGAGATGCACGCAGCACACACAGCAATTTGTAGGCCCAGGAGACGACTCCTGCTCCCCAAGAAACGATTTTCTGTTATATGTTTCTGTATAAATCACAAGGCAGCACAATTACTACAGAGGGACATGCTGAATGTCATTAAGCTACAGAGAAGCTCTCAGGAGTTTGGGAGGATATTGGAAGAAAAGAAAAAATTGCATTTATCTCACTGTTATTTCAGGTTTCGCCGTATCTGCTCAGTGTTCGACCCCTCTCTTATTGTGATCTGGAGGATTTTAATAATAATCCACCGCAAAGCAGCAAATCCAATTAAAATATAAATCTCAGTGAGCTCATTCTAAACGATTCCCATGGAGGGTCAGTTGAAAATGATTTCAAAGCAAAACGTGAGTATCAATCCTGATGCTTCGGTGTCAGGGATGTGGCATGTCGCGCTGACCTGGTACGCCTTATTTAATCGCCCTGTTTATCAGCAAATCCAGCTATTCATTTCCACCTCACTGTGTCGCGTTTCCAGGCACTGGAATAATGTGCAGCATGTGTCCCGTGATGGATCGCTTTAAAGAAACTCGTCCATCATTTATCCAGACTTCAATACCCCATCTCCCTCGCCCCGCCAGCCAATCCGCACCATGGCCAAGAACAAATTGCCTTGACGGCAGCAGGGCGGAATATGCACTGACTTTTACAGGATCGGCCGTCGCTCCCCAGGGTGAAGCCAGTGCGACAACGGCAGGTCCGTGACTTGTAGCTGCCATTGAGCAAGCAGATATGAGCGCAGCCACCCACTCTCCCATACGGGTCAGCCTCGCAGGCGTGGGTCCTGGCTGCAGGGGGGAGAAGAAGCCACAGGCTACAACATACAGCAAACCCACTATCTACACCATACAGTCAAACAGTTAGCAACGCAACACGGCTAGCAGTTAGCCACACCAATTGGCAACATGGTTAGCCATGTGACAATGCTAGCCAGTCAGCTTCTATTGCATTCTCCGGAAAAAGTAAGCATTTACATTTCACTGCCTTATTGAGGAGGAGTCCCTGGAACACAAATAAGAAGAAAACTCACACCGACACTGGCGAAAGTCCTCATGCAAATGAGTATATACAGTACATATCAGATGCTGGCATGATAAGGTCACCATTTTAGGTATTTGTACAAGTTGATATTTACCTTAGCAATTAAGCAAAGAGTCTTGCTTAGAGGCAGCCATGTGATGCCGCCTTGCAGTTAGCGCTCAAAACCTCGGTTGAAACTGCAGTGCTTAAAACGTGTGACCTACATACTACTCCTACCAGGCAACTTACCGATTGGCTGGGTCAGTTTGTGGTGGACCCGTATCACGTGAGCGTCTCCCACAACAGGGAAGCTGAGCACCTTGGTACCATTAAACCGATTTATTTGAAGAACGTCCACTTTTGGTCCTCCAGAGGGTTCTGGGCGCACTGCAAACAAGTACTCTTCAAAGACCGTTAATCCATGAAGGTTTGAAACCTGGGAATGAGAGATTCGGAGAAAAGACACATTGTCTGACTGGAGCATGTTTGAATTTAACCATTTATAAAGGCTCCAAAGAACTCTTTTGGGTCAATCTTATGCTCTTATTTAATCCATAGTGAGCAGATGTTTTTTCATAGAATTTTCCGTAGAACATTACAAACAATCTGCAAGAAAAAATACAGAAAAGAAAACCTTGGAAATGCATTCGTCCAGCTCTGTAAGTTATTTTATTTTAAAACTGCTGACCTCATAAAAGGTTTGAAGGAAAGGTGTTCACTGAGGCTTTGTGGTGTCCATTAAATCATACCTCGTCTCCCCAATCATCTAGGATTCCTTAAATATGTTCAAAGACTCTAGGGTCAGACCTTAGTCTGACTCTGTCGAATTAAACCATGGGTTCGGCCACACTGCGCTTGGAAATCAGCTGGGATTACAGTACCAGAAACATGACAGCTGTCAGTCATGAAGAATCATGGGAACAGTTACCCTTAGTCCAGGGCCAATGTCCAGTTAACAAACCCAAGGAGAGCATATCCAGTAATATGATTTCTGAAACCATCCCCAAACACCCTGTTCTTACCCCAGGTTAAATTACCCATCCTGTCCTGGCATTGGAGTCTATTACTGACAGGGGTCAATGGAAACAGCACCCATGACGTGGTTGATACTCACAGAGATCCCCTGGATCACAGTAATCCGGTTCCCCCCATTGTAATCCACCACTTCAATGCAGTCCCGGTCGACGTCCACCCAGTACACTAGCTTCTTCACCAGGTCGAGCGCCACGGCAGTCGGACGATCCACTTTGCGATCCACAATCTTGGTCCGGTTGGTGCCGTCCATGTTGCTCCTCTCCACCTTGGGCACACTCCCATGGTCAGTGAAGAAAAGCATCCTGGGGAGAAAAAAAAAAAAATGGGAAAACCTGACCGGTAAATCCTATGGCTGACTGAGACACACACAAGTTTGTATTTCTAACCTCGGGGGGACCTTCCATTCATTTCTATTGGCACAATCCTAATCCTAACTATGACAGCCCTAACCTTAACCACAAGTAACCCAATAAAATACAAGACTTTTGGCTCTTTAGTTGGTTATTTACGTTCACAGATTTTTATAAAATCGAGTTTTCCCTCGTGGGGACATGACAAACAGGTTTTCATTGCCTCTTGGGGCCGCTTTGTCCTCCCAACGTGACAATTATGCACACATGCACACCTTTACCATGAATGACACCTGAAGGAGTCCTGGTCCAACATGTGATGATGTATAAAAGGTGCAGAAAGCAGCTTTGAAGAAGCTTCCATCCATTTTGAAATCAATTTTCATTTAAAAGCAACATTTCTCAGCAAAGTGGCTTTTCCTGCCACGTCTTTAATGATAGTCACATCGACAGAACTCGACACAGCTGCAGCGACTGGCGCAATAATGAGTGACAGTACTGAAATTACCGCTGGAATATCGGCATGGCATCACAACACGGTTACGCACCGCGGTGTCAAGCTGCCTCTGTCACTTCAGGGGTGAGCTGTGCCAGACGAGCCAAGGAAAAAGAGCGGAGACTCGCTGGGTTTTCGACGGGATTGGGCCGTCACACTGCGTCCTCCAAGCCTCTCCATCTCCTTCCTATCCATCTGTTACTGCCTTTTTTCCCCATACAAGCGCTCACTCCGGCATCTCAGGCATACCAATTTGCATATAAAATTAAATCAGCATTAAACGATGCCTTTTAGGTTTAGCCGCTCACATATTTGTTAAAAGACAAATTGCCATTTTTAACTCTTCCCAGCCCAGCTGCCAGATTTTTTTTTTTTTTCCCCTTTTCCTCCTCGGTACAAACTGTTCACAGCTGAATAATAGCGAATACCTTATTTTTCAATACCCACTTCATATTTTTCACACCGGCTCATTCAAATACAAATTTACAAATGTGTCCTAGGGACAATACCTACAAACTGTTATGTTTCATATACAGCATTTAATTACAGTACTAGCCCATAATGCCAAAGTCTTCTGGCTTATTTAACTCAATGAACCTGTCTTCATTCTACATACATTCTGTCATAGCTAATGACTATTCATGTAATCTCCAACAGGGCTAACAGGAGATGTGAATCCCCGGCAAAATACAACATGCTCACATTTAATTGCCCTTTTTCCAAAGGTCATTCCAGCCATTAAACACCACAGAGTAGACCCGCCCTCCATTCTCCATCGTCTCCAGTTCCGCCGTAGCTGTCGCGTATTCAGCGCCGTGTTCTGTACATATCAGGGAGGGAAACGGGATAGCGCTGGCACGGTGAGGCTCGGCACCACACACGTGCCTCAGACCGCGAACCAGAACCGGGGCCTCACAGAGAACCTGCCCATCACTTGCTCTGCTAATGGCTAATTTAAAGCCTGACCCACGACAACAGTTACAGAAGTCTGTGACTCTAGGACAAATGCAACATATGGAAAATTTGAATTCTTGTCCTTGTTTTAAGGGCTTATGGAAAAAAAGCACAAGTTACAGTAATGTAATAAATGCAATAAGTGTTGGTGTTAACAAGGCAATGTTTGAACCCACAGGCACAGAATACGTATACACTCTGCATTCATTAATTATTTGGTATAAAGGATTAATGAGCATTCTCATGAACCAAACAGCCCAAAAGAACTCACACCAGCCTTTCCAGAAATCCTGATTATTCTGACTATACAGTTCCCAAGAAATGAAAATTAAAAATAACAACAATGTGAAAGAATAAAATTTCTTCCAGTTCTTACCATATGTGCCTTAATGACTATTAATCACTCTATATTTAACCCGTCTTTAAAACCCCCATGTTTTCAGCTCCCATTAGGACAAGTGCTTTATTCAAAGACATCAGTGGCACACGGAGCACGACTGACCATCAACTTCACATGTGCCCTTTGCTAACAGGACTGACCTTTGACCCCAAGTCTGCCCATGGCCTACAGGTGTAACGAAATCCCACTGGACGGCCCACTTCCACACTACGCCCACTTTCTTACCACCACACCCCTCTTCCATAAACTCCTGTCACGGTCTAATGGGAAAGGAGCATGTATTTACCAGAAACCAGACCTGCAAATTCCAAATTCCTGCAGTCAGATTAAAGCCATGATTGGCTATTTGCTAACTCATGTGATTCTAGTAGAAGATGGCCAGAATTCTTGGCTCGGCCACAACATTCCTGGATGTCTAAAGTCAGCCACAGGCTGCCAATCAGAAGCTAGCAGGTGTTAAATCTGAAATTGGCATTCGTGCCTCTTGGGTTTTACAGGCAAATCTCACAGCAAACTTGACAGGAATCTGAGGAATGCCAGCATGGTTCATTTATGTACAACAAAGGTGCTTAAGGGCCATTTTTCACGTTCGCTCTTTGAATCTCAACTGTGAGCCGACACAAAAGAAAAATTTCTGTCTGACTCATTTTGCTTTTCAATTTTTTCCCTTCCATTTAATTTGCGCTATTTTTTTCTGTGAATTTAGGTTCCAGCTTACAATATTGAATCCCTTTTGCTATTAAGTAGCAAATTGCTATTACTTTTACTATTGGTATTAACTGTGCTATTATCTGACAGGTCATGTAGGCTTGATCATAGGTTAGCCTATCCATTTTTTCTTCCCTCTGTTGTTGTCCTGTAACAGTCCCCAGACTAGCAGCTCTGCATGTGAGCCTTCCATGTGGTTAAGGCTACACATTTCACGCCTTGCGCTAACAGCACCTGACAGAAAATGAGCAGGAGGTATTTAATCCATGAAGTCAAAGCAAGAAAGCCACACGGTGGGGCTTTGAACCCGAGTCGCATGCTGGCTAAAAGAAAACAGCCTCCGTCAGCTAAACAGAGTAAGCCACTGTGACAGCATATACTGATGATGGTACTGGGACGGGGTTTAGGAAAGTAGGCGGCGCCACTGTTAATGTGAAACTTCAGCAGTGACGAAATGAAACGTCCCGCTAGATGTGGGCTCCCAAAGCTTGTCATCTGTGGCAGCTTAATTCTGTCCGTGTTTAATCCACCAATTTGTTCCAACCATGATCTCAGTGAGGAGCTGAGAAAGAGACACAACAGGACATGCCATACTTTTTAACACAAAGGTTGCCTGTGAGTGGAGCAGCCTCACGGGGAGCTGGGCAGAGTCCCTCTCCATAGGATCCTTCTCGAAACAACTAAGCAAACTGAGTAACGTACTTACCAGCTACGGTGAACTAATAAGACAGGCCATATGGCCTCCTGTCACCTGTAACGGTTCCAGCGCTCTCGCATTGTCATGATCTTGTCTCTGTTTTTGGCAGGTCTGACGTTCCCCTGGCAAGTGTGGTAAATTAAGCCAAAGTCTAGCGGTGGGCGTGAGGGCGTTTACTTTCCCCAAGAGTGCCTTGGGTCACTCAGTATGCATTCTAGTGGCAAAATGTGGCGGCCAATTCAGGGAGACCATTATTCTTGTCTTAACCAGGTTGTGGTACATATTTGTCAACAAAGCCACACGCACAAAAATTATCCCCAAGTGTATAGAAGAGCTTACGCTGCAACGTGCCAGAACAAAAAAGGAATAACTCTCAACGTATTCTTATCAGATGTCCTTTGGCGCACACGGCCATTAGCAACCGTTAATGAACAAACTAAACAAGCAGTAGAGTCTCTCAGGGACTGGGATATAACATGAGGAACGTGAAGAACAAACGTTTAACTTTATGTTATCTCTCTACGCAACTCTTTACAGATGGATATCGTGTATTTTGAGGGAGGTCACATGCCAATGCAGCTTTCAGACAGCACTTTAGCCCTGAACTGCTGATGGTATGCTGAATGCATTCAGTGGGATAGCGCATTTACCGTTTGTGCATCTGTGTATGTCGTGCACTGTTAGCCTTTGATGTTTGCTCTTTCATAAGCTTACTGGCATATCCAGCTGAGATCAGAGGGAAGCCTGTTTTATACTGAAGTAGTTTGGGACTTTACATTTGCCCGTGCCTTATGAGTGACTTTGGCCACAAGTCTCTGCAGAACACATAAATAGAAATATAAATGCAAATGGGGTGTTTTACATCTAAATATTATTTCTTGGACATGGAACCATATTAAAGCATACACATTGAGTTTTGGCATTTATATATATGTTTCACTAATTATCATTGTACTTTATTACTGTGGAAGGAGATTCAAAAGCAGGGGATGTTTATAATTCTCCTACTGAGAAGATCAAGGACTACTGTATAAGTTCACCAAAGGAGGAGATTTTATATCAGCCAGGTGTCACAAAATGTTATGACACGGGCAAAGAGGAGAGCAGACTTACAGGGCATACAGAGTACTTCAGAATGCAGTGCCCTTTGTAAAGATTGCATATATATGATATTCTATATTTAATAGATGAAAATGAAGGCGTTGGGTACTTTAGGTTTTTACATGCAGACACATGACTGTATTATCACAGCATCTATTTTCGCAAGCAGAATATCATCGCGGGTCAAATGGATAATAATGGCGTCTTATCCCAAATACCAGCTCGAACCCGAGTGGGATTCGCCGGACCACCCTGGGGTTTCATAACATGCCTCGTAATCAAACAACAGTAGGGCAGCATAAATGACAATAAAATGGCACAGAATAAGTTATCTGACACACAACTCGGAGGTCATCTTGAGTAGAAAAGGAGTGTTTCCCCGATGGACTGCTAGAGATACTCTGGATGAAAGAGCAGAACATATGGACCGGGCCTTTGTTGAACTTAAGCGGTGTCAAAAAAGGCATCAGACAGATTTTCATGAAACAGAGAGTCTCATTAGAGCTCTGCCAAATGCATGCAGGTTCAGTCCTCTGTGTTGCCCTCATTCCAACATAAACAGATAAGGACTGAACTGCTGTTTAAACTCTCATTTCATCACACATTTTTACCAGAGACCTTTTCTCAGACCACAGATTATTAGCAAAAATAAGAATTATATGCCGATCCTCTTCAGACTACTTTGGCTTTTAAAAGATTCAGGATGGAATGAATATATTATTTACCCTGGAATTAAGTGTTTTTAATGTTGTGTAGCAGGAAAAAAAGTAATACTGGAAGATAAGTTTTTATAAAGTGAGTTTCTTTTGTTTTTGCATTTGAATGGCCTTTCAAATTCCTGCAGCTTATGCTTATGAATATTAAAAATGGTGTGAAATACCCTTAAATATACTTTTTCATGTATCTCTGGGGCTGATATGCCCACCTTGTGTCCTGTTCTGTTCAGTTACTGTATGTGGGAGATGGATGGATGGATGGATGGATGGATGGATGGATGGATGGATGGATGGACGGATGGATGGACTTAAGCTAGTAAAGGCTGTCTGCAGACTCCGAGCAGAGACAGCAAGGTTCCTTTATAAAACTGTGTGGAAGTCTTAGCTTCAGACACTTTGATTATTGCTCCATGTGACAACAGAAACTCCAGCTTTAATTCCAATGCTGTCCCTCTCCGGCCGGCACTCAGGAAGAGCTTGGTGGAAACTGTGAGAGATCACGACGGTTCAGCATGGGATGTGGTGTCCTCCGCCAGGATAACCTACCCCATGAGAGGGTCCAAAGCAATCCCATTCGGGTTCTGTAAGTCGACGTCGATAACCGTGACACAGGTGTCTTTGCCTTGATTGCACACAGATATTCGGTCGTTGGCCAAGTCTACGAAGTAAATGTTGCCTGTGAGCCAGTCTATGGCTATTTGCTCAACATCTAAAGAATGAAAAAAGAAAAGACAAATGATTCAGACACTGGATATTAAAGACAGACTGATAGCAAATTATATCGAAAAATAAAAGGGAATAACATTTCAGAAGCTTCAGAACAGTTCCATAGTTTTATTAATATAGCCCTATTACTAAGCAGGACTGCCACAAAAGAGGGTTCCTGATTTCAGCTTTAAAGGATGACTTCAGTTTCCTCAGTCTCCTCTCTGAGTTAGGGCACTGTGGATCGAACAGTCAGGTCCTTGGTGTGTGTCCTCTGTTCGACCGGATTACATGTGCAGGATTACATGTGGATTCCACCGTACAAACTGATGGAATCGTAGCTGACAAAACAGGTCTGATACCCCCGAAGCTCTCTGCATGTCTATCATGTATAAATACAAATGGAAAATGAATGGATAAATCTATAAAGGGGAGATGTGAAGCGTCAAAACCCTCTCTGGATATATCTCTATAAAAGTCCAACATTTAATAGAAGTATCAGAGGTTTTATTGTATAATATAATAATTCCATTACTATAATAATAGCAATATGGTTAAGGTGATAAAAAGACAAATTGAGAGGCATCTCATTACAGTTTCAGGAAAACTCAAACAGGCCTCAGTATGAAAAAGTAAAGCACACAGTCAGTGGAAAGTGTGCAGGATTCTCATGTCTAACTGGCTATTTCACGGACAGTTAACAGTCTGTCTTTTCCATGCCCTTATAGGGCTCCCCTACGTGTACAGCTCGGGACTTCTGTCTAATTGGAAGTGGCACCTGAAAGCCTTCAAGTATGTAGTAACCATGGAGGTGGAGCCAAGCCCACTTGCTTTAACTACTTCTTCATAGTACATAAATCTTTATTACAGTGAGGAACATGGCAACAGCAGTGCCCATGGTGCTGAGGCCATGTCAGGCCATTAGGGAGCACCTCCAAATTTGTCTGTTCATGTACTGCTGTGGCATTATGGGTGCTACTTACTGAAGGAGACCAGGGATTTAGACAAGGGCTCAGACATACCCTTGTGTCCTCACATGCCCCCCATGTCCTCACACGACTCCTTGTGTCCTCACATGAACCCTGAGTCCTCACACGGCCCTGTGTCCTCACACAACCCCCACGTTCTCATAAGACCCCCCCGTGTCCTCACATGTCCTTACTATCTGCCCATCTTAACAGCCCCCAACTGCTTTTCCAGCTCACCCAGAGGGCCCTCAGAGTGCAGTGTTTTTAGGGTCATTTATTCCACTCCTGTTTACCTCACATGGTTTTTACCATTTACGCTGCTGTTTCATATGTAAAAAATGACTATCCTTTTGTCTAAATTAGGCCATTAACCCGGAATTAATTTCGTTGTACCCGTTACAATGACAATAAAGATATTCTGATCTGAATTAGGTTTCATATTACTAATGGGATGTCTAGGTCAGGGTATGGGGTCTAATCACTTTGCTTTGTTACGGGTGTCCTTTTTGTCATTTATCGAAGTCAACGGTGTTGGAAGGGGAACAAACCATTGCAGCCTTTTGGGGGTGTTTTGCTTAAATGTGCATGTGCCATTTAGCCATCCATCTTTGGGCACTTCACATTACTTGCATGACAACAGAGAAAAACAATTTTACAGTTTCACTGATGTATTCATTAATTAATAAACCTGGACAGACTCTCTTTATTTTCTCATTTCGAATGGCGACTGTACCCATTTACACGGGCTCCTGCTTTTCTAGGTGCTACAGGCCCAATGGAAACCAACGGTAACCAATGAAGCCAATCTCATCCTGTACCAAATAAAAATTCTATTTTTCCTGTGTTGTTATTCACTAAATGGCATGTATTAACCAGTAAGAAAGGAAGAAAGACCCTGTATGGTGTGTAGAGAGTAATTATTTGAAGGTTGTTGGTTTGAATCCCAGCAGCAGTAGGTCTTGTGAAGGTGGAACTTAACCTGAATTACTCTAATAGAACATTAAAGGTTTTTTGTCTAAAAAAATGCATCTTAGATATTTCTTTTAGTTGAAATTTTGGGATAGTAGATGCTTATTATCTATGTCTATCAAAAATTAAATTGATTGTCAGTTAAGCCTGCATAAAACTTAACTGAACCATTCAGAATCTCCACGGTGAAAGTTCAGATGTGACATTAACAAGAATTACCAATAAGATCACTTCAAGCCATCAGCACATGTGATTCACTTTCAATTGCTGTGTGTACCAATCAGCAGGGAACAGTACTGTCATAATCTGATAATCTGAGGATTCCTTACAACAACAGAGAGTGGAACCCAAAACAGCAGCCCTCATTAAGATTCCAATCCAAAGTGACATATGTAAAGAAAAAAAAAAAAAAACAACAACAACAACCGCTGGTGAGGTCCGTCGCAAGACAATGTACATCTCTGGTTTTGAGACAGAACCCTCTTCGTACTACTAACAAAATGAAAGGTGAGCCTCTAATGATTAGAAGATACCTGTTTCAAATTTGGAAGTGAAGTCTAGCATTTTCAAAAGAACTACAGCAGCCGCCCCCAATAATATACCTAAGGATAAATCTATCAACTAGACAACAAGCAATTATAAGGAAATTAGAGCCCAGTCTTACGGTAATGTCACTGCATAATCAGTCGTAACGTAGACGGCAGAGCACTGGCCTTTACGAAGGTCTGCTGTAATGTGATAAAACTGGACCCTAACCTTACAAAGACTTCATTAGTTTGAAGATGAAATGGCTAAATGAAACCAGAGGTGAGCAGTTGACATAGCTGTGGATTAAACCATCTCTGTATGAAAAGCTTTTCAGCACACATGCTCACCGGGAGTCCGCTAAGAGCGGAAGCTGGTGAGTACCAGGTCATATCAAGGCCACATTAGTACGGCTCTATTTATAATAGGGCGCTTATGTTGCCATAGCAACAGGTACCATCGTGAGTAATACTAGCTTCAATGAACTAGTTGCTTTTAATTGCAAAAACTATAATTCTTCTAACCACACACTAAGAAAAAAAATCATGGTTGGACAGATAGCTATACTAAAAACTGACAAGGCTGTTATTCAATGCCAACAATACAAAATAATAGAATACTTTTTCATGTTACTAATCTGGTTAACATGTTTTTACTTAAAGGCATTTCAACACAACATACTACAAGATGACAAAGCTTTCTTTTCGTCATCCAAATTAAATTCCCCCTGGTGCAAAATGCTTAATACAGATAGAGTGTCAGCTCATTTAAAAACTTACTCTGCAGGTTTTGACCAACTCTTATTTCCCATTCCTCGGAGAAAGCTTTGAAGTCCATCATTTTGCTGCACCAGAGACGACCCGCGGAGTCGGTAACTGTCACCCAGCAAGCCACCTGCTTGCCATAATCAAAATCCATTGTCCGTATTCCACTGGTATTGAGAGATTTTAGGGTCAGCGCCGCAGACCCATTGAGGTGTGTGACTGTGATCCATTCCGAGTTTCCAATTAGGAGAACAGCAGGTGTTTCTCCTGGTTCTGAAAAAAGGGAAGGGAATACCAAAAAAGGAAAGAGGGCGGGTTTAATTAAAAGGGCCATCATCTTTGCCTTTTTAGATGCTGCTGAATGCTCTCTGGAGTTGATGACATACCCAGAGGATTCCCAAGAACACAATGAGGCCAGTCTGGAAGAGGACATATCATCATAATTAATGATTCACCTGGCAATGAGATCACATGAGGCTCAAAGAGTCTACCGCTATAAGCTGGAGCTAAGCAGTGCAATAATCACTCCACAGAAATATTCAGCTACAGAAGCTGTAAATAAGGTTCAGGCAATGCTTTCTTGACATTTGACCCACAAATACCCATGCATTCTGACACCCATACGTTCTGACACTGATGCTGACCTATCCTTATTGTTGCAGAACCATGGTGACAATGCAGAATTTTCCCACCAGGCCAACATGTGATTTACTGCTTTAAGTTCAGCACTATCACTGCCTCCTTCAGAGGTCTAATTGACCATGTGATATTCCAGGCATAGAGTTCACTCGGACAAGCTGTGATTTATCCTGCACCTCTAAGAAAGTTTAACTCACCAGACTGTCTCCTAATTCAGGCAATAAATCACGGCATGCTTTCTCAAAGCCACTTTTTATGTTATCTCTGAATAGCTAATCCACTATGGCAGCTCTTCCTTATACAAAGCAACAACAAAAACATTATGTCCCATCGCTCATAAAAAGTTGCCACTCTTGAGATGTGACCCTAAGATATGATTTTCAAAAAGTCATTTCCTCTAATGACAGGCATGTAATTCCTTCAAAAAGCTTGCTCAATGTTTATCATTAGTTATGACCCAAAATTCATCTCCTTTACTTCTTACTTCTCTTCAAAGCAAATTATTTTGAAGAGTGCATATTTATAAATAACGCCTGTCCATGGCGCTTGATAGTCTGTCCATATTTTCCACTTGATAAAGATTAAAACAGTCTGTGTAGCTTGAAGCACATAACTAAATCCCATATGGAAAAACAGATAAACGTGAACAAAAAAAATTATGATTCCATATGTGCAGCCAAAACTTAATGATGTACAACCGGGGGTGAAAAGTAATTTAGTCAGACAATTTTTTTTTTTTATATAAATAGGATATATATTTTTTTTCCCCTCAGACATGCATATAGTACTTATATAATATTCTGGAATGTACTTGCGTGAGCTCTGATAGCTAGCAGATGTTTTCACATTTATCAAAGTACTACCATCTTATAAATGCCTTGAAATACTTTCACCTAACACGTACCCAGGCTCCTGTGTGACAGCGTGAAAACTAATCTGGAAGCACCTCTCTGCTTTTTTGCCCTTTGGAGTAAAGCTAGGACCATGTGACCTTCCTATGATCTCGGCTCTAGCTTGTGTGTTTCATTCATGGTGAACGCCCAACAGGGAGCGATGGTTTCATAAACATGTACTTTCGCTGTAGTTACACTAGAGTGACAGAGGCTACTGGGCTACTCTGTCTACAGCTGGAGACAAACTTCAGAATGTCAGCAAACACTTCATCTGCCACAAATCAAGTCCTACACATTCACTTGGTCCATGGAATCACAAGAGACCGGTCCATCTGTAAACTCAGACTTAAATCACCCAAAAAATCACCTATAGGTAGGGTATATACAGTGTATCCTGTCTATAGTTTTTATTTTGAAATATTTTGTGAACTACATATTTGAGAATCTCCTTCAATGAGAAATTCAGCTATTTATACAGTATCTCTACAGGTGCAAACTAAAGGCACTTATGTCGATCGTGTCTTTTGTTTTAAATGACAAATTAAAGAACTGGTTAGCGCAAAGTGTGGAAGAATGCAAGCATTTGATTGGTGGGAATGTGCGCTGCTCGCCACGTTCATAAAAATAGACAGGAAGCTCCCCAGACAAGGCCATCTGCTTACCGTTTTTGGCTTTGCAGGAGCGTCTGTCAGACTGCATGATGTAGCCATCAGTACAGCTGCATCTGTATGAGCCATAGGTGTTCATGCAGGTCTGACTGCACATCCCGTACACCGCGCATTCATCGTAATCTAGGGAGAGAGCGGCCACAGTTGATTTAAGAGAGAAGATTAACCTGGCTCTGAACGGTTTCCTAACAAGCACATGACAACTCTGCAGGCCATGCTTGGAAGGCGGACCTCGCAGAAGCTCAGTTCTGGAACATAATGCCCAGCACATGATTGACAGAAATTCTGACAGCAGTTAAACATGCAATACATGGTGACTCACTGCATTTCAATCAAGCATTGCCTATATCTTGATGATATCGAATACCTAATCCAGTCTGCCTAATTCCATTTAAAGTCCTAACAAAGGCTTAAACACAGACTTTGCAGACATTCGATAAGTCAGATTTGATACTCCTGCTGGACAAAACAGAAATCTGGGGGTTTGAATGGGCTTGACAGTACTGACAGAGTGGAGGAATAGAGGTTCTGCTGACATATCCATTTTGGTTCTGTTCTTAACAAAGAAACTGCATCATTACAGCACTAAGAGGACACCTTCTGCTTGGACCCAGAATCCTAGAAAATACTTAAAAAGATTTAAGAAAATAGACCTCTGCAAAATTTCTGATAGCATAGGCCATCTTAAAATGAAATTACTATACAGTCCTGCCTGCCTCTGCTGATCTCTATTAATAATCTATCTAAAATACAAATGAACAAATTATTTCTCTCGTGAATCACTGGTACCTCTTTCTTTTTATGCTGTTTATTCCTTCAAATTTTTCCAGTATTAAGACCAATTACTCAGAGAGTCAGTGATTCACAGAAATAAAAAATAGGTTTTTCCCCAGAGCATAAAAACAGCATTCTTCCATTGGCAATAATACATCTGAATCCCCACCTTTGCAGCTCCGCCCATCCTCCTCCACCTGGAAGCCATCAGCACAGAAGCAGAACGTCCCGTTCCTGGCCATGACACAGCCGTAGCGACACTGTAGATCGTGGCAGTTGGCCAGGAGCTCTGAAAAACAGGATAGAGAGGCGTGATTGGCTTCCATTTGTCACTCCCAACTGGTGACAGCTATGAGCAAGACCTGGGCTTTGACAGGCAGGTGTGCCACTGAAGAATCTACGTCAGGCACTTTCATATTCCCCTGGAATGGAGAATGTCAAAATCAGTCAAAGGCGAGATGTGGAGTTCCTCTGGAGCAGTGTGTAGACGGTGCCCACACAGACGTTTAATCCCCCGTTTTGGTGGAACACAGTCTCTGAGGACTGCGAGCGGAAAACGGATTATCATAAAAACAACTGTCTGAAGGGAAAAAGAGCCAGGTGGCAGCACATATCCATAAGAGCAGAGGAATGTTTTTTTCCGAATCATTAAATGATTTTAACAGATACGATCAAGAATCAAGGTAGGATGAAGCTGATGCCAGCAGTAAAATCAAGCATTACAACATGGTGTCATATACATAGACCAAAGCACGAATATAGATCTAAATCTTCTGACAGGTCACCTTGAAAAATAAACTGCATGTGTGACGTGTCACACTACCACAACTGCTTCATAGATGAAGTACTTAGCATGCTACTAAATGACAGTTCCCTCTTTCTGAGTGCCTACCAGCCCAGTACTCCTATCTCAACTGGTTTTATGCATCAGTGTTTTGTCAGTATTAAAACAAAAATTATAAGCACCGTCGATGAATAATCCAAACTCTGGACTTTCCTTAAAGCAAACTATTGGACAACAAAGAAGGAACCCAGGATGAAAAGAGAATGTGTGTCTTGTCCAAGTGAGGATTAGCCCATGTTCCTCACCGTCCCACCTGGTGAACCTCCTCAACAAGAGAATCAATTAGATCATGATGCAGAAGACCGAGTTCCCACACAGGGGAGCGTGAGCTAATTGCATTCATATTTCCACGTCCAACAGAAATGTCATTATCTCAATGTAGTGACGGTGTGGCTCTGCTGCACCTGTGCGTGCCACGGGGACAGCACGCAATCCTCCAGGAAGGGGTTGGCTGTTAAATTAATTTTGACTTAATCAGACAGGAAGAACCTGCTGAGCGATGTGCCCAAAGTTTGTGCCACTCAGACCGGTGTGAATCTGGCTTCTCCAACAACGGTGTGGGGGTTTCATTTATGGAAGGGGCACAGGGCAGATTGGATGTCAGTGACCGATTGTGAAGGATTATATCTGAGGGGGGGGTCTTGTGTTCCCGCTCTGTGGAAGGCCGCCAGAAACCCCACACTGGAAGGAACTGGGAAGCGTGATGTATTATACACTTCCTAAATGGGCTGGAAACACATTAATAGGGATAGACTGAGACCTCCATTTTTATTATCCAGTAATAAGATTCTGCAGCCGAAAGCTGGTTGCAAGAATATTTACTTTATAAAACAAGCAGTGAAAATGATAATTGGCCACTCAAAATCCGAGATTCGTACAGCTTAATGAACGAATTTGAGAAGCCACCACCAATTTGTCACTGTTTATACTAAGCAAAACTTTTGGCAGACAAAACAGTAAACGACTTTCACAGTCAGAATTTTAGATTTCCATAGTTCGTTTTTGTCTCAGGGGAAACCTGTGATAGAAACAGTTAGCATGTGTACTTCCACGTAGAGCTACAACACACAGATCTCTTTTATAGTACAGTGTAGTAAAATTGGTTACCAGGGAGCAAAACAGAGGTACACTGATGCTCTCTGCCATCGGGGAAGAATTATCAAAGGTGCTGGGTTTGACTATACAAAACGCACGTCTACCTTACTGTCATAAACGATGTCGTGTCTTTACACTGGGGTGTAGAAACACACATTGCACTTTCTAGAGATGACCTTATAAAATGCTGTCACTTAATGGTTTGATCCATTCAGAATATGAAGTGACACCTGTATGACTTGCGTGGCACGATTTAACCCCCGCGGCGAGGATGCCGTTGTTTATAGATTAACTCTTTTCATGGTGTGTGACTCCTGTCAAGATTGTATATCACTTAAGTGCTGTTATGGTAGTTCAGCCATGTTCAATGTGAAGTGCTACAGATGGTAAGAAATGAAATATGTCTGAGGAACAGTAAACCATCTACTAAATACAATTTTGAGATTAATTAAATCCATCCGTCCACTGCTTAATCAGTACAGAGATGTGCTATTTTTGTTAAATGTTATGCAACAACAACAATAATAATATTACTGCTGTTGTTTTTGTAGTTGTCCATAGTAGTATTGCTGCTATTGTATACCTATGAAACTTTTATGCAAAATAGATATGTACCATATGCAGATTCTGCACATAAAGAACTTCTAAATATCAAAGTTGATAGAGAAATGCTCGATGATTTATTCAGGTAATCCGGTTCAGTAGGAGTCAGCAGCAAGCAGGTGGCCTTTTGGTGTAGGAACTAAGCCTGACCTGAAAAATAAATAGCCAGAAGAGATTCATCAAAGCACTGGTGCTTCATCCAGAGAGCTTCAGTCAATATCCAGTAATATAACTGTAAAAACGATAAGCTGTGTCTTTGGGCAAGCATGATGCCTGAGCAAATAAATCATGTAAAAGCAGCAGAGGCCTGCTTCTCCAGAAAGCAAAGCATACGTAGACCTCACTCGAGGAAGATCAATCGGCTAAGTGTTTTCACCGCTGCGTGTCCATCCAAACATACAGCCAGAGTCTACATTATTGGGTTTCCCATCTCTCTTTAACTGCAAGAACTAAATCAGACTTCAGCCCAGCACAATGCAGAAGTGCTGTCACGCTCACCTGGAGGTGAGGGGGCTTTCAGAAAGGCCATCACTAATGTGCCACAGTGAAGTCTAAGTGTGATTTCACAGGGTTACTTTAAGAAGGCCTGTAAGAACTGAAGGAGGCTCCCAAAGGACCTACATTAAAAGCATATCGTGAGCCGCTCACAGATGAGAATCTACGAAGCATATTTTTACACATACACATTTTTTTTTTTTCCAGAAATATGACCAAACTAAATAACATCCCCAAGACGCCCAAAACACAGACCAGATCTAAACATAGCCTTCCCCTAAAATTACTGAGCGCTGTTCCTTACCGAGCACAAAAAAGACCACATTCAGAAAAGGAAATGCACAGCATGTGCCATGTGGCACGGGATTATGGGAAATCTCAAAAGAGAATTTAGGCCAGTCATACTGTACTGATATCTGTGTGGCAAGATCCTTCACGGCATGTCATGTGTTCCATATGTGAACGGAATCAGTCAGGTGATTTGAAATTACAGAATAATTATTAAATATTAACTAATTAATTAATTAACCAATAATGATACTTATGGAGAAATATTATCATGCAAGGGAAAAAAAATGTACGCAGGACTGTGCCAAAGAAATATGCAGATAAGTAGATTTAATCTCTCTAACATCTGCTCTGCACATGCCCTTGCCTTGGATGTGTAATGTTAAACATTCATCATGCTCACAGATGTATTATAGAAACTGTTACACAGTTTCACGTAACCCTCCAAGTCTTGCCTGATTCATAGCCTCTCATTCTATTCAGTCTAATATTATGAGAAGAAGAGTGTCGTAAGTTAAATCTTATTTTTATTTTGTTTCTCTTGTTAACAAAAGGTCATCATGCCAGTTAAGTCAGCAGCTCTTTGGGAAAACATTAGAAGTAAACAATGCAAAAGCCTTGTTGGCCAACACTCAAAAGCTGGTGTCATGCAGCAAAACATTCTGACTCGGGAATTTCCTTTACCAAAGAGGAATGAACAAAGGCCGTAGAGAGATCGACGTACCTCACCACCCTGACAGGTGACATTTTCATTTACACCTGAACTCCTCTTCGGGCACTGCTAACCAGGGCCAACATTAGCACCACACAGATCCTCAGTACTCCATAGAATAATGGGCACCTGTGGTGAGAAGTCAGCCCTCTTTAAGTTCATTTCATTGGGTAGTAGGTCTTCTGAACTGCAAAGTGATCTAGGCAAATTTGTTAATTAGACATCTTACATGACTATACAAAAGACTTTCAACGTATTTTGCCTGTTTGTGTTATTTGGCCTTCTTCAATAGATGTTTTGGTCGAGGAAAGAACAACATGGGCTGCTTGTGGGGCACGACATGGAGGTGTTGGCTCATCCAGGCCAGGTTAGAATTTAGAAAGCTGTGAAATCAGGTTGGCACCAGAATGAGGCACCGGCTGGGGTCTGGGAATCTTTTTTCACAAGACAGTTGGCAAAACATGGGCCAACGTGCGAGGGAAAACATGGGTGGCTTTAACACCTGATTAATCCCAGCTCTCATAATTCCTAATGAGCAGGTCCAGCAGCGAACAAGCCCACTGAGAACCCCAAGACGCATGATTCATGTCCCCATAACTGAATCTACATTCCTTTAGGCATTCATGTTGCTGACAGGATGTGTATGTAGGCAGGTTGTGTGTCTGGTTGTGTGTGTGAAGGGGGGGTGATCTGTAGGCCCAGTCTGTGACCCGAACAGGTTGATGGAACCCTCGCTGCAGTCCTGTCACAGTAGAGTCTGGATCAGAACCTCCCATATTGCTAATCACCACCCCATAACCATCCTCATGGTTGTTTTTTTTTTTTTTCTGGGGGGGGAGTACTTTAATGACCCTATTACTCACAAGACCCCCCGTGTTAATGGCTCTTTAGGTTCCCCATTCTTTTCAGTCAGACCCCCCTACCCATCACTGGATTACAACCCAATTCATAACACAAACCAACAGAGGTGCAGGAAAAAGTGTGTGTCAAATAGCCTTTCTACCAACCATTTGTTTCCTTGTTTACATTTAAGTCACCATAGCCAGATGTCTATGGTAAAGTCTAGTAATTAGCTTCAGGCAACGGTGAGGGGGGCCTCAGTTTTCGGGGGCCTCCAATTTCTTACCACTTCCTCGCCCCTGTATTAACATCTATTTGCTCCAGAAAGAGAAGCCATACTGAATTACTTCTGATCCTAACATGCAGTCATGTAACACTATGCAACTTTTATATTGTCAGTCTCTGACTATGATTAAGACACAAATGATTCCTACTTCCTTTCAACTGTGAAAATAGCCAGTTACTCACCAGCCGATGGTTATGCCATAATGACGACTTGTATAAAGTGACTCTGGCTATTCCTCTCTCAAGTCATCCTGATGTGTTTGCGGCTGTACTTTACAACATGACACAAGACTGAATGAGCTAGGAAGGGGCTGAGCTGTGGCACGTTCTTCATATCGCCGCGGCACACAATCACCAGTTCGACGGCGAGAGCTGCTTGCTGTCCCACGGTGATTTTCCGGTTCAGGTACGTAGGGCCAGCTGGGTGGATTTACCTAGTTTGTGACATCTGGATTTGAGCTGTGCTTTCCATTTATTTGGTTTTCATTACCAGTTTGTAATTTCATTTTAAAAGTACCTCATTCCCATTTTACTGGCCCTCTTAACAATTTCATGTTTTTCTTTGAATCAAGTTGTCCTCACATACCCCCTCCACCCATGTAATAATCAGCCAGGGTCCCATTCCATAAAGTAGGTTTACCATAATCCTATAGTTAAACCTGTACTCTGATTGGAGAATACTGAAAGTCCTGCGTCAGGATTTGTCAATTTCTCAGATCTCCCCGAATTCATCCAATAATAATTCAGCTTTCACTACAGGATTTGATAAGGCTGCTTTTTTGAAGGACCCCAGCTTAGCATTTGGGGGGTATCTGCTTTAACTCCTTCCCCCCGTAATTTCTAAGCACAAATCAAAAGGCATCCTCTTTGATGGTGTACACAGTAGTCTCGACCAGTGGAAGACTGATTAGCTGCAGGAGATAACTGGTATGTATTTCCGTTATTTTTTGGTTAATTTACCTAACACCAGCAATTTTTTATTCTACTTCAGGCAGTATATTTACACTAAATTTTTCATCACCAATAAAGATGTAATATTCCTCATTGACAGGTTGAGCATTAATTAGCGTGCCAGGCATGAGGTATGGGAGGTCGCAACACGCTAAAATCAGGATGCTTTGCAAAAGATACAAGGGACACAGCGGGTCATATGCAAGAATGGAATACAAACAAATCAAAGGACTGATAGATGGCGAAGTGACAGAAGATCTTTGGGCGGGGTAAGGCGTTCCAGGCTGGCATAAGGCTGGATTGGCACCAGACCCACTCAGACACAGACACACAGCCGTGTCAGGTAATAAACCAAAAAACTGACAACAGGCATTATTTGCTGATTCATAAATTCACTAGTACAGTATACAATATAAGTATATTTCTTATAATAATAAGTATATCTTTAAACATTAGGATAATATCTGCTGAGCCCACAGGGCAAACGTTGGTGACGTCTAGGCTGCTTCAGGAATCCAACAGCAACCTATAATAGATATTGCATTTTTATCCAGTAGTTTATCCAGCAGATCTACATTTCCCAGCATATTTACTTTGTAAATATGACAAAAAAAGAAATGTAGACTGTAATTTCATTTGGAAGGTTAGAACTGGCGACTCCAGTTAGTACCTCGGCGATTTGCCTGGAACATGCCACACACGGGGAGACCATGAGAGACCCGGAACAAGTGCCCATGTAACTGTCCCGTTTCTGCTGACCAGTCAGCAGCGCTCAGAACGGCGACCGCAGGGCTGCTGGTCTCCAAGCTGCACTCACTGCAATGTAGCTCATTCCCAGCAAACAGGGAACGTTACAGCTATGTTACAGGAACGTTAAGAACACAATAAGAACGTTATTGAATGTTGTGGGAACGTTCCCTGTTTGCTGGGTTATAAAGGTCCATGAAGATTTCATTTATTCACAGGTTTTATTAATGCCAGATTTAATTAATGCTTGTGAGATACTGTACAATTAAACATGACCCATTCCAACAAGGATACAGGAAGAACACAAATCATTACATAATCCAACCCTTTTCAATATCTGCTTGACAACATTATTAATTGCAAACTTGCTGAAAAAAACTTCAATTAATGAAATGAATGTGAAATTAATAGGACATAATTGTTGATTTTCAAGCAAGGTTAAAAGAGCCTGGAGATAAACTGTGGCCTTAATATTTCAAAGAAAAGGCTAACCAGTAAATTTAAGTCGTCTTCACATAATGGATATAAGAATGCCACGGGTTCAAAGAGAAGTCGTGAAAACGGACTCAAACATTAGCGTCCACATACACCGTTACCCGGCAAAGTGCGGAAACTCGTTTCTGTAATTTGTGACTGTTATTAACCCTATAAAAATGGAAATGTTCTTCAGACATTCTTGCAGTACCGCTTCTCTTTTCTTCATTTTGCCCTGTCATCATTCCTGCCGTGGCTCAGGTCGCACTCCGCTTATCCTCCCCTACACGGTTCCTACAGTATCATTAATGCCGACGTGTTCTTAGCGCTCTTAACGTGAGCTTTTCTCATCTCGACAGAACCTACGCAGGCAGCCAGACGGTGGAACTAATCCGCGGAACCCGGTTCTCTTTGTCCTCTGGGAGTGGAGTGGATGCTTTTGTTTGCTCTGCGGCGTTCTATACACCTACTCTGGCCAACCAAACACTCTGCTCACCGGACAATCCGTAAGAGGATGTGCTGAGAAACATTGTGGGCTCAACCGTGTCTCATTTTGGGATTACTTTTCTCAGGAGTTTGTCTGTAGAGGAGTACCTTTAACAGGATTAAACGGGTATAAAATTAAAGACGGCCATTTCAATGACATTTATATATTGCAAATATTATTGTCATATTTACTTACACTTTAGCTTTACTGTTAGGATTTAATTTACACAGTTGTGATTTCATTCACACGTTTTTAGGTGAATTAAGGTGGCAACTTTTTTTTTTTAATTTTCCTATTTACTAATGTAGAAGACTTTATGCCAAATAATTGACAACCTTGTTAGCGGGTACAAGAGAAAAATGCAGAGAATGCATTTCCCCCACATACAGAAATGGTGAATTGTTCCTGAAAATGCCCTTTCACCAGTTCAGATACTAAGCAGCAGGACTGGAAAACTCCAGGGTTCTGCTTGCTTTGGTGTACAGTGTTTACAGCCGAGTCTCGGTGACTTTGGTACATTTCTACATTTCATCACCTTCCGACTGGGTATTTGAGCTCATTTTTCATCTTTTACACAATATTCACATTTAAACAGCACAGACAAACACTCAGTTGCTTCCTATAGTGTTTCAGTCTGCAATCTTCCCCGAGACCCTCTGGTGACATTGAGCCCTTAAGGTGCTCGATTAAAGACGTGTCTGCTTTGCTGCCACATTATTCTGCTCCATGCTTTAAATTCTCTCAGCATCCTGTGTGAAGCACCAGATTCCAGTCTATCAGTGAGGGACATGTGGCTTTTTCATTGCCTTCTTTGAAAACAGGCCACGTTTCATTTCTAGCAAGTTCTATATGCTGATATGGACACCCAAGGAAGATCTCTTTTGCCCCCCGTTTTCCACATTTGCCCGTTTTTTCCTTCATGATGTGCATAAATATAATGACCATTGAAGTCAACTATAAACAAAAAGCCTACTTGATTCGTCAACGTTCATCTTTCCCACCTAACATTAGCGCATTCAAAAACGGCTGAGGCTAATTAATCCTCAGAGCCCATGTGGATAATTACACCTCATTGATGGGCACCTAACTTTAAACTGCTAACACGGCAGCCAGTTGTGGTCCTCTTCCGTGGATTTTAAAAATGAAACAGACGCGCTCTCCCTTCTCGAGGCCAAACTGCATGAATGTCCCCAAGGATCATGGGGACGTGAGCCGTCATCCACTAATTAAAACATGTCTAGATTAAATGTTAAGTGTTCCATTCTTTCCATTTAATGAAAGGTTACTGTACAGTGCAACAGAAAACACCAGAGATTAAACAAATTTTTAAGCAGAGTAGTGAATAGCAAGACTATTAAATAGATGAATGCCTTTCCTTTGTTGAGCTTGTAATATAAAAGAAGACAGCCCGAGGACACAGCTGTGATGACCTACACATGTACTGTAGTCACAAACATTTGGAAACTGCTTTTCAGGGACCGCATCTCCAGCCAATGATGTGTTCTTATTTTTTAGTAGGATCTTTTATACAAAGTTTGAACTGTATTAGATGTTGCCCCGACCATCTGAAAAAAGGAAGGATTACCGATACCTAGGATCTCACTTTTCTGAAAGCGCTTTTTACAGAGGGAGGTCTGCATGTCGTATGCAAACAGAAGCCGGCAATGGATTCAGGGCAGGAATATTTATAGACATCAAAATGACTTTTACCCAAGCGATGAAAAGTGCATTCACGTCACATTATGATTGCAAGAAAGTGACCTTGTTCTGA
The DNA here is from genome assembly GCA_009936485.2 of Gymnarchus niloticus. Taxonomy (NCBI): domain Eukaryota; kingdom Metazoa; phylum Chordata; class Actinopteri; order Osteoglossiformes; family Gymnarchidae; genus Gymnarchus; species Gymnarchus niloticus. The sequence goes on along the minus strand of JAACJT020000001.1, from coordinate 37,400,064 downwards.
AAAATCTATAACTTGGAAATTTCCAAGGTTTTCTACTAACACTTAACAATTGTTTAACTGATCCTGACTGAAATAAAACATGCAACAGGCTAGCATACTGTTGGGACAGAGAGACAGATGGGATAATCACTGCTCTCTGAGGTAACTGACCAAATCGTATTTGACAGGCAGTGTGTCCCAACCATACATCTCCTTGCGGTTCTTTGGACCCATTAGGCCTGCGTGGAACTGGGGACCTCCAACCCATAGTACCTGCTACCATGGAAACACCATGTGGCTTAGGAACTGGACTCACATCATAACAAGCTAAAGTTCGGCTAAGCAAAATCTCTGAATAAGTAACGCACGAGGAAAAATAAGGAAAGAGTACACTAAGGATCAGAGATGATTATCACTTCATTGTAAATTTAATATCAAATACACATTTGCGTAATGCAGCAAATCGTCATACTGTAGATATTGTACATGAATATGCATGAAAGTCTACGAGTTATTCACAGCTTAATTTCATCAACACAATTTTTTTTTACTTAATATTTGGTAGTAATTATAGCTAATGAGTGATTTTATCATGAATTGTCTTTTTGCAAAACAAAATATATTAGTAAATCAAGAAAACTATGACTAGTAAGTCAAGTCCAAACAATCGGTTTACAGAATTCCACAGAGAGAATCAATTCAAGTACAGAAAATGTTCTAAATGAGCTGGATGATTGATTTATTTTCTGATTCAATCTCTGACATTAGAGAGAATGGATGCGTCAGGAAATAAAAAAAATTATTTCCAATGATCAGATAAAAATGTTAGTGTGTGTGGGGGCACATAAATATGTATTAGTTGTGAAAAAGCGACCTTACTCCTCTTTAAGAGCCATGATAATGTGAAGACAATGTACGTGTGGGACGGTCAAACCCATCTCCACATTCTTCTGAGAGGTAGACTACAGGAGTGCAAACGTATCGAAGTTTAGAAATCGGGCAAATCATTGTAACGTTTGACTGTTTATCACACAGGTTCTCCAAATTCTTCTGCTCTCCTGTACAACTACTGCCCACACCTTGACAAAGAGACATGTAGAAGTCACACTCGTGCCTACCAGTCAACATCTCAGAGCGAAGGGATCCAAATTACCATGGAGGGATCTGGCTAACAGTGAGATGCACAGCCCTGTCACCTTTGAGATGCCATCAGATGGCACCCTACGGCAGCACCGAAACGAAGACAAAGCTGGTGCAGGCTATGAATCATGAATTATAAATCAGCTTCCTTATGGGAGAGAAAATCCACCTTAATGGGATTTGATCTTGCTGGATTGTTTCCCTACATTAGAGAGAATGATAATAATGATAATGATAATAAGACTGACTAAAGTCGGCTCGATGCTGCATGTGAACCCTACGTTGGTATAATCAAAGTTGATATCGATTCACACTTTTTTTTTTATATGGCAATGACCGCATAACAGTACAGCAGACTAACATTGTTGAGGATAGAAGATTTGCCCCCCAGGGAGATCTTTATTTAAAAGCTTTGTCAAAGGAATCATCCTCGATTGTCAGTTGTCCTTGATGCATCCCACCGTAACCCACCACCACTGTAATGGGCTTTGAATGTACGCTAAAAAGACTTATTCTAATTACCCTGATCACTTAGCTTCTGCCTGAATATGTGTTTTAAGGTGTTATTATTGACTGCATTAAACGGTCCGGCCCAGATGACTGAATGTGGTACACAGTATGTATATATAGTCATGGTACAGTACATAGTCTGTGTAATGTACAGTACGAGTCATATAATGATATTCCTGTATTTTAAACAGAGGAGTAAATAACTGGACCACGGGTGTGTCTTATTAGTTGTTTGAGAGTATAGCTGATGCCTATGGATGTAGGTCTGCCATCTCGACCTAATGCAGTACTAGGGGCTATATGACTATGGATGTAGGTCTGCCA
>JAACJT020000001.1:37382698-37397477 GCA_009936485.2 Gymnarchus niloticus | reverse complement strand
TAATGCAGTACTAGGGGCTATATGACTATGGATGTAGGTCTGCCATCTCGACCTAATGCAGTACTAGGGGCTATATGACTATGGATGTAGGTCTGCCATCTCGACCTAATGCAGTACTAGGGGCTATGTCCAAAGAGCAGCAGATGCTTAGTACCTACTCTGGCATTCCGCCACCTCCAAAGAAACATCAGACGGAAAACGAGCATTAAAAGAGGAGAGTTCTCTCTAAGAAGTGGCACCATGGCTTCAAAATGACAATATGATGTGAGATGGGTCATTCACATCTTCATCGAGCAGACACCCTGAGCTATACAGAGACAACGTACTTGTACTTCAGTCACCCAGCATTTGAGAAGCATGACAGTAAGTGTGTACTGATACAGCACTTGCTATTGCTAACAAACATGTAAGTCAAGATCAGAAGTTCAGTCGGCAGCTCGCTAAAGGGCAAAACAGGATGGATGAAGAACAGCGGCAAAGTTCTGTAAAATGGTCTTTCTTATTGCTTTCATAAGGCTAAATATGTGCATCCTGTATCTTTCTGTGCTGAGGATACGGCTTTACTGAAGAGGCTGGGAGTGAAGGTCAGGGTTGCAAATGATTCACGTCAAGGGGCAACACAAACAATGCAGAGCATTGCACACACGATCCGTATGGAACTGAGTAAAGTCAGCTGAATTTTGGGGTCTGCATTTTGATGGATCAGCGTATATAGCGAAAGCAGGAGGAGCGGGAGATTGTTTACATTGTGTGCGTCCAGCAGGAGTGTTTACTTCCCATTTCCGTGGATTAATTGAATTGGCTGCCAGTTGCACTGCACAGGACATATCGGATGAGCTGGTGAATGTTTCCCTTGATGCAGGCTTGTCTGAATGGACGATTAAGTTGGCTGCAGTTTCTACAGATGGTGCTACTACCAGCATAGGTATGTACAATAGTATTGCACCACAACTGTGGTAAATGCCAGGGATTGGGGATTCCCTAGTGCATTTTCTGTGCACTGCACACATCCTGGAGAACTGTGGAAAATCAGCAGACCACATGGTTTCATACTGTGAGATGTTTAAGTGAGGAAGATGACGAATAGTTAGATCATGCTGGGTATACAGTGAGTACCAAACACCATCTCCAAGTGCTCTCCTGAGAACCAGTTATGTGCACGCCTAGTTATGGAGCATTTAATTATGCTGTATATTACTGAGTATCACATTTAATGCGTTTTAAATGAAGAAACACCACACATTGCATGTGCAGAGCTGCTGCATTTCCTGATCAGCTGTTTGAGTTGATAATCACGGTTTCCCTACCGTTATTTTAACGGACTTTCACTGGATGAGCATTTCGAGTCTCATCCCATTTTAAATAAATTCCCAGCTCCCTTAATTTGATGGCATGCAGTGGAGTGACTGATGCCGAGTTATTACAGAGGCTTAGAAAAATCACAAAATATAACTTAATTACATCAACTGCAGACATACATGTTTACGGCAGGTTATTGTGTCTCTATTCCTTTGGAATGAACTGTTTGTCTGTATGAATTAACAGTAATGGAATGTTAATTAAATGAGTTAATTGGGAACTGCAGAGAGGTTGGGGAAACAGGGATACGTGTCATACTGCTTGCATTTCCCAAGCAACGGCTGTTTCGATTATTTGTTTGCCGGATGCAGCTCTCAGTTTCAGAAAAGAATGGAATGACTATCACGTTGATTTCTGTCGCTACACTGCCCGTTTGTGATAAAGGACCATTTATGTATTACCAAAACATGCTATCTTTCTTTCCTCTTCCTCCCCTATTTTTAATAGCTTTCTTCTCCAGTTCTGTATTCTGCACTCGCTTTTCATTTAAAATAAAATCCCAAACGGTTTTTGAGAAGAAAAACGCAAGCGAACGGGTCACGTGAAGGCTGCCGGTTCACGGGCGCCTCCCTCACTGAGAGAGGTGCTAAACTGGGAATTGACACTCAAAAGTCCAGATGTTAAAAACAAGTGAAGCATGTTGAAATATTTTCATTAAGCTTCTAAACGTTGCCGTGTAAACAGATGTGCTTTGCACCAGATAATCCACTAATGAATCTGCAGCTCCGTCTTTGAGCGGCGCATTCGAGTTACCCGAGAAATGCAGCGATCCGTAAGCCTCATGAGGACCTTCTTTTATTTGTCCATACATTTCTGCCACGATTTGCTTCACACGCAAGCAAGCTGTGAGGCACCTGGGGGCCACACTTGTCCCCGACTGATAATACTCGGGCCTGCCTGATCCCACACCCCGTCCGGCCCCCAGGGCTGTCCTCCATCGTTTGATCCTTCTTGTCGACACTGCTGCACGCTGGCGACGGCGTCCATCCCTCAAATGATGCTACATATTTGTCCAAAATTTACAGCTGCTCTGAAAGTTGTTGTCAAGTGGCAACGGTGGGGCAGGAACGTGCACTGTAGGAAGCCAACCTACTTACCACGGAGGAAATAACCCGTTTTAACACTTTTAACCCTGCAAGCCGGTACGTTTACCCGAAGCAACCTTAAAAATGTTATATATTAAAATTCCGTTAGAGAGAGTGAGAGAATTAATCACCACGGCAGCACAATAGCGTTAAACACCAACAGTAAGCGAGTGAGGAATATAGCCTCACAAGTTGTGGGGCTTCGCCACAAAAACTGGCTATGAGAGGAGCAGCACGGGGCACAATCGTAAAAACCGGCAGACTTTATCATGATAATGTATAAGTGCCATTCAGAGAATTACCCTATAATTACATTACACCGAAAAGTCATAAATGAGGCCAGATCTCATTTCTGTTATGAGTCTGTCATAATCACTACAAACGGGGATAAAAGGTTAATTACAAAAGCTTGGGAGGTGGTTGGGTTATATACTGTCACGTCTCCCTCATTTCCTTCATATGAAATCGGACGATGGGGCGTTACAGCAAAAATGTGTCATCGCACACGTACATTCAAGGTACTACAAATAATCCTTAACGAGTGAAATGCATTTAATACACTGGACTTATTTCTGTTTCAGAAGTTCTGAAAATGTTTTTATGAACTGATTCATGTTTAGATTGTTTTCCTGAAATGTCTGTCCTCATTTCCTACTCAGCATGCATTCAAACCAATGCAAACATGAGGTGAAATTTGGAATTTGCTGATTAAGCATTAAAATATCCATCCATCCATCCATCCATCAACATCTTTTTGTGGTCAGGCTTGTGTGTATCCATGTTTAATTTGATGAAAATGAACTGAAACAGTTGTTAATTCAACTCAATTTGCATTTAGAAAGACATTCTAAATAAATTTCCATAGAAAACAACTACTGCTTAAAGCTGCCAGCCTCAGCTGAAAATAAATAAAATGATGAAATTCCTCTAGAGAAAGAAAGTGCAGTTAAAACAGATTAAAAACTGGATCAATGAGTCATGTTAGAAACAAGTGAGATTTCAGATGGTCAAGGTTAAAGTTTTAGACTTAAAATGAGTCATCTCCCGGACCCGGCATGACTTGGCTTTTCACATTAATCATACACTTCCGAGATGATTTCTCACTGCAGAAATGTGAGAATTGCATTCTTAAATTCATCGAGGAGATAGCGAACCTGAACAGCAATAGAGCATAACAAAATGCTTTGGATTGTTGGAGATTTTACGCAAATCAAAATATTAAGTAAGGGAATTAATTTAAAAGCTGGTCTATCATTTACATTAATTAAAAAGCTCATTCATCCTTCGACAGATGACTACAGTGTGGGGCTCCCTGTCAATATAAAGTAATTAACTGTGATCCCAAAAGGCTACCTTGAAAATGAAAAAGTGACATCATGAAGAATGACAGAAGGAGCAGCATCAGACAGAAGTACGGCCATGTCCTCCATCGTCAGACAGGCCAAATGACCATCTATGACACATAGAAAAAAAAAAAAAAGAAAAAAAAAAAAAAAGACATGCTAATCTCAACACCTTCCTCATAACAAGAAAGTTGTTGGTTCGAATCCGAGGAGGGTTCTGCCATAGAACCCTTAAGCCTTAATCCCTGCCTGGAAATCGCTCAAGTGTAAAAACTGCAAGTCAATTTCTATACAAGTTCCAGCTAAACACATAAGCACAGAGCAGCACTCAGCTGTTTTGCTAATACCTCATGGCAGAAGAAACTCAGCTGCCTGCTACCTGCCTCAACACTGCAAATGGCTCGAGTCTGTGGGGCATGCCATCTTCAGCACTTTCCTCCTCCTCCACCCAGACTGCAAAGCTGGCCGAAAGCATCTTGCCACCCCCCTTGATGCTTGAGGGTTTGTTTGCCATAACTTTAGCCTCCAGAGAGAAGCAGTTCACCGCGGGAGCTAGCCGAGGCCTCTGGAGGGCACCGCGTTTTAGCTCCTCCTTACAGTGGGTGTAAACGAAACCTGAAGCTCCGCTTAGCCCAGCGTAGCGTTCCTCCATACAGTCAATATCAGGAAGCCACTTCCTGGACACTGTGTTTCTATCAGAAATGCATTTTTCATCTCAGCACCCGTATCTCCATGGCATCCCTCACTGCCCTTGGCACCCGGCCTCCCTGGAACGTCATTTCCCATTTGCTCAGCATTTTCCTAATGTATAAACACATCGTGACACATCCGCACCCGGTGGAACCCGGCCTGTCCGCGGCTGCATCTCGATCTGTGATTTGTTACGTGTTTGCAAAGACCAGCGGAGGCAGAAAATATATATCAGCAGTATTATTCCTTAAATTATGAGCTGTTCTCTTCAGTCTTTCTTACTTTCATTTCTAATCAGTTACTAGATGCTTTTTATAAGATGGTTGTAATTCTGGCAGTGAGGTTTAAACAAATTCTTTGTCTCTTTATACAGCAAAATTATAATGAAGCTCCATAAACAGTCCTTAATCACAGCCCAGCTCACTCAAATGGCTCTCAAACGCCCAAAACTTGTAAATGTCGAACATGAAATAGCAGCAAAAAAATGTCATGGATTAAAAATGTCATGAGTTAAACTGCCCTTCTATGTGTGCCTTTGATCAATATCTCCACATCTTTGTCTCGTTAAGCAAATGCCAGTCTCAGCTGTCTATTAACATTTAAAAGACAGACTCGATGTTAATTATGTATCCTTTGCAGCTGAAAACGATGGCTGAGTGTACATCGTATGGTATCTTTTTTTAATTACAGCCAATCAGAGGAAAATAACTAAGTGTTTTATGAGAAGTAGCATTCAAGTTTACTTAAAAATAGGTTTATGCTCACGGGTATACTTACTCTGTGAAATTATAAACCCTTTATGATCCATAATAAATATAAAAATATATTCTAAATAGGTTTTTTACTTCTTGCTATGGTGCCTGTTGTAACTAATATGGCAAGCAATTAAGTAATTAAGTCAGATGGCACAGAGGCCCTGAGGAAAGGTGCTATTGTCAGGAAATTTAGCAAGGCTTCATGGCGAGTTAACGCGCAGCTTCAGCCCACTGCAGGCATGCGTATTTGGTCCTTAAGAGTGGATCCCTAGTCTGGCGATTGTTTTTCCTCCTCTGTACGTGGATGACAATGGCAGCTTGATGTAATCAGTCTCATGGCAGTCCTTCCCAGGTCATCCTTAGCACAAGCAAGAAGCAAAACCACTCTGAATTCTATAGAAAAGTCAGAGTAAGTTATGGGTTAAAAGACCAGACTGGCCTTTCATGTTTATTTCAGCTTCTAGATGCCAAACATTGGTGTGATGTTGATCATAAAAATTGGTCAGCCATGTTTTTTTTATTGCTGTCAAAGAGCTCTTCGATTCTACAACTCTTAAATTACGAACGGCACAAAACTAAAACAAATATATCGCCCGATAATCGTACTCTCCATCTCAGATGAAGAGCAGTCCAGACAGCGTGGAGAGGTGTCCTCTCACCTACACACCCACTAACAGTGGAACAATTACAATAAACTGACAAACTCCATGGAATTTGTGATAGTCTGAGAAAATCCGTAAATCTACATGCTGACACCTAATTTAAAATATTCATGTGTGCGATTCTAAATGGGAGGGATGATTGTTATTTACCAGACTAGTTTTATGATAATCAATTCAGAACTGCAGTTTCCATAACAGTTACAGAGACATAATTTGACTCTACTGTCAAAATTTGCGTTTCATAACAAATAAAATGTAGAAATAAAGATTCTTGAGAAAACAATCGAGAACCAACTGTTGACCCAGCATTTCTAATGAGGCACTAAAGACATAGAAAAAGTAACGTACTAGAGTGAAACAGGGATGGGCTAGGGCACCGGAGTGATCAGTACCAGTCCAGTCCTACACCATGGGAACAGCAATGTGACTTGCATTTCGAAACGTAGCCTGGCAGAATTCAATCACAGCCCATTCGCTTATTAAATCTCCCCATTCACAAAAACACACAGAGAAACAGGAGAACACACAAAAGCCAGCAACAAGCAAAACACGCATGCGCACTGCTGTTCCACTGTCTTTGAGCACCAAGTGAGAAATGTAATCTTGCTCCCCCAGAGTGTGGATGATGACAAAAAGGGACCATCCACATCAGAGCAATGACCAATTTCGACAGCCATTCAATGCCCCAGATACTTCAAGATTCCTGTAAACATAGGTGTTTTGCAGAGAAGGGCAAATGTAGTTCAGATACACAGCAGGGTGGCTAAGGGAACTCGAAAATATATTACGGTACTTCAAAGCGAAGCCTGTCGATTTTCTGGAAAAGCAGAAACACCACGCCAAGATTTTGGCTTTTAGGAGCTTAAGCTTTGCCCCTTACACTTCATATTAATGATCTCTGTATGTTTGTGACTCAGCACAACGTGACCTGCTTTCCTGATGGACACGATCATTTTTAATTTTCATCAGCTTTCTGAAAAGGGATGGGCCCTATTGGACTCTGGTTGGCCAACTTGGGGTGCTGTAATAAATCCAGAACGAAGCCTGCATTTCAGAAGTCCTCGTCTCCAACAAAAGCTGGCTGCGCATCTCGTTCGCTAAATCAGTGGCCGGCATTTCCCCCAAAGACCGTGTCATGAGGTCCAAAACGCCGTAGGACAGCCTGTTAATTGCCCCCAGCTGGAGAGGGGGGTTCCCCCGGTTCCAAGCAAATCGTTCAGGATGCACTGCTCATTATCAACCTCACCCCACACCCCCCAGCACCAGGTTCAAGATGAAGCAGACCTGGTGTCCAGCAGCTCTGAGGATAGGCTGATGGTCAGAATGGGCGATTAACAGGCCAGCGCTAATGTTTTGAGCAGCCCTAATTAAAAGCACACAATGAATATCTGTAGCACTCAATAAAACACCTGATGTTTCTTCACCTCTGAGAGTCTCTTCTGTAATGCATCACCTTTACACACTTAATCACGGCAGAACCATATGGCCGGGAACCCCTCCCCCACAAGAAAAACCATTCAGAATGCGTGCGAAAACAAACAGCCGGGACCAATGACGACACAGAGAGAGGAACAGTGGCAGGGGGAACTCGCGTCGGAACAGACTGACAGCTTTCCATTCCAGCCACCCCCCCACCCCCTCAAGAGGCAATAAAGCCTAAATTGTGTACCTGGATCGTAAGAATCCAGACGTCTAGGCCTTTCACCAGGCTCAATCCCCACAACAAGTTTGACAAGTTCCTGGATCGGGCACATAGCATGCAAAAATCAATAGTGTGGAAGTGCACTCTGAATACATACATACTAATGAATGCCCCCTGCTGCATCCATGGGGTTGGGGCTTTTTACATTCGGTGACATTTGCTGTGAAACCGCGGGCATAATGCCGCATTGGCCTGGCTCCGTTAGAGAGCACTAGCTGTGGCGGGAGGTGACACCGGGGAAGTCTGGCTGCGTTGTCAAGGTCAACGGGACCCCAGCAGACAGGAAGCCAAAACAGTCGTGCCTGTGCTTATTTGCTTATTTTCCTTTTTTCATAAGAGCCCCAGGAAACGCTCCTTTGAACCCGTCCCACAGAGACCCCCCTGTTTCAGGCACATATCTACTTTGTGTTTGTCTGCTTTTGGCAGACACCAAAGTGTGCTGAAGCGAACCGGACACACTATATGATGTCAGCTAGCCTTATACTATTCCTAAGCAGGTATCCAGAACAGCTTTTCATTTTTGCCACTTAACAGCTGGACATTTTACTAGAGCAATTCAGGTTAAGCAGCTCACTTAAGGTTACTGCTGCCTCCTGGGACTTAAACAGGTAACCACTGGGAAAGCCCCCATGCGAATGTCAGACACCTTGGCCAAAGAACACATCAGTATTAGCTCAGGTATGCCAGCTCTGTCTGGAAGGACCTGCTAACCACGAATCTGCCAACGCCGATTATCCATATCTCCAGTTTTCCAGTTCCCTTTCTCACCACTTGTGAGTGATATGAAGGCCATCCCTCCCACTCAGCCCAAGCACAGACAGGAGCTGTGGTAGGTGGCAGCCTCACCTCGACAGTGCATGCCTTCGTCGTAGCCGTCCTCGCAGTCCCTCGTGCCATCGCACAGCTTGTTGAAGTGGATGCATTTTCTGGTGCCAACGCACTGCATGTGATTAAGTGGACAATTCACTAGGACGTCCCCGGGACCTGTGAAAGACCAGCCAGTTACTGTTAACATCAGTGACATGGTCCGCCAATGAGTAAATAAAGCAGTTTGGGACAAGTGTCGAGTTCAAGGGAACAACAGCGGGCCCTACTTGGCATTTGACCCTGTAATTGTCTGACGGCTTTGACAGTTATCCTTTGATACATCAGTCACAGCACATGTCTATCATGTGACATGTTGGTGTTGTTAATATGTTAAACAAATCAACTAATTAATCATATCCTTAATATTTTGGGCAACAGGTGGTGTAGTAGTTAAAACTACAGATTTGATTGCTAAGGATGCCACCTAAAATTCCAGCAGGGGTTTTGCTGTTGTACCCTAGAACACTACTTAAGCTAAACTGAAAATAAAAATCTAGAAATTGTAAGTCACTAAAGGGGCAGTGATCTGACTCTGTGGGGTTAGGTGTCTGTGCCCATGACTGAAAGGTCACAGGCACAAATCTCACAGCCAGCAAAAGTATATAACCGTTGGGCTCATCAGCAAGGCCAATAATGCCAGTTGCTCCAGGGTAACTGGACACCAGATCCTGCGCACTGACCCTCAGCTCTCAGCTTGGAGATCAATATGGGAAAACATGAGAATAATGAGTTTCCCCAGAGGGATGAATAAAAATTAATGATGATGATGATGATGATGATAATTACACTTTCCATCTAGATTTAACCCTTACAAATACAGTACAATACGTGCATCTTTTTAAAAAGTACAACTGGAGAAAAATCACTTCAGGACATTTTTGTAATCCTGAAAGAATAGAAAAAAAAAAAAGTTGTCAGTCTTGCATGAAAGGGTTAAACATTTCTTGATATTTTCCCACAGATCTGATGAAGTACATCAAGCACTCAACCTCCACCCCAGATCTCCTTGTGGGGTCTTTCCTATGGACTGGAGGGTCTTGCCTGAGCTAACAAATATCAGAGGTTGTTCATACATATGGTCTCTCCACCACTTTGTTCCCTGACTCGGGAATGCTCAGTGACACGCACTTCTGCAGAGATAAATAGCTCTGTGGAATTTGGCTCTCCTTTAATTTGAACTCCACTCCCTGCACCGTAAGCAAAATTATGTTCTCAGCTTACCCATCTCTATGCTAGCCTTGTGCTTTGTTTTGAGATAAATCAGGCACTTATTTTAGATGGCTGGCCACAGAGTTTACCTTGTAACAGACTGGCTACCAAACTGTGAAACATGGGGAAAGAAAAAAAAAAAAAACAGACAACAAATACATCCGGGCATCACTATGAACATTGGCTGGCACTTGCCCCAAGCTGACAATAGTTTCTGCAAATGTTTTCACCCAAACAGGATAAACACTGTTTCCATCACACTGACAAAACTCCATGTTTATAAATCAGCCTTTCGATTACTTTTGAGCCAAGGCCAGGCGATCGGTTAGAGCTGAAACTGTTCTTTTCTACGTAATGAATTGTCTTTGCAATTCAGTTAGAATGTCACCAGTGTCCGCTGGGTCACGATGATGTAGACAGACGAAGTTAATAATCACACTGTAAAACTTTTCGAAGCAGCACATTAACAGCACATAAAACCAAGACTACCACCGAAAATCGAAAGCGCCGGCAGAAACAAAATCGACCCAACAACACTTTGACCAGCGAGCATATTGGGCCAGACGCAGCCTTAAGTGAGATCACCTGGCTGTTGGGGTCAGCTGCATTTGCTAAGTGTTCTTAACTCTTCAATATACGGCAACCTTGATAAGGTGCTGCAGTCCATGCCGTGCACCAGTATGCTGGTTGAAGGCAGAGCTACAGTTTTTAGACGCGTTCTCCAATTTTGGAGGGTGACTCTGCCATTACCCATGTGAATGTCAGCAAGGTCAGAACCAGTTCAATTACTAAAAACACAACACTTACACAGTGATACATAAGTGATTAAAAGTGGTGAGGAGACAAAAGAAGCTTCAAAACCTATGGGGGGTGGCAGTATCCTAACCTACCAATCAAAATGAGGCTTCATTTGTCTCTACACTAATTAAACGTCAGGCATTACCAGGAGCTCAAGCATCAGAAGTCATGTTGTGAAGATGTTTACATTGAGCCCAGACATCTTCATTTAAAAAGTGCAGCTGGAAACAGGGTGCAATGGGCTTCCAGAAAACGTACCCATGTGGTTTCCCAAAATAGAAGGTATACCTTCACTCCCGCCAGAATTGCACCTTAGGCAAATGACATTACATCATCAGCCAATACTCCACAATAAAAATCACATTCCAGAGGTGTAGTTAAAATAGTTTTTCTTTTTTTTTTGGGGTGTCAAAAATCTGCATGTTGAAAGAACACGCATATGTGTGTACTGATGCATCTGTTCTGCAGCGTGACCACTATTGTTTCAGGACAAAAAATAAGCCCTTCAGAGCTTTAAGCTACAGCAAGGGGTTCCTCCTCTTCATTTTAAGGTGAAAAAAGTAAGTCTATGCCCTCAGGTTCACCTTTAAGACTCCTAGGTGTGTGGCTTGCATGCGTAATAAAGCGTGTCGCTGGGTGTGTGCTCATTGTGTCACCCTCATGTCATCCGATGCGCTTCCGCTGTAGCCAGAGAGGCAGCCCTTCTGTAAATCCACCCATTAGAATGCGTCGGCTGCGTCTCATACGTTAACTTAATGCTGCGATTGAGAATGCCATTAGCAGAGCCACACATCACCCTCAACGTATTTAGAGCGATGATTTGTGAGACCGGATAAACATTTCTACATCGAATCCACAATGATTCACTTTGATCGTCGTCCCGCATTTTCGAAATCCGACCACGTGAAAGGAGCCTCCAGTCTTTTCTTTCCTCTTCAGCAAAGTATCTACCCAGACTACGGGGAGTCAATGTTTCGCACGGCAATATTGCATTAACATGCACTGCGGTGTGATCGGCGCTCAGATCTCTCGCTTCTGGATCAAACGGGAGATGTGAGTTAAAAGGCCACAACTCCCCCCCACACCACGCCATTTGGTGGCAGGTCTGCATTGAAATTCCACACACTGACGGCGCATGGTTAACGCCGAGAGTCGACGCTTCCAGTCCCAGCCCTCAAATCGACTCACGCCCGCTCGTTCACACCGCGCAAACAGATCACAGACTAATTCAGTCTGACGAGGAAAGGAAATGAATATTCAGCAGCCATGGTGCACTGTGCAGCCGCACACAGATGGTCTTTGTAACGCCAAAGGGGGAGATTTCTCCCATCTTTTACTCAACGACAAATTACTATCTGGATTTAGCTAAATCCGACAAGTCCCTTCAAATGAAAATGAAAAGTAAGCTATATCGGGGTATGGGGAAAAGAGCTGCCTTTGACATCCTTTGGTAATTGAATTGTAATCAAGTAGACTGGGGTTTACAACTTGAACTCACTGTCCATTTAAGTTGACTCTGCAAACCTAGTTCAGCGACCTCAGGAATCCAGAGTGACTCAGTTAGCATGGTGTTGTGTCCTCCCAAGCATGGGGGCTTCTGTTTTTTGTCAGTCATTTTGATCCATAGTGGGATATTCAGGCTGCCAGCGAGTCTCTTTGTACTTTAGCTTGATTTAGCTCTGCATATAAAACACAGGAACATGACCGATTCATCAGAACAGACAAACACAGCGCAACGACCAAGGTGTCTACGGCCTGAACAGATAAATCCAAGAGAAATTTTCTTGGAATTGAAGCATATCATACCCATTGCACAGACAATATGGCACCATTAATAATGAATGAAGAAGCAGATCTGTCTCCCTCAGCTTTTTCCATATGCCATCTCTGCCATACAAACTGCATTATTTTAATTTTGTTCTTCAAGCACCCATTTGACCTTGAAGGTGTTTCTGTACCTTACTTGCCAGCCTGATCAGCCTGACAAAATTTACATATATGAAATAAGAAAGTGTATCTATCTTTAATAACTCACACTCAATATATCTATCGATGATCCCTTATCCAGGATAGGAAGCCTAAAGTTTGTCCCAGAAAGCAAGCAGAGGGTCATTTTGGATGTGACACCAGTTCATCACGAGCACACACTCACACACTAAAAACAACGTATCAATCCGAAGGCATGTTTTTGAACTGCAACAGTATACTAGAATGCACAGAGGAAAGCAAAATACCTGCACAAACAAACAAACAGAGGCAGCAGAGTTTTGGGTCATAGCCACAACCCTGGAAATGTGAGGCTACAATACTGCACTGTGACAGGTCAGGAGCCTTCAGGCACACAGACAATCTAACCATACTTAAAGATTCAAAATGATTCTGACCAATGTCACACTTTCAGCATCCATCTAATGATCCACATATTGAAAATCAGTCAGTTTGACGGACCACAAATACTGAAAATCAGACTGTCTGACAGACATCATAGTGTATCCTGGGAAAAGAAGGTGAAAATACAAAAAAACCTGACAGAAAGTGAATGTATTACCACAGAGCCTGACACACAAGCAGCTGGCACAGTCTTTAGACAGCCAAGCTTCTACAGTAAGTTTTAATCTGAGCAAACAGTGCGGATACTGCAAACAGGGTGTAGAAAGTGAATTCACTAACAAACTCAGACTTAATTCACCTTTCAAGCTGTTTGGAAGCTGCTTAAGGTATTTTTAAGATACACCCTGGAGGGAAAATGTCTCTCACTAGCTATTTAAATACTATAATACTCCAAAAGACAGTTGAAATAAAACTAAAGAACTTTAATTATGTGGCCTTCCACAAAGCCCTGTGATACAATATGTAGTATATGAGCTTTAAAGAATAAAAAACCTCCAAAAGTCTTGTCCTTTTCTGGTGAAATTATAGCAATAAGAGCAACTAATCTCTAGCAAGCGACTGAAATACAATTTTTTTATGTCTCTTGGGGGGATGGAAAGATGAAAACCTGGATAGAAGTAATCAATCAATGGGCCAATTGGCACTGAGTTCTAGTTAAGAATGCTTTACACACTGCACTGTAATTATAGATGTATCCAGCGAACCTGGTAATGTGGTTTGTCTGTGTTTAATCTGTTTGCTAGAATAGTTCCCAGTACATTGAAGAGTATACCTTTAGTTTTATTGAACTAAAACTGTATTGCTCATGTGTCTGAAAGAGATTTGCTGAAGAAGAGATATGTGGAATGGTCACATAAGTGCCTGGGTGGTCTCTGAACAGCCAGCACCTCTGTGTAGACCACGACAAGATAGGCATCACTATCCCAGTCTGATGAGGGTACGTCACGACAATACAAGCGTCATGTGCCTCAGTCTGATTAGGGTACGCTACAACAAGATGGGTATCCCAGTCCGATTAAGGTATGGCACAACAAAATGGGCGTCACAATCTTGGTCAGATTAGGATACACCACGACAAGACGGGCATCATGGTCCAGGTTCGGACAGGGCACGCC
Source organism: Gymnarchus niloticus (assembly GCA_009936485.2). Classification (NCBI taxonomy): domain Eukaryota; kingdom Metazoa; phylum Chordata; class Actinopteri; order Osteoglossiformes; family Gymnarchidae; genus Gymnarchus; species Gymnarchus niloticus. The sequence continues at coordinate 37,383,501 of JAACJT020000001.1, read as the reverse complement.
ATGACAAGCTGGGCGTGACACGATTCCAGTCTGATTAGGGTACGCCATGACAAGACGGGCACACCTCTGATGAATGGTCATCCTGACAAAACACACACATACAAACTTCTGATGTTTGGTCATTCTCCCCAAACAAACCCGTACCCTGCTGCCTGCAGACCTGTCTCATTCAAACAAATGTGTCCCTGTCTAGAACATGCTACATAATACTTCAAAAGTTTTCTCAAATATACAAAATGTACACTAATCAATTACTTTTAACCCTCTACTATACAATTTCATTATATATGTGATCTTACATCTCTGTCGATGGGTTTCCAAACCCAAAATCCATTTTCATGGTTTTTTTTAAGGATGTTGTTATGGATGAGCAGCAAAGGTACGACATCTAAATGTACCAGCTTTTTGTTAATTGGTCACATTTAGTATTTACTAATTAAACATTTAATAGGATAAGTTTGCTGACATTCCACTTGCCTGAGGCCATTTTGCTGGGGTTTCAGGACAATTTGATAGCCTCATTAATCGTCAATAGCATTGATAGACATGTTGGTTGACTGACTGACTGACTGACTGAGGACCCTGCAGCCAATCAAAGCCTTATTGTTTAGTATCCAATATTAGTATTGTCATTGACGCAACTGCTGTAACATTTCTTATTTTCTTTATCGTCATCAGCCCAGCTGCTGTAACATAGCTTATGTCATTTATCATCATCAGCCCAGCTGCTGTAACATAGCTTATGTCATTTATCATCATCAGCCCAGCTGCTGTAACATAGCTTATGTCATTTATCATCATCA
>JAACJT020000001.1:37333316-37382598 GCA_009936485.2 Gymnarchus niloticus | reverse complement strand
ATAACATAACTCGCTGCACATCTTAGCCACGTAACTGAAGGATACGTGAAAGGGACTTAAGTTAGGGCTTCACTGCACCCCATCCCCCACCCACCCCTGCCTCCACGTCTGCCCCTATCAGAGAGACACGGAGTGAGGCGACACTGGTTACTGAGGAGAGAGAGAGAGAAATGCGATTTCATTTCCAGTGTGCTGAACGTAGATGGCGCGGTGATAAGGTTTGAGGTGTCACATGACAGGGGAAGTGGGGAAACCACTGTTCGATACCAGACAAATATATTTGAAATTGTATCAGAGGATATGTCATGATATAGCTTCTGATGCACTAAGATAGGAAATGAAAAAATATCTCATACAGCTATTTAACAACTTACAGATAGAATTTGGCTTTGGAATATTATTATTATTGTTGTTATTATTAGGTTGCTGTTGTTGTCTGATGGAAATAAGAATAGTAAGTTATGATTCACTGTTTAATTGAGTAGGTAAAGATTCTCTGAAGTGAGGAAAAGGATGAGCTCTTCCTGACCCAAATAACTGCTGGACCCTCATCCAGATCTACCAGAAGGTAAAGACCAAACCTGGAGCTCCCAAGACTGTGAGATGGGCCAAGCAGGTCGGCCTGGGCTTATCCAGCTCTCAGCAAACGTGGAATGAGTCCATCGGCCCACAGCCATTGGCTGAGACTGGCAGTTCGTCTCTGCTGCTTTGCTGAAATGCGGTAACCTGCGGCACAATGACCAATAAGCGTTCTAAAATTAATGACTGGTGGTTATTATTTTATTTTTGTCAGCTCTGTGCATTTATTAGTTAATTCTACAAAAGTGTGATGGTCCTCACGCTGGGGTAGCCGACCGCATCCCACTTCTCGACTGACTCAGCCCAAGAAATGATCATATCGATCGCAGACAAAATTGGACAGCAGTGGGTGGAAGACAATCCATTGGAGTAATCCATGTCAATCAATGAATACACATTTATGGCATTTAATTAATGAAGACTGCTGCAGAACAAAGCAGGAGATAATAGCTCAGTTTCATTACCGCTAAAACTGGAAAGCGAATTAATTTAAACAGGAAATGGGAAGCGTATTTATCTCCCTGCCAAACAGCAGCAACAAACCGGGCCAGGGTTTATAATAGGGGGGCTGTAACTATTGGCAAGTCTGGAGGTGAGCCTTTTGTCTGCATACAGAAGCCGCTCCTCAGCTGCTGTCTCGATCCCTACAGTCTCCACTGTTTTTCCACTCATCCATGAAGGTGCAGTTACTCAGGGAGCCCAGCCAAACACCTCCCTCAGCCCACAACTCCCAGAAAGGGGGCACACCACCATCCTACAGGGCACAACAGCCCTCTGACTGCTAACTGCCCAATCATACTGAGGGGCTTTTGGCACCGATGCATGACTCCCCCCAGGCACCTTGAGGGAACTGCACCCTGCATTGCAGTCTTTCTGATTTAGACATTAGCCCCCATCTTTAAGGACGGCCCTTGTAAACGCGGCACAGTGCTACGGCACGAGCCTCTCGCAGTCCACTCTGTGCGTAATTATATTGCTGTGATGATTTATTATCTGGATCTGACAGCAGAACAAAGTGACCCACTTGGAATATAATTAAAAACGGGGACAGAACGAAGCAGCGGCTGTACAATTTCCGTGTTCCCACTCCGCGACAGCGCGAACGACTGTCACAGGTGTCGGCCAAAAACCGCGCTGACACGTTCCCAGCCGTGGGAAGGCAACATAAACGTGCAAAGCAAACGGGACACCAATCATGGGAGGAGGTCCCGCTGAACGAGCAGAGGGTGAACGGAGAGCAGCTAGTCCTCAGAGGCGTTCAGCACCACGGACAGAACCCCACTGCTCTTCTGGCCTACATGGCAAGTTTAGCCAGTTCCACCTTCTGGAAGCCATGGACTATACCCGCAAACATTGCCATTAAATCCCGGCAAGCTGATTGTCCCCGCGGAGATCATTTTTGTCTATGGGTAAAGATGTACCATCTGTCCGGCTGCGGATGAGCCTCTCACCAGCCTCTCACCAGTTATCCCAGGCCATCTCCATTTTATGTTTCATGCAAAACAATCATCTGCTCTATAAATCGATTCCTTGAATGAATTTGATGCAAAAGGCTCACAAACCAAAGGCCCCCAGGTGATGAGAAAGGAAGGGGCCCCGTGTGCCACGTGAAGCTTGGACTCCATCTGCACGCCATAACACATGGAGCTTTGGCAAGCGGTGAGCCAAACGCTACAGCCACACAATAAAGGCGCCGGTCAATCAGGACCGCTTTGTTACCACGGACACACTCTCTGCCAATCTTCCGGACCAGGCCAGTTTGTTTTCAGAGCTAATGGAATTCTCGGTGGGAAGGGAGCCTGATCTGCCAAGATAAGCTGGGAAAAAGGAGGAGGAAAACAACATGGGAACACCTCGGACATTCTCCATCTCGCTCATCCCTGGGGTGCTGCTGCCGGTGGTGTACATGGCAGACGAGAGGGTGGGGGGGGTGACTAAAGTGGTGGGCCGACCATCTGCCTTCCAATGCCCCCTGGGGGGACGCCAGCTTGACTACAGGCATGGGCGTCTGCTGTGACTACATCTCCAGCTCCCGGTTTGAAGCCAAGACGGCTGCCATGCAAACTCCCACAAACAGCGGCTCAGAGAGAGCAAGAGAGATGGGGCTGACAGAGGATGGTCATGAGCACATGAACACGCAACCAATTCCCCGCATGCTGACTTGAGGCAAAATCAATTCATCTTTAATTGCTTCCAAAATGGCAATCCGGAGATGGCTTTTCCTTTAAGGCAAGACCACGCAAAATAAATTCTCAGAAGACTGGATGGCAGCTAACGATGACTTAACGACCCATCTGACAAGAGGGAAGACTCATTTTCAAAGCATGTGATGACATCCCAGCGTTCCAATACACATGCACAGTCTGGATGCCATGCTGTAGACTCAGAGTCCATTTGACAGACACATGTCTCTTGAGAGTTTTCCACTTCTGCAGTCGGTGAGACCAAACCACATCCTAGTTGACCACATTGAGCTCCTTCTCAGCAGGTGATTTCTGGCCAATGGGTCTATGTCATACCTTTTTGAGAATGTAATTATTTTGAAGGGATTATGACATTACATTGCCATTTAAATTTGATCTTTTTACCAGATGCTTCTTTCAGAAGTGACATACGGTGAGGCCGATACATCACAGCATACAGCAGTTGAGGAGTTTCCTAAGATACGAGTCTAGCTATGCTGAGTGACGTGCAACAAAGTGCAGGTTAGCACTTGAATAAGATTGGCTCCAGGATGATCGGCTGCTTTGTTCTGCTTTATTAGATCAATCTCATGCAATCGGCTAAAACCGATCATGGGCCAAACGCTCCATGTGCTGATGCCAGGCATGCCATCCTCACCACACGATCCCTCCAGGGTACAACTGGCCACAACAGTGGGCCATGATGTATGAAGTATGAAACAACTAAACTATGCAGGGTTCTGCAGATCAAAGTGCCTGTCAAGCAAGTAAATAAGAAGTGTTTTCAAGGGACCAAGGGCATGAGAAGAATCTTCAAAGCAGTACTTCATCCCATTCCTTTTACAGCCTTACCTAACAAACCACTCTGTTGTTAGGTTCTGTTAAAGGGTGCTTTGTGGATGAATTATTTACTTATCTGTACATACCATAAATATATTCAGAATTACGTGCTATTAGGCCCAGCACCCAAAGATACCGTAACCTCGAACTGGGGTCGCAAGCAGGACAAAGATGCAGCCGTCAAATGATGCTACATTTTCCGCTTCAGTTGAAAAAGCACCACGCCACACATCACACGTTTAATCACCCCACAAAGAACATGGCACCACTACAGATCTCTAACAACGACGGCGCCAAAGCGTGTAAGGATAATGGTGAAAACAGAGGTAAGAGAGCAGAGCCATCTCTCCATCTTCAGGCCAAACTCCAAGGGAAGGACTTGCCACCATACAGGTGACATTCCATGGTTGATTCGGCGGGAACAAGTACCCAGGTCTCCTCTGATTGGCTGAGTACTTATTCAGCTGTGGCTCGGAGGAGATGATGAGGTCATGTTCAAGGAGGCAAGAAGCGACCCCCTGTGCCACCTACCACTACTCCACCATACACTGGCACAAACAACGTTCTGAATGTCGTGCGTCTGAACCCATGTCAGACAGGATCATACAGTCTGTCATAATGTGACTACTCCAACCTCTCAGCTTTTATGAGGCTCATCACGCCATACCATAGCTGTTAGCATGACCACCTGCCATGCAAACACAACTCCCCTGGCCGGGGAATTAAGATAAATAGATGGGGGTTTTAATGAAGGCATCAGAAGACTTCACAGTAGTTTCAGTAGCTCAGATGCACAGAAACAAAGAATGCCATTGTTATCATGTTATGCTATTGAACAGAAGGTGCCTGTATTGTCTGTCGAGTTTTCTACAGGGCATGATTTGCCTGGTTCCTGGATCTTAAGAATGACTCAACAGTTGCAGTAATTGAATTATGAATAATTGATGCTGCACAACTTACAGTGGACAATTAGCAATACTGGAAAGCCACACAGATATTTCAAGGTTAGGTAAAGTCAAACTAAAAAAAAAAAAAAAAAAATTCTTCCTTCAGGCCAAAACGCCCCATAGCATTTTCACCCATGTAATCATTCCTGGTGCAGTGGTGTGTGTATGTGTAGATTTATGAATCTCATTCCCCTGCTTACGTCTTCTTCCCGTTGAAAGTCACACGTGTACCGGTTCTCATTTATAACTATAAATGCCCCCGTTACTTGTCCTTTACGACACGAGACAGCATGGAGCAGAAATGCATAACCTTCAGAATAACCTTTCACGGCTAAATACTGCTCTGACATCTACATTAGAGCTCGCAACACCTGAAAATCACAGAAAGCAACGGTATTACAGAGTTATATGCAGAACTTCCGACTACCTGGTGCTCATTTAACAAGCACTTATTATGGATGAGGTGGGGGGGGGGAGACTGTGCCCACCTGCAGAAAATGCAAAATAGGGTATTTGACACAAACCAAATGTCAAGCTGAAAGTTGCCCCCCCACCAGATGGAGAACTGAATATGCCACTGATGATAAGGTCAGAGTGAGAAAGCTGCCCTGACAGGGCAGCTGGAACCCCCACTGCCCTCACCACAACATAGTAAAACGCTTTGCCACAGGTCAATCTTACAGACGCCTGAGACGTGTGCACACTAAAGATGTGGCAGGAAGACAAAGGACGTGTGGGTGATCAAAACATTTTATGGCGCACTAAAAGTAATAAGGGCTCAGCCATGCAGGTATGCTGTCGCCATAACAAATACGGGACAGCAAAGCGGAGGCTGATTACTGTCACAGGAACCAGGAGTACCAAGCAGGTAGAACCAGGAGTGCATAGGTAGATAGAACCAGGAGTATCAGGTAGGTAGAACAAGGAGTGCGTAGGTTGATAGAAACAGGAGGAAACAGAAGTACCAGGTAGATAGAACCAGGAGCACCATGTAGGTAGAACCGGGAGTGCATAGGTAGAACCAGAAGTGCCAAGTCGAACAAAGGAAAAACACAAACTTCTACATTTAATCATTTGCTCATTTTGGCTTCAAACTTTTATGAAAAATTGTAATTTCTGCTTGCAAATATTCTGTAGAGTATTATGTGCATGAAATCTGTAATCATTTGTCCTTAATAGCTTCAGAGCTTTTACTGAATGTTGAAAGCAGCAGTAAGAAACTTTTAAAACCCCTACTGCATTATGTCGAACGTCACAAGGTGATATATCAGACCGGTAACCTTGTGTAATGCCTAAGAGTTAAACAGCAGTGGGTAAAAAGTGAGCACTGCATTTGTAAACTGCACTACCTAAATGGAAGGCTTCTACGGGCACGAGGACGTTTAAAAATGTTAACGTCTGCCACTTCATTATCTACTCAGGCAGGACTCAGTGCCACAGCACTGCATAACAAATACTGTACTGAAGCCAAAGGCTAAATTTGCTTTAAATACACGGCTGGAGCTCTGTGCCCTTGCCCCAGTGTGGCATTTTACTTTTTTTTTGTCTTTTGTGAAATGTTTCCGTTACTCAGGAGATGACATCTGGGGATGTCCTAAATAAAAAAAAAAAAAAAAAATCACGATGACCAAAACCAAAGTTAACAGCAACACCTTAAACCGAAAGAGAGAGTTTGTGGGGGATGGTACTATTTTTTCTAAACAACTCCCTCATACGCATATAGATGTAATTTAATAATCTCAGAGCCATTTTACCCCCTCCTAATATGACAGTACACCAAGAGGAATGAACTGTAGGCCGATTTAAAATGAGCAATTTTAGTTTATCTCAATTTGTCAGTATTATCCGTTGATCCACACAAATGTTGAGTGAGTCTTAAAATGGGACATTAACTTGTCACCTTCATAGTGCACCTTCCAGGCCATGTCTTTGGTAACGCACGACGGACCACAGTAAACTTCAACGAGCCGCCGACGCGATCAGCTGTTCCGATGCAATGTTCCAATCTGGACTGGTGCACTCGCGCTGGCGACTCCAGCCGACAGCGATAACAACATAAAAGCCAGCAGTTCACATAAAATTTAATATGCAGATGGTGTGCTACTGTGTTCCCGGGGTGACAGCAAAGCCCATTTCTGCAGAGGTCCGGCAGACAAAGGCAGCAGGCATGACCGTGTTATTCTGCCGACTTTGAGAAACTTCTGTAACAAGTCCCGCCCACTACGGGGGGCACAGATATTCAATTAACGTGGTGTTCCAGGACTATTGCAGATGGCAGCGTTTCTTGGTACTGATCCAGTATTCAGAATGGTCTGTGCGTTTCCAGTTCAGCACATACTTCATGTTAGCAGACACCAAATGGTTAAAGTTGCAATCAGGGACATAAATGGCAGGCCCAGAGCCGGATTTATTAGCATCCAGGCAGTCAACAAAAACAAAAACAGCCTGTTTCCATGCTAAAGGGTTCTGGTAGCACATCTACATACACACACATGCGATGGGGCTGTGTTATTTTTATGCATCTGCACCACCAGCTCCCCCAACACCCACACTATCACCGAGAGCCCATTTGCTTGGCTAATGTACTGAGTGCAACTGCTTAAATAAGTGCAGGGTTGACTGGAACATTTTCGCACGCTTCACTCCAGCCTTTTGACTGAGGCCCACCTACCCGTGTGAGACTCTCTTCATAACAGACCCCTTATCAATACAAATACAGCACCAAACAGGAAATGTCTTTTTAATGTCTCATTTAAGTGCTTTGCCAGTCAATCACCTACATGATGTAGCCTAATTTGTCTTAACTGCAAAAACAATTACATTTTTGACAGGAAAATAAAGCAAACATGAGATTCAAAGCTATACATAATAACACTAACAGCTTATTAGACCAGAATGTAATGAATACGCAGGCTGGACTAAAGCGGAGAGCCGGGTTCTTTATCCGCAGTCAAAAGACAGGTGTGGTCAAAGCCAGAATCGACGAGATTACCAAAAGCCAAAGGGGTATCTGAAGACATAGGCAAGGTCACAGGCAACAGAGGTCGAGATCCATAAATGGGCAGCCAGTATGGCAAACAAATGCAAGACAAGAGGAAAGAACCAAGAACTATCAGCAATCATACACAGGCAGACTTTCGCAGCGCGGCCCACTCAGTAATGACCATAACACACAATAGCTCACAGTGAGGCAAGGCAACTTCAGGCTATTTAAGGGTTGCTCAATGGTACCCAGCTGGTGTCAATATTATGGTGATGCAGAGCAAGGGTAAGGTGGGCAGCGCCAACTTCTGGGAGGAGTGTGCCATGGGTGGGTGCAAGGGGGAGTTGGGCATGGCACAGTACTTATGTAGAAAAATCACCTGTAATAAGCCCACAGCTAAACTCATAGCAGAGGGGTCAATTGTAAATTGTGATGCACAGGAAATTAAGTTTGCTTTCAAAAGTACAACTTTTACCATTTAAAAAAAAAGCCTTGAAAAACATAATGTCACCAGTTATTCAGAGATTCTAATCAGCTTTAATGAAGGCAGATCAGACTTTAATTCTCCAACTGTCAACAAGCCACGGAGAACAATGTTATTGTGAAAAAGCTATCAGGCCAGTTTTCAGTGCTCCACTGTGTTTTGTTTTTCTTTTTTCCGGAACGTGGCCTCACTTATCATCACGTGTGACTCAGTGTTATAGTGCCTTCACTTGCAACCCCTTCCCACATTTGTGCGTGTTAAAGACGCCTCACTGCAGCTACGGAAACCAGCCGCATAGCAATTAAATCTGTTCCACCAAAAACCCACAAAAGACCTGAATAAACATTTCAGAAGGCGAGGAAAGGACAGCGTCGGCAGTCAGCTCACACCCTGACAAATCAGGAATGAGAAGCGGGGTGACGGAGGCTGGGGGTGCAGGTCCAATGCCCTGTTTTGCTTGCTGAGGCTTTGGGTTGAGCTCACAGCTTCACCTGAGTTAAGATGCCTCCTGATTTGAGAAACACTACCTAATCACCCTGACATCACCCCCTAGGGGTGGTAGCGGCCTAGTGCGGGACAGGCCGCTAACTATCATATTACCATCCCCCAGAAAAAGCAGAGCCCTCATTCCACCCGCACTGTTCCCTCGACATGCAGAGTGCTGTCAGAGCCACCCACAGGGTGCAGGGGTCAGGACCCATTTCGGTACCCACCCACCAAGCTCCACATGCACAGCGGCCCACACCACGAGGTGTTTGCATCTGGATGCCGTCAAGGAGATGTTTCAAACAAGGCCCTCGCACCACCCAGCTGTCCAGTCTTAAAAGCAACATGCTGCCTGAAAACACTCATAAGATGAGCATCAATTTAAAAGAAAACAAATACCTCAGGTGCTAAAGTCAGAAGCTGAAAAATATCCACAAGTTAAAGCACCTGGAGGTACCCTGAAGCTGTGAAGGAGCCTTCCATTGGATGCCTCTCAGTGGTGCCTCCTTCTGTCTTAGTCACCAGCAATGTGTTAAAAACAATAACAGTAGGAATAATATGATGGAGAAAATTATATATGTATAATACAGGAAGATCTCACAAGTCCAACAGTGAGGCAAGGCCCTCTCCTGCACTGCTTGAACGCTGCCTACCTCAGTGCACAACTTAGCAAACTTTCAGCACCTATAGACAATGGCCTTAGCAAGAGCAAAGGTTATCTTTGCAGGCTGCCCTATCAGAGCCCCCGAAAGGCATGTCTTAAGAGTACCTGCAGGTTTTGGCTGCTGAGATGTGCCAGGGGCCCCTCTGTGCTGGCTCTCTCTGGAGGTCAAGGAAAAACCCTGCAGTTGCCAAAGAGATCACCCCAAAGGGATTGGTACACTTCAAGATCTGACAGAGCACAGGACTCAATCGGAGCGAAAATAGAGAGGGAGATAAATCTCATTTCAGCAAATTCCATTTTGCATAAAAATTTTGTGAATATAGAAAAACATAAATTTTAATAAGCTCTGGTCAATGACCCAGAGCAATGCTGAAATAACTTATGCCATTTCACATCAATGCTAGTTTGGACACATCAGTAACGTAATTGATGCAATTTGTCATAACTGTAAAAATAATTACTTTTTGATAGAAAGTCATATTTCATTAAATATGGCGTTTCAGATTACAAAAATGTCCAGGAAACTTTTACTACAAGATTAGTGGTAAAGCCTCAAAACAAGAGGGAAAGTAAAGCTTGTTGAAATTGTTGGTCTATGGTATCTCAGCACTGGTTGGCACTGCAGCCCAGGAGGCAGGAGGTGAATGGGGTGAGGCCACCTCATGCACCAGCAAAGGTCATCACAGACAAGGACCCAACATCAAAGCCCCGTCGACCAGCGGCAGAGTGGGAGATTGAAGTCGGGCTTGGCAGGTAGCCACGGAGACCAGCGGTGCGCCACCGGATCCCGATGCAGCGCCGCGGCAGGAAGAGACTGCGACTAAATGACCGCCTCTCCGATGGAGGGCACGGAAGCTGCCCAGAAGAGGAGAGGTTGGCAGGAGAATGAGGAAAGGATGTGGCATGCCTTTCATCTCACAGAATAGAACTGGGACACCAATGGTTCATGAGAACACCAAAGATACAGATGCTTGGGGGAGTGGCTGGAGTAGAGCTATCCAAGGAGGTTTTGGGCCATGTCTGAGAAGAAGACATCTGGGGGATGTGCGGAAACACCAGCTGCAGCCTCCCCTTCAGGCCAAAGACCCTGAGTCTGGTCTCTAGGCAGCCTTATGGCACACGGAAACTCAACCAGTGACCACAAGCCTGCTTAATGCCTATTTGTTCAACGTTATGTCCCACCAGGGCACTTTTCTGGGGGAAACATATATTATACTGTCAGAAGGAGCCAATTAGACTCAAAGGAGATGGACTGAATATTTTACCAGGACACAGTGAGGGGGCTTAAATTACCAGAGTATTGTGTAGCAATTGTGCATTGCAGGATGCTAACACACGTAAGATTAAGACGTTAATTGTATGAATACCTTTTAGAAAATCCATAATTTTAGCCAAAAAAAAGTCGAGGTAAGAGAAAGCATGAAAAAAAGAACTCAGATGAGGAGATATTTGGCGGAAAAGTCGTTATCACGTTATGCCGCAGAAGGTTCCATCTTAACGCGTCAGCTTGTTTAAAAACACGCCCGTCTCGGCACAACCTGTAGCATCTGAGAGTTTAATTACATCAAAGTTATGATACATTGAGAGAATAAGGAACAAATCAGCACAGGACCATCTTGGTGCAGTGGAGCTGAACATAAATTTCAATTAAGCGACCGCCGCAAAAGATCTTTGAAGCGATGGGTTCCACAGAGAGCAAGCGACTCCTCGGAAAGCAGAGCTCCATAAAAATGAGTCATCTTTTTATTGTAATCTAGATAGATAAAGGCCTGCTAATAAAAAAAAAGGCTGAAAATTCAATTTTCTCCGTACAGGATACGATTGGTGTCTATAATCAAGGAATAATACAAGCATGGGGTAACAGATTTTTTTTTTCTTTCTCAAAACAAAATGAACGATAAAACCTTACATGAAATCTCACACTTAACTCTGCAGCACCGTGCATGTTTGACACTAATGAGATTTTTTTTTCAGCCTGATTAAAGAACAAGTGCAACATTGAAATATCACTCCCGTCTGCTATCAACTGCTTCGCCCGCCAACTTTGAATCCCCAGGAAGATTTATCGCGCTTATGTTGATGATTAGGGTTCGCTGTTCTTCTTGAGCACCAACACAACATTAAAACGTTATGAAAACGTTTTAATACTGCACCGGCTGCCGGTGGTTATTTGATCCTTTCTTAAATAGGTGATGACATTCGTCTCCCTTGACGTTGTGAAAGTTTGACATATTGCTAAGCATCTTCCTTCCCAGGGTGTAATCCAGGGGTGGCCAACCAGTCCAGCATTAAGAGCCAAAAAAAACCCAACACTACTGCAAAAAGCCACTCAACAAATGGATACAGCAACGCATAGCTAATGGCATTGCATAGCCTAATAGTTTTCATAGGTCTTTACTTACCTCTGTTTACTCAATGGGACACCTGGCAGTCTTTGTTGTCCACAATCCTTCTTAGGTCTGGCTTTTACTCGATTGTGGCCACTCAAAGCAACTCTTTCACGTGTGTCGATAAGAACAGAGCAATGTTTTGACTTCACTTGTTTTAGTTTCGAAAAAACAGATTCACAGACTAAGTTGATCCAAACATTGACATTAGCTTCAGTGTAGCTTGCTTGACATTGTGATATCTGTCTCTGGGCACAATTTTCCAAACTCTGTGGTTCCTTCTCTGAAGAAGACACATTCAAGTCTGTCATATTCAGAAAGTTCAATCATCTCCAACTGTGGCCGTTTTTGCTTCAGGTCACAGAATCTATCCTCAAAACTCTGTTGCAGATTTTCAGCCAAGGGTGCATAACATGCAATTCTCTCTCTTGAGACCTCAACTGCTCCTCCACTTGCCCAAGGTGGGAAAATGTGTGAGCTCTCCCTTTTGAAGATGGGTCTGGAAGAGTTTGAGTTTGTTGACAAACACGAAAACACTTTGCACCAGGTCAGGCAGCATTTTTAACTTCCCCTGCAGATCTACATTCAGTTTATTCAGATGATGCAGCATATCAACCAGAAAACCCAAATCTGAAATCCACTTGGGGTCATCTAGCTCAGGATAGTCCTTATTTTTCTCTTCCAGAAACAGCCTTACTGGGTTCAAAAGTTCAAAAAAAATAGGAAAGCACATTACCTCTTGAAAGCCATCTCACAGTGCAGTGGAAAAACAGATTACTGGTAAAGTCTTCGTCAAGTTCAGCTATCAGGTTTTTGAATTGTCTGTGATTGAGCGCATGAGTCCAAATAAAATTCACAATTTCTAGCACGGGTTTTACGACATCGTCCAAGTTCATCTTTTTAGACACCAGGTGCTCTTGTTGGATGATGCAGTGAAATGTCCAAAAAACTGGGAAACGGTCATCAGCTTTGCACTGTCCCACAAGTCCATTTGCAGATCCCAACATAGCTGGTGCGCTGTCTGTAGCTATTGCTGCTAGTTTTGATAACTGCTAATTTGCCTTCTCGACTATAGTCATGAGTGTCTCTTTCAGGTCGATGCCACAGGAAGAATGTCCTGTGCTCCTCTTCATATTTGCGCTTAGCTTTACATTTTCCTGATGTTGCCATCTCCATTATACATTAAGGGTGGGATAACCAGTTTATATAAACAGAGCACAAGGCCTTGATATCGAACAATTTCAACCAATATCTCAGACAAGCTAGCTTGGCTAACAAACTTCTGCATATGTGCGAGTATGCACCTGACTTTTCTATCAGTCTCATAATGACAAAATTATTTTTTATTACAAATATTGGCAACTTCATTGGCAATATTGCCAAATATTCAAATGCATTTGGACTGATCGCTCCGGCTCCGCCCGCTCACACGCTCTGCAGAACGGCACAGGAGCCGGCAAAGCGCCGCAGGTTCGCCACCCCTAGTATGATCAATGGTGTACTTCTCAGCTCATGACTGCAAGTTTTTCCAACAAGCACGTGATTTGTGAGATCCATGACTTTTTAAAGAATAATAATAATAAAAAAAAAAATAGACTGTCAGGAGCACATGAAGAGAATGACTACTAGTCTTGAATTTCAGACAGTAAATGTACCCAGTGGAGGTGCTTACTTCTTTCACGAATGATCCTAGACTAATAAAGATAAAAACAGCAGTGGCTGTATCATTTTAGATGGTATTTAAAGCCGCTCATCTGAGACGCACACTGCCAAAAAGTCGCTTCTTCCGAGGGTCAGTGAAGCGCGTTGTAAAGAGCAGGGCATCCCCCGTGACACTCTCGGGTATCAAACTGCGCTTCCAGACCGACCAGGTAACATCTGCCGCCTCTGCGTGTCAACGGTGTCGCCTTCTAATGTCACTGACCCAAAGTGCCAGATGCAATAATCGGGATATTACTTAACGACACCCATATCTTTTCGTCGTTTTTGAGTGGGCACAGAGATTTGGTTCAGATTTCAGTGGCTCTGCTTCCTTTTTGTCACCGGAAATGTTTAATGACAGTCCATCGTGTCGCACCTCTGTATTTCTGGTTTTCCTTTTCCTGCTCAAGCAGTTTTGATCTCCTAATGCCGTGAAGTCACCCTCACCCTTGCTCCTCTCCCTGTGTTATTCCTCTGAATGCACAAGTTCGTTTCCATTGATGCCTGCCTGTTTGCCTCTCAGCCCCTGCATTGGAGCTGCACCTCCAACTGCGTACAGTGAGGCCATTGTGTGTAACGACTCCTCGGAGGTGGGAAACATCGCAAGGTGAGTCACTAAATATTGAACCACCTAAATGCGTTCCCAGTTAGATACCTGCATGCAGGTGACCTGCAATCTATTTAAAAAAAAAAAAAAAACTGCAGCCATGGTCTCTACAGTCCAGGCAGCCTCAGAACCGCACTCCACTGCGGCTGAAATCAATCTGCCATTAATCTACATCTCCCGGAACCGGAGCAAGCTAATTGGTCCAATTAGAATGCCAATTAGATCAATGGAGTTTTTGTGCTCAGGTGAGCTGGACCCCTTGCTTAAGTCACGGCAGATGATGTGGGTAATGAACGGTTCCTCTGTCTAAGAAAATTCATAATTAACACCAAGGAGCACAGTTCCCACTTTGTGATCTTTAGAATATTGATTTTTCATGCCCGGTTTCCCCAATTTTAATGTTTGTTACAGGGAAAACCAATCTAAAAGTACAGCTATATATCCTATCCCAATAAGATAAAATTACAATCTCAAAAATGTCAGTAAAAAGTCATATTCAATACTCCACTCTTACTTCAAATAAACAAATCATCTGCATGGAGAATATTCTATTAAATGACAATTCTTTTTTGAGAATTGCTCTAAAAAACAATCTAAAAAAGTACATTCATTTTCACTACACTGTTTACTCTGAGGGAAATGATTTCCATTTTGAGCCCTCATCATGTCTCACTCAGTCATAATACTTTGTAAGATTATGATAGGGAGAAACACCTTGGATAAAAAGCCAGGCACATGCATCTCTGCCTTGGGATTTCAATTACGAGCAGGTCTTAGCAACACGCAGCTGCCAGAGTACAGTAATCATCTCTGCAAAGGTCGCACAGGGTTATAAAAAAGATACACTTTTTACGTCTGACCTGGCAGCGCTCTCGACAAATGCCAGCATCTAATTTACTAGTCACACCTTCTGACATCTCTCCATGTACTAACCTGAACCTAGATATGATCTGAATTATTCATAAATCAAATGATTAAGTGTAGCGTTTTAATGCAAGGCTTGTAAAATAACGAACGGGCACGTCTGTTGCCAAACTTTCAGAGCAATCAGATTCTCCTCCTTTCTCCGTACTTCAAAGCCACGTCCGCTGTTTAATGGGCCTCCCAACGAATGCCGCCCAGCCGCCTTCGTAATCTTCATCCTGCGCCGGATCTCCGGAGCCTCGGACTGCAAGCCGGACGTCATACACCACCACACGATGAATATTAAAAATGCAAATGAATCACAATGCTGCTGCTGCGCATGGAGCCCCACGTGGGCGTCCATCCTTCCGCATGTTAAATGAGGATTTAATTGCACCTCCGCATCAGGGATGGAACCTTTTAACTGAAGGGTGGGAGGAGATTCCAGGGACGGCTTCCAGAAGAGTGCAGCAGCACAGCAGAGATTAACGCTAATCCCAAACACTAACCCCAGGAGGACGACACCCAGTGCAGGAAAGTAATTTGGTCCACAGCAGCAGAGGGGCTTTGAAGACGGCCACTCCTAAGGCGGGGGAGCAGACACTGTCCGTGCAGAAGTCACCATCAGAGGGACTGCCACGCTGAGCATGTCTCCAAGGCGGAACTAGCCGCTTCAGTTTGACCCCGTTACAGGTTCACAGGTATATGATTGTGTTTTTCTTGTTATTTGTTTTCTTTCTAAGTTGTTCATTTTGTTTCATTTCGCTTGCCTGTCACTTTAAATTTACTTCATGGCTCTTTCACCCTCTAGGTTATTGAGCTCTTTTTGTTTTTCCCCTAAGGCTATATCTCTTCACTACGGACAACAACAAAAGTAAGCCAAAACGCCATCCCTAGGTGATAGAAGACACAAAATTAAAAATCCTTAAAAACGGAAATATCTGTGTTCCCGATGCATCCACTATCTGGGAAAAAAAAATAACACGACACATAAATCAGGCAACACACCAAAGAACCTGACCCAGTAATCTCAATTAACCACTGCTAAATTAAGCTGTCAAACTGATGTCACCTCCTGTAACCTCCAAATGTCCCTTAAAACATACTGATGTTTGTCTTTTAAGCATAGAGTAGGCCTAATCTAAGACATGTCGAGGATACTCTGTGAAGAACTGCACAAAGGTTTTATCCTTGCACTCATGGTAAAAAAAAAAAAAAAAAAACACACACATCCACAGCAGTATGTGTCAAACAAATGCCAGTTAACTGACAGGAAGTGAACACAGACAGATAATCGTACCTCCTCCTTCTGAGCTTTAAGAATATTTTCATTACAGCCATTAGATTGCTTTTTAAAGCTCAGGTAATATGTCAAAAAAAAAAATGTAGGGAAACTGAATCTGTTCCCAGAGTACTGAAAATCCAGCGTCTTATTCCAACAAAAAAATTTCTGCGCTTTTAGCTCAGAGGCAAGTACATTTTTTATTGAAAGGAATCGAGAACCCTAAAACAAACTTTGCTGGTCTACATAAAGATTTGCTTTTTTTGGTAACAGCCCGGTATGAGAATTTGTTGCTTTTTATAAACACGTGAATTTGGAAAAGTGTTTTCCTTACAGTACTTACAGTATAGCACTGGGAGCCATTTTTGGATGAAAACACAGATTTAGATAACACGCCAGACTGTGTGGCATGTAAGTGACAATGCACTTACCTGAAACTGCACACGCTGCTCTGCTATAATTACCCGGCCGAGTCTCAACTTTGCACGCCATCATACCGTAACTAATTACGGGCCTGCATGCAGGGAGGGTCATTCTTGGGATCGATGATATTGAGGGCGTCTGCTTACATGAGTCTTTTTGTATTGATGAACCATTCAGCAAATTAGACTGCTACAGTACAGATTTCATTTATCTTCAAAGAAAAGCACTAGAAATAGGGGCCTCAGGAACCTATACAATGAGGATGAAATATGTACATGGAACTGGGGACTTAGAACTTAGATTTAGAACACCAACCAAATTACCCAGTAAACTGTGTGGGTTGTGGTGATACAGGTTCAAACCCAGGCCCCTGCTAAACCCACCACATAAGCACGTCAAAGTCATTTCACATCATCTTCAACTTCACCAAGACCTCCCTCTTCCGTGGGAACAAATCTTTTATTCTTCCCGCGGATCCTGGTTACATTCAGCCCACGTTGGACCTACGGGAGTATGTACAGGGCGAAATCGCCTTAACAAACTGTCTATTTTTAATCTTATCTGTCCTACCTTTCATTTCAAAATTTAAAGTCCTCCAAATCATTTTGTAGCATCAGCAATATTCTTTGTCCTTGCCAGATTCTTCCCAAACACCTATACAGGTCAGGGTCACATTGGGGCCTGGAGCCTATCCGGGGAAGCACAGGGCACAAGGCTGTGCTACACCCTGGACGGGATGGCAGTCCATCACAGGGCACAAGGCTGTGCTACACCCTGGACGGGATGGCAGTCCATCACAGGGCACAAGGCTGTGCTTCACCCTGGACGGGATGGCAGTCCATCACAGGGCACAAGGCTGGGCTACACCCTGGACGGGATGGCAGTCCATCACAGGGCACACACACAAACTCGCACAGTAATGGTCCGTTTAGATACACCAACGAACCAGACAGCAGGAGGAAATGCACAGGACCAGTTGAGAACACACAAACTCCACAAGGAGAGCAGAGATCAGATTTGAACCCCAACCCTGGTGGTGTGAGGGGTAAGTGCTAACCATCGAGATACCATGGCACACTTTACCACTGAAATAGGTAAAAATCTTTCCTATTAAGTAATTGTTTGTAAAACAAGCAACATCACCAAAAAAAAAAAAAAAAAGCTAATATATATACATACTGTGTGCTGCCAATGTTCAGTCAAAATCCAGAAAACCTTAAAGGACACACAAAACCCTGAAAATATCCAATCAGCACTAAGCACTGAAAGTCCCCGATCAGCACAAAGTCCTATAAGCATCCGGTCAACAACAGACAGTGGGATCTACGTGCCCAAGTCAGTGTACTTGTTAGTATCTTGATAATCCCATGCCGTTCCTCCTATTCATCTGATTACATTATATGCATCCTAAGGGGAAAAAAAATAGAATGTCATAAGGACACTATAAGGCCTTCTCTGAGAGAAATGGTGCAGAACCCATCTGGTAAGTGACACTCCTTGTCACATGACTGGGGCCAATAAGACATCCATGACACCCATGGTTAGAGAACGGTCATACTTTTCAAGCAGTTCATTGAAATGTTTCCCTTTAAAAAAAGTAAGAATTTCTTTCAGTTATTAATAATAAGCAGCTGTTAGCGTCCACTGTATTTTTTTTTTAAGAATTGTTCGATCATGTTTCTGTTCCATACAGGTTACCTATCAGGTCCAGAGCGTCACTTTATCCCAAGGCTAACAACCGTCAGTGTTTCAAGGCACCGTGATGTTTTAGCAAAAGACACAATCACTCCAAGGAGACATTTTGTTTTCAAGGGCTCAGTAGTCTCCTGCAGTCATTTAAATATAAATAGACTATGTATACTAACACACCATGCCAGAAGTTTAGGAGTAGAACATAAATTATTTACATCCACAAAGTGGCTTCAGATCGAAGTTATATGAATCACAGCATGGCTGAGTAGAATTAAACCCATAAGCAAAACATATATTTACACACGCAGAGCACAATCATTGTTGGAGGCAGACTGGATATATTACGCTGACGTGAGCCTGATAAATCCAAGAAGAAAGCAGTGAGGCTGTGTTTGTTGGTGGAGGTGCTACTGCGAATTGCTAATTACACTAATTCCTGATAAGACCTGCTAAAGTGCGACCCACGTTTCCGAGACACAGCGTGCAGGTCATTGATAGAAACGCTGTTATGGTGAGACATTATCAAACACGGTCAAGAAGGAGAGCACACAGTCCAATGCCGCAGTAAATGAACACACCTTTTGGTACAGACGTGTGCATGTTATCATAGAGGAAAGAGAGTCTATAAATTGTAATAATTAGTCGCTAATCAATCTCAACACAAATCAACCAGTATGCACTTTAGGGAAAGAGACAGAATGATCCAAACAAGGAGATTACTTACAATAAACGTATATACTTAACATGCCAAATGGTTCAAATGATGTTCAGTGTAACATTGCAGTTGAAAAGAGCAACAAACAAACAGAGTCTTAATGTTAGCAGGAGGGAATGAAGTAAATAAAATCTCAGCCCGCTGAGAAGATAGAGTGCCGTTGAGCCCTGCTCTGATTAACTGCCTTTCAGTTACAATTTGCGTCCATTTTACCTCTTTCATTACACAGAATATTCGAGTTCCAAATGTTTAATAATAACTGATTATTTATTGTGATGGAGGCTGGTATGTTTAATTTAGATTAACACAGCAGGAAAGTTGAAAATTGCTCTTCTCTTCATCCACGTATTCTCGCAATGTTTGTTACCTGTGAGCTATTAGTTTATTTGTGGGTGGGTTCAACAGATCATTTATTTATAGAAAAAAAGAAAAAAAAGAAAAAAACAAGCAACAGTAATTAAATGACAGACCGGCTGCCGTTTTCCATAGTGAATGGGCTTGAGGTCAGGACAGAGAGTCTTACAGTTACAATACAAAATAGTTTTTTCAGTCTATGAATGGCTGAAGTGCAATACAAAGCTATGACTAACTAAAACATTTTAACAGCGTTTAAGAGGTTACTTGGATTTCGTGTGTTCAACGCCGCTTTAGTACTGTACAAGAACAACACATTTTCAGATTCAATTTACACAAAAGTACTATTCAGTGGGAGAGAGATAGTTTTCTAACATGGTGCATTTTGCAGTCCCTTAGGTAATATTGCATTTTCGTTCACAAGCAGCGCTTTAAATGTAGCCTTCTGTTATGTAAAGTTTCTAAATTGTATTTTTCAAACTCTGATTATGTAACATATTAATGAATGAAACCCTAAACGACTTCATTATGACTTCAATAAGTGGAACAAGACTCTAACATTACTGAAGTTCAAAAAACAAAAACAAAAAAAGTGCAAAATCAAGCCTGATACAGGCGATCCGTAAGAAGTAAACACAAGGATCTAAAATGAGTGAACTTAGACACGCAGTAGGCCAACATTGCACAATTACTTACAGGACAGACTGACCCAGAATATAAATGCTTATTCTTTACCAAACTCTTACACAATCCACCAACTCAAAGCCAACAGAAAATGATTCAGAGCTACTCTGATCAGTCCAAATCCATTTCAAAACAGGCTCATCCTTAAACAGCCCCTTCTTACTTCTAAATGGATGTGAATAGATAATTAAATCCAGTAGATAAAGCGAAAATGCCAAGAGGTTCAAACCAAACCCAAAACTTAAATCTCACATGAAAATGTGAAGACCGGTAAATGGTCGTAGCCCCCAATACACCACTCCAGACACAATGAGGTCCGAACCATTCTACAAGATATTAAATAATCTCAAAATCAAGAAACCTTGGAAAACATAGCTCAAATAAAGCCATGTACAATGTAGGCAATACAACCAAAAATGAAGGCCCCATCTCCCTCCCCTAAGCATATTTTTTCTCTAGTCAGCCACAGTATTGACGCTGAACTCCCTCAAGATCAACATGGCCTAACCTTAATGTTTCCTGTCTGGATGGCATTAAGCCTGCACGACATAAATTCAGCTGCAAGGCCATATGTGAAAAAAAAGCTTGGCTGGGAATAAAGTTTTCATCTGACGTTCGGATCTTATATAGGACACATCCTGAGGCCTTCAAAAGGACGCCTACCTGGACGGCCGGACCAACCAATCAGAACCTGAGAGATGTCCCCTCCAAAGGCAAAGCCAACATAATTGGTCACCTTTCACAGCTGCCACAGGCATGTGACACAGTGCAAAGAACAAGAGAAGCCGACGAATGCAGGCTGTACTTTTAAATCGGTTTAATCTGTTATAAATGCACAGGTGCCCTTCCGCAGTTAGTATTACAGGGAATAACTATTGACCCACATGGCTTGAACTTTGAGCCACAAATCTACTTCAACATACTGGAGAGGTCTTTTCATACTAGCCTCCGGCAGAAAGCTGGTGCCATTGTGATCCTCTCCTCCTTCAAAGCATCTGTACGCCCCTCAAGAGACTGCTGTCTCAGCCTTGCTCTAAGTGCCAAATATCTTTTGTTCTACATAGTATTGAGGGCTGGGCCATTTTCAGACTGTGGCAATAATCCCACATTATCCTCGGCCACCCAAAATACTAGTCATGTAGGATGGGGTGATCGCTGGTGTGGTCCAATCAGAGCAGAGTAGAATAGGGTAAATGTGTATTTTGGACCAAAATAAATAACATTTACTATCAAGAACAAATGCCTATAATCAAGAATCACCATTAAGACAAAGTAATGAGACATTATATAGGGATAACTGTTTCGCTCACCAGTAGCTGGCAAGTTAGTTTATTTAATAAGACAGCAATAAAGTTTTTTCAGTGAAGCTAAGCAATGTTTTGGGGAATCGTCTTCCAAAATGGCATGCTTTCCAGGGTGAGCTTGGAATCGAGGTTTGGTTACCAGGAAGGAGAAGCATGCTGGCAGCTTTTCTCAACAGAGTCAAAAAAAAAAAAAAAAAAAAAAAAAAAAAGACAGGCCAGGCTAACCACAAGTGGATCACTACAGAGATAGTGTGGCAGAGAACACTACATGCACAAATATACATTTTATTTTATGGACCAGTTCAGAAAATTGCTGTTTATACAGGCCTAGTGATTAATCAATAAAAAGAGTTTTTAAAAATTCCCTTATTCAATTCATAGTCATCTGCAAGCGGACACACTGCTGTCTGAGATCATGCCTTCTCCTTCGTCATTCTAAACTGAATGCATGTGCCAATGCTGGAAGTAAAGTGGCCAGGAGGAACTGATTGTAGTAGCTGGTAGCCGTAACGGTTGATGTATGGCCACTGACGGCAGCGCTGGAAGTCCCGAGGCCAATGTTAAGGATGCAGTTGCAGAGGTAGAGGAAGTCATACTGAAGCACTTAGACAATTATGGAACCAGTAACACAGGGGTACAACTCAGGCAAAAAAAAAAAACCTCAAATATACAAGATGAGACAGAGTTTAACATTTTACACTTCGTCCATCAGCGGAGCTGGTTTTCCAACAACTGCATTCAGAGGGGACAGTTCATAAACACCTAGTCCTCTATTCCGCACAGTAATAATACTTTTATTATCATTAGAGTGAACAAGATATTTATATTCACCATGAGATCTGCAGGCAGAGTTAAAGACAGTCCAAATCCTATGAGGGGTTCACTGTAGTACCTTTGAATAATGTACTGAACCTGAGCTGCTCCTGTTAAGTGCCCATTCATATAAATAACTGAGAAAAACACTTTTGTAATTGTAATGTGATTTTTTTAATACAGGATTTACACAGGCTGCAGAAAAAAAATAGATAATAATACTGAACATAAACCTACAACAATCATCCCTACATCAATTGCGACACTGGAAGACATTGATATTCCAGCAGCTCGTGTAGGAAGCAG
Source organism: Gymnarchus niloticus (assembly GCA_009936485.2). Taxonomy (NCBI): domain Eukaryota; kingdom Metazoa; phylum Chordata; class Actinopteri; order Osteoglossiformes; family Gymnarchidae; genus Gymnarchus; species Gymnarchus niloticus. Next base: position 37,360,261 of record JAACJT020000001.1, on the reverse strand, counting down.
AATGACACCCAGCGCTTTGTAAGTAGTGTGGGCCATGACGGAGGTGCTTATAAGATGGAATTTCAATGGGCACTCCATCAGGTAACCTGCTCAGGAGAAAGTCTTCAAATTGAGTGGCTGACACAGTCATTTCACGGATGGTCCTGCCTTCATTCTGCTCAGTTCCAGGGGTCACAGGCCATTCTATTACACATCCAAGTATACATCAAGTATCCATCAAGCCACCCACAGGTTTGGCTTGGCTTAAAGACCCAGGTGGCCTGCAGATACCAGCAGAAAGCCTCCTTCCCAAACCTCAGAACTGCAGACGTTCCCCAATCCTGACTCTGGGTTTGACCTGCAGTTTGCTTGCTAAGTCACACTCCATTTGGACACACACATAATGCCGGGTCATGATCTGCCGGATCTGAACTCCACACATCTGAGTTCAGCTGGCATCTCTCTCTTTCTCTCATCATTCCTAAAAATCAGGTTCTGTGTTCTAGAATGTGCTTCTGGGGCACCGCTGCTCCAGGGCAGCACCGCCAAGTCCCTGAGATCTGCACTTAGTGCACGCCCCCTAGTGGCACATGGTTAAAGGGCCAGGTAAGTGGGGCCCTGCACGTGAAGTATCTGCCAGCGAGCATCTATCAGGCCTCTAAGGAGAGGAGACTGCCTTTAAAGCCCCCTTCCATGGTCCAATAGAGTCCCTGAGGTCTACAAACTATACCTCGCTCAAATGACTACACGACGCTAATCCCCTACCACTGCCGGTCACAACACGGCTGAGCTAAAGTGAATGCGGTATTACAGCAACTGTTTCAATTTTCTGAACATTCAGAGAAAATAATGCTCTTTAAGGTCATAATACAACAGAAGATCCCAAAGGCAGTCCAATTACCCACAAGGCCAGAGTTCTGCCTGGTATTCCCATGGAGACATGACATGGCTACACATGACATCCCACATAATTCAAGTGTATGACATTTAGAGATGTTCACATTGTTCCGAGTCACAGGATATTCATTTTCAAACAGGTATTAAGAAATACTAAAGTACAGTGAGTAAAACACACAGGCACTCTCAGTGCTGCTTTGATCTATCCCAACATGAGTTTCAACAAAATACCGTGAGCAAAATACAGGGAGTGTCAAAGTCTTCCACTGTTAGAGATCACTAGGTGTTAGTCTGTACACCAACTGAGAAGCCATCTTATGTGCAATGACCATAGAAGCCTAAGAGATTAATCCTTTAATATGAGCAGAAAAATTCTTTTCATTAAATTCAGCTTTGACCTCAGTCACACTCTCATCTGTGAAATTTTACCAGAAAAATGACACAGAAAGTTACATCCTGTTAGCAATACCTCACAGAGATATGGGTGTACGGAGGTCACGCGTGCAAACTGCAGTCTATTTGGCCAACTGCGAGTGCTGGCTAATCAATGGGGTGGTTTGATCCGATCCCCCTCAACACACGCTGACATTCCATGCTGCCGGTATGCATGTAATGTTCCCTGAAGTCAACAAAATGTTGTTGAAATGCTGCAGAAACATATTCTTTCTCTGGAATTCATCCCACCCTGAGAGCAAACATGCCACGTTCAGTGGGCGGAGTGTCACAGGAACGTGATGTAACGTAACGGAAATCAGAGCGGCCTCATCCTACTGAGTCGCCCTGGTGACTCCAGATCTCTCTTTTCTTCCCTGTTTGTCCTTCATCTGCAGAGGATGCAGCAACAGTTACCACAAGCAATGACGGCTCTACCGCAAAACATCACTTGTATTTATGCAGTCTGCATCCAACACCTGACTTGGCTTGTGTTTCTTAGGAGTCTAGCAGTCTTGATAAAGAATTACAGTCACTAGTTGAACGTATATATTAACAATTTAATGAGCACTAGAGACAATGCATAGCCCGTTCTGGAATCAGTACAGGATTTCCCGTAGCACATTTCGCACCATCGCAAGCTGTGCGTAGTTTGAAATAAATCAGCACATCAGAATGAAGTATCGTAGCCCACCCCTTCATTCAGCTTCTGTGGCCATCAGGTCAAGCTTAGCCTGAGAACACAACTCAACAAGAAAGGAAAAACAATAAGATTATGTGAGTCTGAGAATCGAGTGCTCTCAGTCTACGGCAAGAGTAAGCTCAGAGCACATAGAGTAAACACTGCGTTTAGTAGAGGTGTCGTAGAACATGACTTCAATATGCATCATTTATACATTGAAGTGCCAGAGTGGGCGGAAATCAACCAGCACATGCGTTGAGCGACGTCAGCTGTAAATCCCATCATGCATCGGGGGTTAGGACACGTGTTGGAAACTCCAAACGCTACTGCAGGTGCATGTTTGAAAACCAAGGCACTCACGGTAGGGTGTTTGGCCACGACCACGGGTGAATATGAAGCGCTTCGGGCCGGAGACTCACTAGATGTGCAGAGTTTTAGTGCGTATGTGTATATATATATATATATATATATATATAGGCTGCACACTCTTTTCATCCGTTCCGGCTAGGCAAGGGCTGTAGGAGCGGAATAATTAAATAAACATGGATAAGGAATCGGCCTAGCTGCAGGACCAAAGCAAATTCAAACTACACTATCGCTGAGATGAAACACTTCGGCTCTTGAAGACGCGTAAAAAGACTGACTTTTATTGCGCGATTTCTGAATTGTGGGTTTCAGCAAGAATGTTGTACAAACAATATGAAGATACTAAAAAGTGTACTTAAACAGCATTGAGTACAAAAACAAAATAACCCGTATATTGGCTCAGTTAACGTAGCCGATACGTTCAGCTGCCGGTCATATTTTATTTCTATTTGCTATCTGCAGTGACAGAAGCACGTGAAGTCAGTCAGTTAATTATTATACCATAAACTTATTATACCATTAGTTACCTACGAGGCAGTCCAGCCTGAATTTGGATTTTCATACGGGAAGTGCATTCCCCGTCGCCTTTCGCCTTGTATCGTTTTATTTATTCCTGTTGGCATGTGTTGTTATTACATTTTGCAAATTATCATCTAAACGTGACCTCCCGGGAGTGATGTCTGGGATATAACGGGGTATGACTTGTAAATGAAACTGGTATGGACCTGAACATATCGGCGTAAAAGAAACGAGGCTTAACCCATCCATTAATGGTATTTATTTTACACACAGATCTTTGGGTGACTAACTTTTGGGGCAGTCGAGGAAACAATTTTTAATGCCGTATCGAGCGCCACCAGCATTCACAGTACGGGAGTGAGCATTATTACCGTTTATATTTATTTAAGAGAAACATGCAAAACACGTCCGCACATAAATTATGTAAAGTTGTGCACAAATATGAGCAGCGTTTGACAGAAATGTGCTTTCGCTGAGCAACTGATACGTGTACTTACCGTGGACTGGCAGTGCCAATAAAGGCGACAGTATTTAGCAAAAGCCGCATTAAAACAACTGCAAACTGAAATTAGTGGTTAAAGATCCAGCTCCTCGGAAAACCAGCGTTTCACCGGCAGATCCGCAAATCGGCGTCGGATTCGTACATCTAAACAGAGCCGACAAATACCAATCTTAAAATGAAATGTTCTGAAAAAGACAACGCCGGTAGTAATATTTGGTTCAAATTAAGAAATGTCATTTAACAACAATGCATGAAGTATATCGATTACGTTGCTGATTTTGCGCTTCTTTCACAACATTAAGTTTCGGGCGACTTCTCATCATCCCCTGCCTTACCTTGCTCTGCACCCACTGTAATAAGCCCTTCAGCGACAGGAAATAATCCCGATATTGTCAGAAAGGCTAGGATGAATTCGGACATCGTGGCGGATGAAGGCTCCGACAGCACACCAGTCCCGATCCAGCCTTGAGTCTCGTCCAGGGATGTCACTTGGAATCGGCGCACCGTAACAGCCCGCCCTGCTTCTCTCCTGCCTTTAGCAGGATCTCTAGGTGTATATGCTGCTGTTGGGAGCTATGAGAGAGAGCGAAAGAAGGAGGGAGAGAGGGAGGGAGGGAGGGACAGCTGCATGGGTAGGGGGTTCAATAGCTTTACTTTTCAGTGCAGTCTGACCTGACGTCATACCAAAGGGGCAAAGTGGCATGCCTGAGGAACAGAATAAAGCGATTAATCACATGGATCTGCTGAGCTGCCACTGAAGCCCCCATATTTCATGTCCATTACCCACGTCTGCAGACCAGACTGAAGTCAAAGGAATCTCACTTCAGTGCAGACTTAAATGGTGTCCATTAACAAAGGGCAGAAACACAATACTGAACACATCTTCACCTTGTATTCATTCCTTTACACTGAAAAATGCAACAAATCATGTCACATTTCGCTTTGTTCCTAAGTTTATGTAAATATGTTCCACAGTTACATCCTCTCAATTCACTGGGCAGACTCTGCCACCTAATGCCACAGTCGTGGGCAATGACATAGTCTTTTATAATGCCATAAACTACCCAGTATTTTCAACAGTCACATGCTGTGGAATTCCCCAGGTTCTCTTAAAGCAGGAGCCGTGAATTACGTTTCGATAATGCCGTTGAAATGTAACAGGATTCCCCGAGGTCTAAACATTGATTTGCCTTAAATTGGGCAGTGCTCAATCATAAATAAAGAACATATAATAAATGAGACATACAACCAGGACACGGGAGGTGTAATTTCAGACGTAAAGTATCAAGGCAAGAAGTAATTGAGCCAAACGTTTGCCTGTAAATATGCTCCCCATGGTCATGAAAGCTTGAAGCTAAGGGCTAATGCTCAGTGAGAAAGGCCAAGCAGCTCCGAGATCAGGGGCCTGAGGACTGATGAAAAGCACAGAAATGGCTGGCTGGATGGGCACAGGAACACCGTGTACAGAGACCGGTTAAGTAGGACGAAGGTCTCCTTCCCAGGTTTCTGTGATAGCCTGCTACAGTAGGCCTTAATGGGTCGGAAATTGGATAAATAAATGCAAAGAAATTGGAAGGATTTTACTATTTGTATAAGTATACTTACTGGGCATACTACAGCTGTCCATCTTTTACATGATCTCTATGTGTGAAAAAGAAGGACTCTTTTATAACTGAAGGTGCAGCCAACATATGGGTAATATTCTTTCTAGACTTTCTTAATCTCTTGTCTGTGGATAAAGCGGGCCTTAAGGAAAAGCAAGTACTGTATTCATAACCATGTCGTGTTGTGTTAAGCAGCCTTTATAATCACAGGATGAAGTTTTGAGAAGTCATGAAGTCTTAGGCACCCATGAGACTCTTTACATGCACAGGCCTCAGGCAAGCTCTGAAGAAGGCCATCCGTCCGCAATTTTGGCATCTGCCTGGAGACCCTCAGAATGGATGTTGGGGCATCTGCACGTTCTCCAGACTGCACTGTTGAAAATAAGACCTAGACCAGCCAGAGTTTAGTTTAATTTTTGCATGAGGTCACTACAGTGAACATGGTCTCACAGTATTGGTCTGGCCTTCTCCCTAGGTCCATCTTTGAAGAATATTGTGCTTAGATTACCAAAAATGAAAAAAGCGATGTTCTCCCAGTTAAGGAAAGAGAGACAGATATAGTATCAAAGAATGTAGGGATCATACTTATTTTCAGTTTTATAGATTAAGATTATGACGAGAATTAAACTGTCTGGCTGCTGCCCAGGCAAAAGCTTAACAATTGTCTGTTTGGTTGTCAACACAGAGATGGAAAATGCTTCACAATAGAATTACAGTTTGATGGTGAAGCCTGTATTTATCACAGTGTCTCTTTCAAAGTGGTGACCACTGATCTCTGCAGCATCCTGTGAAATCCACATTATCAGTGAGTTCAGATGTATGTCAGTAATCATCTACCTCAGTAGGACTGCAACTTTAGGCTTAGTCAATGGTCTGTTGTTTGATTGGTTATGCAGTAGCATACGCCCTCGGCCAAGATTGGGCACCTGAGCTCCGTTACTATTAATTAGTCCTACAGTGGACCAGATTGCACTGGTACCTGTCAATATGTGCAACCCCTATGGTGGAGCTGTCTAACCTTGTGAGGCATAAGAAAATTTTGTTGGCTATGCCCAGTACATCCAGCCACTGTCCACACACTTGTCCAGTATAGCAACACAGATGTGAACAATGCATTTCTCTTTATAATGGGATGGGCCCCCACAATTCACTGGAAGAAGTTTGATGCACGTTGGAAGACATTCTACATTCTATAGGAATCTGAGTGATGTGGATGGCGATGGAAACAACCTCTGGTTTTGCACCAGACCATGTAAGCATACTGCTGGGTTGAGATCTAATAAGTGAGATGAGCAAAACTTGTAATTTATAACATTTTTATGTTCATCAAACTATTCACTGACCACTCATGCCATTTTGATTATGACTGTGATATTCTGGAAGATTCTTCTCATTTTATAGAACATACTATTTGGCATCCACCTCAACATGTAAAGGTCTGAGGAGATATTAACCAGATCAGGAAACCATAACCCACACCAAAAAAGAGCTTGGTGATATCAGGGTGAAGAATGACTCATCTAACCATAAGACTCTTTCCCATTACTCAGTAAGCTACTGTTGAGTGACTTCCCTCATCTTCAATTCACATTTTCAGTCAACTGACTGGAAGTAGGTTTTCTGTATTGCCATGATTCTGGAACCAGAATGCAGCCATCAAGGATAGAGCTTTGCCTGAGACTTCTGTCCTTAATTAAAAGTCCTCATAAATAAGGCTGCAGGTTAAATAGGCCAACTAGTGGTCCTGCAAGACAATCCCCCAGTCACCTCTCATAGAGTTATTGAGACATCCTCTTCTTGTCCTAACAGCCAAGTTAATGACCAACGGCCTCTGCCCAGTTGTTCATACATAACTCATAGCATTATGGGATGTTTGTTGCCCAATTAGTCATGCAGCTACACATACGTAGCGTCACCTGCTTTCAGCTTAACTACGCTCCCTCGATTCACTCAAGTTTTCCCTTTGTGTTGGCAGATTCCTTCACAGCAAGCATTTTGTATAATAATGCAAACCATTTTCTGTTACAATAAATAACACAGGTGTTCTTTCAAGCTTCATAAAAGCTGAATTACAGGTTGAATGCTTCCAGGATCTAGCACTTCTTCAGGCATCACAGCGGTATGACTTTATGGCCCTTTTTCATGTAGGACGGATACTTCAGTGTTGTTTTCAGGTCATGCTCTCATACGCCCTTGCAGGCTAAGGGATGAATACATTTTTCCACCACAGTGATGCCTTGATAGAAAAAATGCTCCAGGACTCTATGCTCAGAACACAATGTCTTTCGTAAAGTAATATGTTGCCAAATTATGCCACAGAGTCTCGGGAAGAATATGACAAACTGACTTTCCTTGTCTTGCTCTGACGTGCCTAAATGCAAATGCCTGACTGTGTTTCCACTTCAGAGGCAGATAAAATTTAACATGTGATATGTGAGTTTATGTAAAAATCATAGACATGCAAGCTGGTTTGTTTGGAAATCTGATCCGATCTGTGGGTGTTATCCTTTCCCCTTTCTCATATGGCCCTTCTAAGGTTTTCCTGATCCAGTATTGTCCTTGTGACAGTGACTGATAAATATCACTCCTGTTCTTGCCGTGAAAAAAACAGACTCACATTTCACTTGTTTTACTAATGAAAATCTGAAAAATGGGTCTTAAAAAAGACAGTCATACAGGCATTGCATATCGCGTTGATAAGATTCTCATGAAACGGTTACCATAGTGAGGAACAAATCAGACCTGAAATTCACAGGCATAAACAATAATAATAACAGTAATAATAATAATTTTAAATGGTGTAGAGATTTTGAATGTTGTGCTATGCGTAACGTGAGCGCCCCACATTTATAACAGCTACTCATTAACATCTAATAATGTACCATGTTTAGATTCATTTTTAGGCATTAATAATAATTCTTTGTAAACATTGATAAAAAAGGTACTCCAAAACTGTCTTTCATTAAATTCATGCACAGAGTGCAAGGCAGTACTGTCATTTTTTTTTTTTTCTTTTAATATGCAGCAAACAGTTTTAAGTTAATTGCATTTGCATTTTGACTTTGCAGTTATGGAGTGCGTAATGAAATGTTCATTATCATGGGCAGCATACAGCTGTAACACAGTCTTTGGTCTGTGCCCGTGACGCTGGGTTAAGTCTGAGGTTTCCAAGCTGCTGGTCTGGGGTTACAGGTTCTCAGAAGCTAACTGGATATGTTCTGTGTCAAAACCCAGAGGTTGTCTAATTATTGAACTTATATTCTGAAGTTTTTCAATGTCACAAGTTGTATTTTCTCCTTTCTTCTTGCAGTTAGTGTCTTACATAAAGCTGTAGCTATGTTACATTTCACAACCCATATAAAACAAATATAATTAATATGTAACAAAAACAATGGCCTCCAAAGAGACTCAATGACTCAACAGTATTATATCATAACGATTTGGAGTGGTCTTCCGTTTAAGAAAGGGGCCTTCACCAAGCACAGAGGAGATAGTTGATGATAAACTTGGTTTTCTACTGCCATCTAGAGGGTTCTGCTTTCTTGCATTCAAGTAACATCTCCATGATCATAAGATACGGGAGCAGAATAACGCAGGTGGACATCTAGCAGTCTCTGCAGACTGATCCAGTGTGTAATATGCTATCCTGGCTTTGTACCATATCAATGTGCTTCTAGCGAGGAAGGAGACGTTTACTCAGATGAAGGTTCAGTGGAGACAGATGTTTTGATGTGAAACCAGTCCTTCATCCAGCAGTCTTTATATTAGACAGTAAAGAGAAAAATACGTAGTTCTGTCTGGTGTACTGCTTGACGAGCCATATCTAATTATACACAACGGGAATGTTTTCACCTAAGGTTTAGTTGCAGAAATCTCATGCAGGTCTGTAAGTACTCCACACTGTTGCCCACTGTGTGAAAAGAAGTATGGAAGAGCAGAGGGGGATTGTGGGTATAAGCAGGTATACAGGCCACTATGCCTAATGAGAGTTCAGGAGGTATGGCTGTGTGACGTGGGGGGGTAGCACGTTTGCCTGTACTTTTCCTGTATTTTCAGCCCTCGAAGATCCCTCCTCCCCCACCCAAACTCGCTGAAATGACAGTCCCACCGCTTCACCGCCCATACTGGCAACTGGGTTCCTTTCCTGTACGTACCCAAGCCAAAGGGGCCACAGGATGTCCCAGGCATTCGATCATGGCATAAGGACCGGCCCCTGCTGCTTAAAAGTTCTTACCAAATATGGACCTTCACGGAATATATGACACTTCCATTCCTTCCAAGGGTCTCCTTCAAACTAGTGGCCCAAAAACTGTCAGAATCCTCACCCATTATCCTGACAGACTGGCTACAACAAGGCTTGGATCCCTGGGGGCCAGCTCAGGTCTGTGAACTTACATCATGACCTAAAATGAGGCTCAAGTTATACGATAGTTTCCTTACCTTCCCAAGGACATAGTGAGGGAGCTGCCTTGTGGGCTCATTATTGACCCCTCTGTCCATCACTTTTTTGGGCCGAGAAATCTGGGAGGGTTGAGTCTCTTCTGGCCATGTGGGAGGGATGGGTGACACAAAGATCTGGCCGAAAGAATTCTAGGCTAACGTTCAAATTTCTATATAAAGGAACTCTGGCTCCCTTATCAGGCAGGCTGGCAGATAGGAAATAGAAATATATTTACCATGCTGACCCAGTAAAGCCAAAATTCAGAATTTTTTCCACTAATGTTGTCATAGTGACCGTGCCAATTTCCTTTGCGCCGGAGACTCGCTCACTTTCCGAGACGGCTGGGCGCTGGACTTTCGCCGCCGTGGGATCCTTTCAGTCACATGGCGAGAGTCCAGGCCACCGTACACTGGGCTCTTGCAGACCGCCAAACGCTGCCGGGGTGAAATGTAAATAGGTAATTATTCGAGTCCTATGAGCTCAGAGACGAAGCGGGGAGCACGTGACCGACCCAAAACGAAACTCGCCGCTCCACAGGAGAATATTAATTGCGGCTCTGGTTGGCATATAAAGCCACTTTAACATGCGGGGAGACCCTCCTTTCCCTCTGAGTCCCAGCCACCCGGCTTTGATTGCGGCTTTTTAACAAGGCAATACAGACTCGTATATCAGATGCTATTAACTGACTTCGTCTTCGAGTTGGGAGAAGCAGCCTGGCACCAAATGCCTGTGGACGACCACTTTTCTTTGCTTGTTGGGTATGAATTGTTCTTTTCAGCCTTTTTAGGCAAACACAATGTGAGACTGAAATTGTGCCCAACAATGCAATACTGCCCCCTATAGATGAACATGAGCAGAAGTATTTGAGTAATATTTTTGAAAGATTGACAGAGATAAAGATGGTAACTGCAACTCGTAACAGATATTATTAATATTATTAATATATTATTTTATAGGAACAAAAGAAACAAACAAAGGCATGAGCTATAATCTGTAATTGGAATTTAAAGGCATAGTACTTGAATAGATGTTTACACATATAATATTAGGTCCAACCCATGGAAAGTAAATTACAGTGAATGCTCTGCTTTCTGAAGCTTGCAGAGAGTGCAGTATCAGATGCAGAATGCTCGTCACACATATTGCCGATGTTTAATGGGTTCCTATTTGCCCTGTCCCTTTCCACTGCTGGCACTGTGGTCTTCAGTCAACACACAGGGGTGTGCGTTGACTTGCGAGTGGACAAATTTTAATCAGTTTGATAATTAGGACCAGACACGTATTCTGCAAAGATGAGAAACATAAAGTATGAGAGGGAGAAATGGGGAGAGCGAGAGAGAGACAGAGATTAACTATTTGTGACGTTAAGTGACAAACATCCCAGACTGTTCAATCAGGAAGTGTTATTTGTGGTTTCAGAGGGAGCTTCTCCACTCTGCATCAGGCAAAAGGGCCCTGGAGAGCAGACAGGGACGGAGACTGGAGTAAAGCCCACAGTCCTCGCAAGTGAGTCGGCAAGTGGCTTCAGAAAGCCTGGAGGTCACTCCCAGGACGCGCACGCTTCCCCTGCCTCTGAATTTCAAGAATAGAAGTGAAAAATAAATAAATAAGCGAATGAAAGCCCTGCCGCTGGAGTGAGTAAACTTATATGTGGAAGGGAAGGGGGTGGAAGGACACAGCTAGAAAATAGAGCAGAGCCCAGAGGCCCGGAAGACGTCGCCATATCCTTGGAGGGGAACTGCAGCCTCTCAAAGAGCCCAGGCATTAATTCAGTGCAGACCTGCTAAAGAGGTTTTCCCAACAGCCTTGCTCTGCAGAGCCCCGACGGCATCCCAGTCTGTCCACGCTCCATGCCTCCCTCAGGAGGATAGCGTTGTTTATGGAGCTCATAAAAGATGAACTGCATTTATGAGGCTTGACATTCTGTGGTGGGGGCGCGTCACTCGCAGTGTCGGGTGGCCCAGATTGATGAGCTCAGGAGAAGGAGTGAGTCCGTTTGTTTCGAATGAGCCATGTCGTACTCAGCAGGCGTGTCCCATACAGAGTGGCGTGAGGTCAGTCCCTTAAGCAATACATACCTACAGGGCAGATGAAAACTGCCTCCAAGTGCAAAGGGAAGTTTACTCTGGCATCCATTGCTGCCCCATGCAGGTGTCAGGGGGGCACTTGAGGTGCATTTTCATGGAAAAGAACAAGGATGGTGTGGTCTTCAAGAAACAGTCACAGAAATACTACAGCAAACATACACAGGTAAAAAGTATATGTGAATCTCCATTTTGCCACCTTCGTTTCATAGATTAGTGGCTTCTTCAAACTGGCTCCGTCAGTCAGTTAGAGGTAATCAAAGTTCTGGGTATTGCTTCACGTAATGCTCTGCCCGGTTCTCCCTCTTCTTCATATGGCTGGGATATCCCCATGGGCCTCAGGTGGTCCTTGGCCCGGTGACGCATGGTGATAGATCTGAAAAGGCTTGTTTTGATTTTAATTCAAACAGACCACCTTAATGCTGACCGGGACACTTAGGATAGATTTATCCTGTCATTCCCCATTACAACATGTCACAGAGATGTGGCTTGCAGGGAAATCGTGGGTGTCAATTTAAATCCGGGGTCCCAGTACTAGAGGCAGGAATTAGGAGGATTTCACCTATTCAAATTCTTTATTTAAGATTGAGATTGGCAGGGGGTGTGGGGGGGACAGATCAGTTCTACAGTGGTATGGCCAGTACACTGACTTACAAGGTTTTGCTTAGCTACCAAGCCAGAATATCGAAGCAGTCAATTACCTATAAATACTACCAGTGACCAGTGATTCAAGGACCAATGACCGTAAAATATGCATCGTTCTGTTCCACTCTTCCCAGTTCCTTACCCACCACCTCTTGTCTGGCCAACGCGGTTCCTACGGCACGTGTGAACATGCAAATAGGTTTTCAGATGCAGAATGAAGTGCCTCATTACAATGAGACAACTGGGAGAGAAGTAGGTTTACGATGATGAAGAGTCATGTTGTTCCCCTGAAGACCTCCCCTTTGGAGAACCTTCATCTCTGTGATGGTTTCCCAGGTGTTGAGTAACAGCTCCTGTGGGTCTCCTGAAAACAGGCTGCCTGAACTCATTATTATTCATCAATGAGAGCACGAGTATTTATAATCAAGTGCTCGAGGACCTACAAGGAGGAACCTAGTAAACCAACAAACTGCAGAGGTGGAAGGAGCGAGCCTTGTACCCTTAACCCCATAACTGGACCCTTTAAGAGCCAAACCCCACCTTATCCTGGAAGCACATCTTGAGGGAACTCATTAGCATCGTTGTTGCGTGTTATCTCAATTGAGTGTTGTGCTGCTGGCCACCTCTCCATGTGTTGCCCAGTAAGGTAAACCTGCCAATTACCCCAGACAAGAAAGAACTGAAACTCTGACAAATCACCCAGTTGCTCCTTCATAAATAAATTGCTTAAACTCAATTGAACAAATAGACCCCGCTGGTCATTCCAAATACATCAGTGTAATTAAAAACATTCCTTCCTGCAGCAGAATATCATATATCAAAAAGAATAAATGTTTTATTTTTTTTTTCTTGGGTGATTATGTTTAACCTGTTGTACAGGTCAGTTGGCCTATATGTGACGGAGCTGCAGAGTCACCAAAGTGAAGACATCAAAAAGAGAGGTGGAGCCCCATCCCTTTCTGATTCATCCGTCTGGACAGGGAAGCAAAACAATCCAGTGAGCTCATTAGAGATGGGGCTTTGTGCTGTAGCACTGAGGCCAGTCTGTGGAGACCTCTGTGATGACGAAAGCTCAGGAGAACTCAAATATTCCAAATTCGCATGCAGTCATATGCAAACGAACACGGGGGACTCAGCCGCTACATCACCAAGTATTTTCACTTTGTGGACGCTGATGCACACCTTCTTGACAGATTAAGAAAGTCAACTCAAGCATGAGAACATTGAAGTGATGACTGAGTAAGGGGGACCTGGCAGGAGAGTAGGTCAGCCAATGAGCAGGGTTTGTTACCAAATGGTTCAAGTCATGTGACTCCTTGCTCCTACATCCATGATCAGGGTCCTCACTGAATTGCTCTCATCCATTCGTCTGTCTCAGGTACCATAGGGCACAATGCAGGAATGGGGCTTGGATGCCAGTCCATCGCAGCATACACCCATGTTACAACCCGGCTAATTTAAAGACACATTTTGCTTAACTGTGTACCTTTACTATAGACTGCAAGAGAAAATGGGTGAACCTGGGAGACAAGAACATGCATGTTCTACACACACAGAATGGGCAGTGAATCAGGTTCAGTTCTTCAAAATATGTAAAAATCCAAACTGCTTTTTGATAAAAGTGTGCTTTAAGCATCAGAATAACAGCCATTTCTTATTTAAAGAGGTGTTCCTGTGAGGCTAATTGATCCCAGGGCTTTAAGTCTTAGCAATGCTTGGCGTGCGGTCCAGTTCACCAGAAAACCATGGACCCCATCCAGTCAGTTAAATAAGTCAGTTTATTACAGCATTTGGTACTGCAGTTAAAATGGCAATGCTGGCATTGAGGATGGAGCAAGATCCACAGGGACTCAGGTGTCCCAACGGCCTAGGAAGTCAACAAGTTTAAGCTGCAAGTGTAACTCCTGTCATAAATATGCAGGAGACAATATGAAGGACATCTTAAGGAGACAAGAGAAAATAAAAGCGATCTGAAAGAGTGTGGGACTGTGAGGGTCTGAACTACTTTATCGTGAAAAAATGAAATTTCAGGGGCCACATCGATCTTACATTTCTACTCATTTAGATGCAAAATCCACATTTCTTCATTTCGACTGAGGTTAGGAAATGCCCATTTTAAGCACTTGGCTTGAGAACCCTTTAAATTATGAAAGTAAATGCACTAAGATAGTCCTGCAATGACAGACACCTAGTGTTACATTGTCATAATATCAGATTGAGAGGATTATTACATTGGCCCTCCCATCAGCAGAGTGTGGGTGGACCAGTTATCTGAGACAGAGTTTCATCTAAAATGAGGCACAGAGGGGCCATGCCATATTCTCATGGTAATCTCACAGGGCAGAGTGGAAGTGGCTAATGGCTACCTGAATGATGTTATCAATGTTCAGGCCAACATTGAGAATAATTTGACCTGCAAGGAGGGCTAAGTCTGCTCTGAGATTAAGCATCCTCCCTGCACTCAGCGCACATTCACATCTTGAAAAGCGGTTTAATGTGACGGAGAGGGGGTCTGCCAAGTGGAGAGGGTAGGGTGGTCTTAGAGGTGATAAAGTACCACCCTTCGAGAAGCATGCCTTGCATAATCAATAGACAAGGCTTTGTGCCTTCCACGATGGACGTCACGGCAAGACACAAGTCAGCAAATCACAACAAGAATCAGACGGCAGCTCAGTATCCAAGGCAATGAATAAAGGGCGTTGTAGTTTGGAGTTCCAATGGTGGGAGAGTGCATGAGAACTCAGAAAGCTTGGGAAAGTGTTAGGGCTAACACAGATGGCAGCTCACTCAACAGTGCAGCCATTTTTTGTCTCCCGTTGTGCTCCCAGCATCTATCTAAGCTCTTTGGAATGGGCAGAGAAATCACCCCACACTAATCGTGATGTGAAATCCACACACAGCATGCCATCTCCTCCACAGGGTACACCCAGCAGTGTGTGCTTAAAATCTATATTTCATGTAAATGTATAACAAATAATTCATTCACATCTCCTATGTAGGTACCTGTCTTGGCTGCCATAGGCATTCCCTCACCCGGGTTCGAGGATTTGCCTAGTCCTTGGTTTTATCAATCTGGCTGTGTGGATGAACACGCAGTGGTTTGGGTGTAATGGAAGTAATGTGCCTGACATCTTCGCCAAGTCAGTGTTGGGGGGGCAAGGCTACAGAATGACAGTCCCGCATGACTCACCCAGAAAAACACCATGGGTGGAAAAGAGGTCTGGGAAATGAAAGATGCAGGAAGTCTTTGATGAGGAAAGAGTGACACCAGCCTTGGTTCTCAGAAGAGAATCCCCAACATTCTGATTTAATACCCAATGGTTCAACCCAATGGGATTCCCAGGCTTAATACAACACTAAACTACCTGTTTAGTCTTCACATTCCTGGGCAGAAGAGGCTGAGATGTTTGCAATTACAGCTGAGGGGGAGCTTGGATTTCTTGTGTCATTTCTTTTTTTTATTGTTTGCACCAGTCTCATTAAATCTCAGTACTTGATCACGTGAGGTTTTTTTTAAACACGTATGCCGAATGTGTGGATTCTCACTGAAGACTTGCAGTACAGTGAGCATCACAGCCACTATTTTACAAATAATCTGGACATGATGAGAAATCATCTCGGAAGCATGACAGTCATCTCAGGGCCGAAGAAGTACCACCTAAGAGAAGTCAGCGTTAGTTGCTGGCTCTCAGCTCTAGAGAAACAGAATTAGCTAATCACGTTGCCTAGTAACAGGTGTTTCGAGACTTTCATATACCGCCTTTGGCAGACCTCCTAAGAGAGACATCATGGAATGAAAAACAAAGGATGTGTCACTGGGAGGCACAGCTCCAGGCTTAAGGTGCTCACTTGCTGCTCAATATGTGCTTAACTGCTTGTCAGTTTCCAGCATTATTTCAGTACTCGAAAGACACGTAGAAAGCCTTTGCATCTTGTATCTCAAACCAACTAGGACTTATTTAGTAGAAGCCAGTATGGTTTTAAGACTAAATCAAGAAAAAGGACATAAAAAAATTATTCCAAATGGTCAGGGATGGGATATTCAGTACTGGACTTTCTTTGTGTCTTATATAACCAGCATGGACGTATTTGAAGGAAAGCGGTGTAATTTGAACACGACGAGTCTGCTGCATGATTTATGTATGAACAAAGAATTGAGGGCCACTCTTCACTTCATTATGAATATTTCTATCAGACATCAATTGTGCAACATGGAGAGATAACACCTGTTTCTGCCAAAAAAGTGCCCTCTCTGTATATATCGGCAAAATGCTCTGAGTGATTGTAGCTATTTGGTATTATGGTTTCCAAAAATTCTCAAGCATTAATCATAACACAAGTGCCACAGAAACAAACATGACAGTGAAAAGTGGGTTTACTACCAACTATCTAAAACTGACACAGACCCTCACAGAGAATATATGGTGACAGACAAACAGACAGATAGATAGACAGATCAACCTTCTTAGCACACTGTGGCGGTATAAGCATGGCGAAACTTAGGCACAAGCACTTGCATAAGTAAGTCTCTGTGTCTGTTATATACGAGATTAAAACCTATGAGAAGATAAACCCAGAGTCTGAAAATCCCTCAGCTTGCAGAGGTAGTTTCATTCACCTGTTCAGTTGATTCCTCATTAATAGGTACTGTATAATATAGCAATCAAAGGTGAAAGTGCAGAGGTGTGATGCAGTAAACAGCTGACAGAAGACTGCAGTGGACGTGGGAAAAATTTTATTATCTCTGGAAAGGCCTCATAAGTTAGGGGTCGAGGACGTCTAAAACACACCATTGATCTTCCAGTTCCTATTGTCATAAACGAAATGTCAGACAAGGCAATGCAAGTGAATTTCTCTCCTCAGCATTGATATGGAGAGCTGTTATGTGTCGTACAGTGAAGCATGCACAGGTTTGTTGTGAGTATGTAGGAGGATGCGAATAATTCAGCTCAATCTCTATCTAACAAGCTCCACGCCCAAGCACTGTATAACACTTTCTGTCAGCCCTGAGGGGACAGACCACCCCAGGTCTTCAACCTTGCTGGGGATGACCCACCCTTGACCTTCAACATGCTGGGGATGGCCCACCCCCGATCTTCACCACGCTGGGGACGGCCCAACCCAGATCTTCACCACGCTGGGGACAGCCCACCCCCGATTTTCACCACGCTGGGGACAGACCACCCCAGATCTGCACCAAGCTGGGGACAAGCCCACCCCAGATCTTCACCATGCTCAAAGCCATCACTGACTCATGCTTCTGGAATGAAAATGATTTATTTACATTTTTAAAAGCAGCAAAAAGAAAAAACATTTTAAATTAAACAAAAATAATTACATTTCAGAAACAAAATCAATGTCAGCTTTTCATTTTTTTTCTCAATTAATTGCAGTTTTTGCACAGTTGAAATTATTGAATCTTTGCTTCTTCTCTAAAATCAACTAGATTTTATTCCAAACAAAGCCCTTACAAAAATGCAGCTTTCCATGACAGCTGAATGAATGTGGCCTTGTGGAGGACCATGTCTGATTTCTCCGGCTGATTGCTCTGGGTATACATGAAAAGAAATGCCTGCCCTGCACGTCCCCTTCTAGAATTTTTAATCAGTTCCAGTGTGAAGTGACTGCCATATGTGAATTTAAATATAGCTGCAGACAAGCATCCTCCCTAACTGAAGCTATCCTACAGGGCCAGCAGGCAGTGCAGCGGTTAAAGAGTTTGCAGGTGTGAGTCCATGGAAGGGACCGTTGTTTTGTAAGCAAAGCTGTCAGCTTAATAAATATGATTCCAGAGATGAGTGACATGTCCTAGAAGGTTTGCTTTGTGAATTTGTTCAGTGGGAGTAAATGAAAAACACATAATGCAACCATATCCATCAAAATGCGAGGCAATAACCTGGGTTTCGTAAATACCTATTTTAATGATATTTTAATTTTGTAATGTATAATTTATATTCCATGTGCAAGAAAACAATTTTTGTTTGTTTGGTGAACCAAAGTCATACCCAAACATCAGTTCAACCCAAGGGTCTTGTGTGTGTGTTAACATTCGTCACGTGATCCAGATCAAGAGCCGTAAAGTTGATGACGATGCTATAGCTACATCACTACTCATCCTCAGCCATTAAAGAGCTTCAGTGCCCCAGTAAGCATAAGCAAGACACGAAAGCTATTTGCCCCTTAGTGGATCTGTGTGCCCCTCCCGAGGGGCAGTTAGTGATGGATGAATTATATGACCTCCCTTCCTGTGTTCGTTCAATGTGAATTTACCGCAGGAAGGTAAAACCCTACTCCATTCTCCTGATGTAAAAATGTTAGCCTCGTTCAGCGTGGACAAGAAGCCACTGTACATATTAATGATTCGCTTAGAATAGACCGAGAAGGTCGAGCGTACAGAAGTCCCACCAAACCCGCTTCTCTTCCTCCTCTCCCCTCTGCCATTTCCTGCTTCTCCCCCGCGACGTCCATACATCACCTTCACATCTAAATGGGTCAGTCTCTTCTCCCTTTGTGGCCAAGTTAGACTGCAAAGGGGTATCATCGCATTTTATTAGTGTGCTCCGGGCCACTTGCCTCCGTGAGTCCCGGTATCCCGCACTGGCCACTTATCTCACGTCACCAGGTTTAAAGACTGCAAAGTGAGAGAGAATTCAGTAATCGGACTCGAACCCGGCAGTCCTGAGTATGCAGGGGATGTTATGAAGATTTACAATGTCCAGTTACAGTACTGTGAAAGGTTACGTTACCGTTTCCTTATCACTACCAAAGCTGCTTTAATTATTGAAGCACCACCACACAGATTTCAACGGCTGTTTCTTTTGCGATAAGTAAGAAGAATCGCAGGTTTCTTTTTTCATCGGTGTGACTATAAGCACAGTGTACTGAGAATTAAAAGCAGATATTCATTTTAAAATATGTTCATCTGAAAACCGTTTACCTTTACCGTAATATTTTGCTGCAGCTCAGTGTGTTTGCAAATGTTTTATTTTTTTTAAATTATTACCACGCACATAGTTATATTTTCTCTTTTTCTACGATCAATGATCTCTTCCTCCTATTGATAGGAGGGACATTTCGCACCCAAAACAAACCAATTTGAATTTCACTCTTCAGATTGCCCGTGATACGTGTGTTAAGTATAAATCGCTACAAAATGTCTCACTAAACGTGCTATCAAAGGCCTTCGGGTAAAAGAGTTCAGTTTTTTTCACAGGTATTCCATACATAATTGCATTTATCTATAGACAGGTAACCATGCCTATTTATGCAGATATTGAAAAAAGAGGTCTGACCTCATAACTTGCTCTCACTAACCTAACCACTATCCCCACATGGATGAATAAAGATTGACTATTGTATTGTATTACATTCAATTCTATTCAATTCTACTCAAACTCATAACTTTAGCTGACCGCCTTGCATCATTGCCTTCGCATGATGTTTCAAGTTTGATGAATAATTAAATGTAAGATCAGCAGCTACAGAAGCCCTTAATTTTTCACTGGCACTGAAACCTCATCAATGATGGTCCTCACCTGTACCCTTGCAGCCCCCAGTCACCACCCAGGCACATACTCATGGCTCAAACACGTGAAATGAATCGCTAACAAAACGTTTCTCCAAGGTGAGCCTGCTCTGTGGGTGGCTCTGATCCTGTGGGCCATGTGTTCCAGCATAGCTGAAAATATAACTTAAGGTCCAATGACGGAAATCTCGTCAGAGAACCAGGCTGAAGATTATTCTACCGAATTCCACGTTCCAGGCGACCAGTCTTTGAGAAGCAGGCAGAATTCAGGGTGTAGCCGGCAATAATTTTACACCTTTATCGGGATTTTTAACTCACAGCCAGTTAGCATTAATAATGTTTGGCTAATGTTCACACTTTTTTTCTTAAGCAGATGGATAAATCAAGAGGTAATTTTCTGCTAAAGATTTACTGGAGGGTCTAGCACTTGCAAAAGTACAAATGAGTGCATTAAAATGTCTGAGGATCTTCACTAAATACGTGTCTTGAATATCAGAGAAGACAGTATGTGTGTAATGTAAATTCTGTATCTGGTTGTCTGTCTTTCTGTTTGGCTGTGTGTCTGTCACGTCATGGAAACAGAAGGGGTAGGAGGACCCAAATGCAGTACAGGCGTCTTTATTGACTGAAAGTCAGGCAAACAAAATCGTCAAACGACGGTTGGAAATCCAGTTTGCGGATGGAGGCCAGGGTTGAGAAGCCAGGGCGTCAGTCCTAGGAAGGGAAAAGCCAGAGGGTTGGCACAAAGGACAAGTGGGGTGGAACAGGCTGCTGAGACGGGTTGGGAAGTCAAAGGGCGATAGCAGGAAAGAGGCAGTACAAACACAGGGGAAGCCAGGATGCTTGGTACGCCACATAAAGCTCAGATGATACTTCGCATCGATCCTCCGCTCTGGCCGTGCCTATAAACCCTGGGATTTATGCAACACAGGTGGAGTAGCATAGTCACGGGCAGGACTGGGGAGGAGGTGTGACAGTGTGTCATCTAGATAGATAGTTAGAAAGACAGACAGACAGACAGAAAACAACAGAATGAATATCTGCTGCTGTATAAAGCTTAATAACAGAACACTAGTTAAAACACAGAAGTATATATATCTTTAAGCAACACAACGATTATTTTGACCATGATTTTAATGGCTCTTTTTACCTGTTGCAAAATACTTCTTAGGTAGAAATTATTTTTGTAATTATTGTGTAGAAAACTAAGCCATAATTCAAACATACACATTTGATGGATTTATAAAAGATATACTGTGATATAATTCTCCAAATATTTTTTGCATCTACTGTAGGTCTTTGTTTCAAACATTGCATCCATATTAGTTCTAATAGGAAGAATTCATAAAGCAAAGAATTTCATTATTAATCTGTCAAACTAGATTTTGGTTAAGAGACAACTACATGTAAGCTAAGAATTGAAGGTTACAGACCTTGGACAGTTATTTTTGTTGTGCTTTTGAAACGGTGCTTCAGCTGGATTCCACCAGCGCAATCTCCATTCAAAATATCCAATATCCGTTGATGGAACAGATATTTAAACATTGCACTCTGCTTTAGATAAAGCATCGGTGAAAATAAATGTAGAAAATCTCAAAACTTATTAATCACAAAGTATATGTTTTTTAATTAGATAAAATCTGGCTGGAGCCAAACATCTACATGAGTCGGATGCTGTGGGTCGGGTTGGCATGGGTACATTTGCCCCTATGAAGGCACATCGGCACAAAAATTCATTCCATTCCAAGAACTCAGTAAGTGTCTCTGTGCTCAGTATGGCCAGAGTTTTATCCTAATACTCCTGGAAATGCTTCCAACTATTTTACTTTTTTAAAAAGGATGTCAGTCATTCTGAGCGTCTGTTACACTCCATGCATAATTACTCACAGAATTAACTCAGCAAACATTCATCAAGAGAATATATATATATATATATATAGTGAAAACTTTCATATTGACATTGGCTTCCTTATGTACAGTTTGTTACTTTTGGGTTTTTAATTTTAGCAATCAAAACCCCTCTGATCACAATGGAAGACAAATGTGAGACAGCAAAGACAGGTTTATTTTCTCTTCCTCTTAAAGGGTCCTGAAGTCCCTGCAGAGGCTCAGATGGAAGAAACTCATCAAAGCTAACATCACCATCACAACATCACCAAGTGATGGACAGATTATCAAAATCCTGTCATATCCAATTGCAAAATCCACAGCATGAGAAACTGTCTGGTTCTTCCCTTTCCATTTCTAGACAAAGTAACATCCATCCATCCATCCATGACAGAGGCATGGCTGTCATTGGGGTCAAAAAAGACAGGCTTAATATTAGAAACTATTTATTGTCTTGCAAGTTTGTCACACCAGTTGTGTGTCCTGAAATATTTATGTTAAATGTCTGACATGAATTTCAAGAGATGAAGCCATGCCTGGTATCTGGTGGCCTGTTCCTAGAGTGAAATTAAGAACCAGTCTGTCGGAGTTTAAGCAGAAGGAGAAGGATGGATTTGCAAACCACGGCTGCTATGTTGATGTTGCCCTATCACACAGTTAGCGACTCCTACACAGAAAGGAAATTCTGCAGGCGCCTTTGGATGGCGATGACAGCATATTACATTCTCCGTCTGCATAGCAATCGGCCGTATTTTTGAAAAACATTAAATATCACAATTTCTCCGCTTACGCAAACAGACGCTCACGGAAGACAACATCCAAGGTCAATCTACTCAGCCACTATGAACACTTCCAGATCAAAGAGGAGTATATTGTATATTTACTCTTCTGATGCCAGACTTGACACATTCTCTTCTACCGTCCCACTAATATAGTTCCCAGTGACACAAAGCTTTCTTTTCTAATTCCTCACCACTCGGGACCTGAAAGTGTGACGTTGTGCAGCCAACAGTAGTCTCTAAACAATAAACCTGCCATAATTGGTGAATGAGACAAACGGGCTACTTGGTGCAAAAATGTAATTACAAGCTCAGCAGGGGGGTCTTTGCATGCTAGGGGGTGCTCCTTTAGACGTCCTTCACATTAGGCTCACGTGGCGCAGCAAAGCACCATCCGCAGCTTTAAATAACTGGTGGAATTTACTCAAAACGTACATCTGCACGGGTTTGTATAAGGAACATAGTGCTTGGCTAAACATATTGCACAGTGTAACGGTGACAAATTACTTGTAATTGAATTCAAACACGTGCTTTAATAGTGTACCTGTAACACCTAAGGGTAATACACAATATACAGTGCTATATTTGAAAAAATGAAAATACTGGATATTGGTAGTATTATGTCCTCTACTAGCCAGCCACGCCCAGCTTTCTCCTGTAGCCCTGCTCCTCCTGTCCAGAATTTTGGTCTGACCGGTATACAATTACCTTCTGTTATTTAGCTCAGCAGAACAGCTACCTCATTGTGAAGTATTTTGAGTGTTTTCACCTCACTGAGTGCCACTTGTATGTCTACTAACTACTCCCGTGTACAACCGTTTGCCTTTTCTGTCTGACGTCTCTATTTCTGGTTTTGCGTTTTGGATTTGCCTACTGATTGGTGTTACCATATTGACTCTTTGACTTTTGGACCGTGTTATTGGATTACGTGTTCTGGATTTCGCTTCTGGCTTTGGATTGATCTGTTCGTCTCAACCACCCACCTACTTTAAGACATTTGGTCCCTGTTTGCTGCTGCTTATAAACCTAACACCTCTGCACTAGGATCCAGTCTGTGTTGAATCACAACAGTTAGCCTGGCTGTTTGTAACTTTACCATAAAGAATTAAATGTGAAATAATGCTGTAATTTGGAATATTTTGCATGCTAATTTTGTTAAAGACATGTTAATTTTTTCAAGGAAAAAGACAGTCAGTATTTGATTTGCATCACCACGTCACTGAACCATGCAGTCATCATCAAAAGTCCTTGGTCATTTGTTTGTTTGTATGTTTGTTTGTTTGCTTATGCCTAGTTTTAATTTATGGGGGCCTTTTTACTCTTACTGGAATGTTAGGTTAGGTGGATGAGAGTGGATTCCAGACAGACTGTTATCTGTGAGCCCCCCATCTGTGAGTTACAACACAAAACAATCAAAAACAAACCTATAAAATGGAAAATATTCATTTAATTACAACTTCTTTTCAAACCAAAGAGCGATACAGTTCATTGCGGCTGTTGAACACATGCTGACAAGAAACAGTTGACTTCTAGAAAAATCTTGTGCTTCACTTATCGTACTAATGTATAAACAACTGACTCACCAAGCACCCTCCTCTCTCAAAGGCTTTCTCATGCTGTCAAAGTGGCAGTCCGACCCATCTCATGCCAACAGAACTGCACCCAATTTGGACTGTTTCATTCAGTCTGAACTGGTAGAACGCTACAGCTTTATAAACTAGTGCAAGTCTCTGAGCAGTGCTGGTGTGTCTATCAAGGTGCCATTCCAAAATAAATTCCCCAAATATTTCAACCTGCTGAGAGTCTAGTTGATGGGCTTGGTGATGTTGTTTGGGACAAAATGCCCTCCAGTCCTTTATAAGTTGTGGAAAATTATGAAACTGATTTTACTCAGTTCTTTTTCTACTTTTTTTCATAAGCCATTTTTAAAGACAGCTGGAAGAAGAGTTCTGACAGTCTCCAAGGACCAAGGTAACAGTAAATATAAGTGAACAGTGCATTTATTTACAGTGAAGAGTTAAGATGCTGTCTGCCTCAACAAATTCTTAGTTGTCAGTTGCTGCTCCAATCAAGGTACCAGGGGTCACACTACTCCCTGGAGCTTTGGAGGGATGTGTGAACGATGTCATGCTCCAGCCTCTTAATTGGTCTGGCTGGGCGTTACTCTGTGAACTGAGCTGTGGAATTTAGCCTCCTTCCCAAAATGCAACTGCTTCAGAAGACTTACAGAATCTACAAGTTGGCTTGACAGTTTCTCTGTTTGATTCATAAGTTTAGGACCGCTCTGTGTGAAAGCCTCAGTTGCTCTTGTGGTATATCAAGCCAATTGCTGACCTTTAGATAGACACTTACCTTCTTACCCTTTATAAATCTTGAAATGATCTTCCTTTATTACATTTTGAAAAGTTCCTTGTTAATTCTCCTATTATAAGTTTCTTTTGTATTGTGATAAGTTTGTTTCAGTACTGAAAATGTAGTAAAGTTGTGGTAAGTCTATGATTTGAAGTCTATGATCACTTGCTTCTAGTTTTGATAGAAACACAGATAGGTTAATGAAATTACTGAACTCACCTAATATTTCTTGTTTGTTTTATAGTGCAATAACACTGAGGAAAGTTATTGTAATCTTGAAAATGTAGACACTATTCTGAATTGGTAAATAAATATGCTATTGTATAGAAGTAGAGACAAATTGTTTTTGTTAGTCATTCATTGCTAATTTTACTGCCAGATTTTCTGTTATTAAAATCCCTCAGGAGACAATTTTCTCCATGAAAAGAACATATACCTAACAGTTTAATAAATGGTCCAGACCATTTTCTATCTGTCACACTGAAGATTTAATCACATTTATTATGACTAAGGAAAAAAGAGAGGAAAAAACAATATCCCAAAAGTAATTAAAACCTTGAGGCCTAATTTAACTGTTTTCTTCAGATCTGAAAAGTTAAGAGCTCCATTTATCAATGTGCACTTCTAAATTCTGGAGTAATTACAGGGCATCTCAAATTGTATACTCTGAAAGTAGGTCAAAGATTTGAGTTTTGCCGGAAAGCCAAGGACCACAATCTCATGCTGTGTTTCACGGAATGTTGAGTCATAAAAATACTTTATATATGGCAGAATGTCGGATTAACAGTTACTGCAATATTATCACATGTAGTAAGGGTTATGAACATCTGTACAATTTTCATGTGTATTAAAGTGTTAGCTCAGTCTTTTATTATAACCTGTAATTATTTGTTTCCTTACCATAAGAATGTATATATGCAATGTGTAATTAGTATTTATGCCGTAAGAATACACATGGAAGATCCACGTGCAGCAAGACTGTTTTTGATTTGGCTGTCCGTTCCAAGGCAGGAGATCCCAGGGGCATATACAAAAAGACGAAGTCGAGGATCAAGCACAGAAATCAAAATCAGGAAGACGATATACCAGCAACCAGGTCCGAAACGTGAGGCGAAGACGGGGAAACCGAAAGACAATCCTATGTTCAGTGACTATGAATCAGAAGTAAGAAAACACGCTCAGTACGTAGCCAAAATCCAATTCCACCTCGCAGCAGTTTGTGCGGACGCAGGGTTTACAGACGATGCGGCAACAAGCGGCAGGTGTTAACGCTTCCAGGGATAACGAGCTGGGCGGCGTGGCGGCATGGGTGTGACGTCGGCATTTTATGACAGTTTGTGCATTCATAGAGAGACTATGTAACATCAATCCAAATATTAACGAGCGTAACCCTGCGGTAGATTGTGTTTTAAAGTAAGGCTTATGTTTAATGCGTTCAGGAATACTCTGATCAACGCATTAACTGCAACAATATTGTAATGACCCTACTGAATAATAGTTGTAAATATGGGGTTACTTCTCTTTAAGAGCAAGGGAAATTGGGATATTAGAAACAGGGGCTAAATAAGGGGCGTAGCGCGATGACATGTAAGTGGTGGATGAAGCGCGCGGTTGGTGAAGATGGTCCAATTTGGGTTGCATGTAAAACAGCGATGGTTACGGCAACAGTAACCCTTGTATGAAAGTTAATAAAAGGCAAAAAGTTTGTTTTCTAGTCCCTTGCGAGTTATTCAGGTCGCTACTATATATATATATGGCTTCATTAAATAAAATTTGTTTAAAGGCACTAAATTGTCTAAATGATAAATTTTTCATGAATTGTATGACAGAATTATGCATTTTTCAGTTAAATGTATAAGTTAAACCCAGCCACTGGGGATAAACAAAGCAGTGTATTCCAAGCCTGGATAAATGAGGACAGTTATGTTAGGAAGGGCATTGGGTGTAAAAGTTTTTGCCAAATCTAATATGCAGACAAAAATACAGATTTCCATACCGAATCGGTCGAGCCCTGGGTTAACAACGACTGCCATCAGCACTTCTTAGCCAACAGGGTGCTGGTGGAAATTGGGCTACTGTTGGCCGAAGAAGAAGGAGGGGGATGGCGTGTCTGGAGGCAGGAGGAAGATTAGGAGAGTGGAAGTGAGGGTAGGAACTTTGAATGTTGGCAATACGACTGGTAAAGGGAGAGAGCTAGCTGATATGATGGAGAGAAGGAAGGTTGAAATACTGTGCAAGCAAGAAACCAGAC
>JAACJT020000001.1:37270421-37324310 GCA_009936485.2 Gymnarchus niloticus | reverse complement strand
ATGCAGCAGCCCAGTGTCCTGGCCAGCTCACTGCCCCATTTACTCCCAGAGAAGCTGAGCTTCCCTGGAAATGACGTTTTGATGCATTTGTCCAATAAACGTCTAGCTTTGCTGCACTGAAAACAAAGCATATTCTGAAGTGCCATTGAAGTCCACTGAAGCTCAGCTTCCGTGAAGTTTAATTGTTCTGGCTGCCACGGGAATGTATGGAAAAAAATATCATATTAGACGACCTGCAAGAAATTATTGCTGATTCTGAATGAACTAGCCATGAAGGTGAACACATTTCATCACATACAAAGTACATTTTTGACTAATTTTTTTCATGACATTTTAGAGGAGGCGGAGCTTCCCTTGTAGTCTTAGAGCAGTCACCTCTGCTTTTCATCTTTTCCCCAGGTGAGACCTTGCTAGTGTCTGCTTCTGCCTCTTTCAGTGCTGTACCTATAAGCTCTGGCCGAGCACCACACGGTCCTACAGCACCACCAAAGAACCAAATGACCCAGATACTTTTGCAAAGAAATACCATTATCTGATTTTGCAGACGTCACCATGGTGATCAGACCTGCAGTGCACTTGCCTTTCGAACCGTTGTGTCCTCATACACTTTTGTCCATACTTGTCATTTGCTTGCTTTGATACAATGGCCTGAAAAACAAATTTTGTGTTGTGATTTTTATTTATTTTTTTTTTGCCTTTGCTGCTGTCAGTTTCCCCCAGAGGGTCCTTACGTTCATTTACCAGTCACTGTTACATAAACCAACATCTCACCGGATGCTGGTTTCTCATCCAATGATACAATTCTGTGTTCATTTTCACTAGGTGCCCCAGGGCTATCTCTCCTCTGATGGGACACACGTGAAAGCTTCATTTCATGCTCCTACATAAAGGCACAGTAATCCTGACAGCTGTGCATCACCGCATCGAGGGGAGGGAACATCATTTCCTAATCTCTGGTCATTAGCCTTAATTCAGTGCCTTATTAGCTATGTTACAGTACATCAGTGTCACAGCCCCATTTCCCTGGCTTTCGACACTGAATGTGGTTTTTTGAGACTGACGACACCTCAGAAAGTGGGTGTGTCCTCTAGCTATGCTTATTCTGTATATTAAACTCCCTCAGTGCTAGCCTAAAGATAGTAAATAACCATGATTAAGAAATTCTGTGAGTTCAGTCTGTCTCGCTAGACCAATCTGCTTGAATGTCCTATCATGGTCTAGCCCTGTTAATGGCAAAAGTACTTTCTCTGGGGTGGGGGAGGGGTGATTAGAGACCACTAAACACATGACAGTTTTGATTAGTCAATATTAAACAATGGAAAAGTTCCCTGATTTTTTTGATTGTTTTGTGATTGAATCACACTGACCCGTGTCTTCGATCGTGAGACTATGCCCATGCGATAAACCCTAATTGCCTCTTATAATGAGGTCCTGTGATGTTAAACACATCATAATTTCATGCACATAAACCTCTCTGGTGGAACAACGGTGTGATTTATCCAGCAATACCAGGAGATCAGACTCATAAAATTGTTATAGGAAAACTTTGATCTTGTTTCGAACATTTTGCAGCCCATAAATGGTTTGAATTTGAATTATTCAGCTGTAAAAGGGCCACTTTTGGTTGGAGTCAAACCCTAAAAGAGGAACATCTGTCTGAGAATGGGAACACTTGGCCCTCCGTCACCGCATGCTTTGTCATCATCCTGTGGCTGAGAGTTTCTTGTAATTTTGTCTCACACTCACCTCACACCGGAACATGGAAGACTCTGACCCTTCAGGAATCACATGATTTTGAGGCAGAGCTTAGCAACGGGATGACAGGTGTGATGGTGACGTCGTGTAAATAAACCAAGTCCACATGGCCGTTGGAAGAATCCTGCTTTCATCAAAATCAAATTTAAAAGCACTGCTTGTCACGCTGTGTTGGAAATGTCAATACGGAAGGAAAGACTTTTTGAGGACTGGAGATGAAGGCAGAGAGAAGGGCAAACACCCCTCATCATATTCACGTTTCAGACGCTTCGTTCTTAACTGGCATCTCTTTAATCGAGTCAGTGCTGCTGGATCACAAGAAAAAAAAATGGAAAGAATATCTTTACTGACGGATGTCAGTGATCACCATAAATTACGGGAAGTCAAGATGTAACAGAAATCAGCGCAGCTGGTCACACAGTTCTGCTCCACTGCCGGCGCTCTGGGATTCTTGTACCTCAAAGGCAGGTACAGAACATTCTTTCATATTGCTTAACAGAAACCTAACAGTGACTCTAGGCTTTATAGCAATGTGAAACTTTCAGAAAGTACTTTTTGCTTTTTTCAATCCAATGCAACTGTTTTCAACTCCACCAACCCACCCACCAAAATTCCACTCTTGAATAAAACAAATCAGAGAACGCCATCACATCACAATTAGAGCCATGCCTACAGTCGTCTGCCAGCACAAACCGTGAGCAATACCTCCAGTCTCTATATAAATCTCCAATTATGTTTATAAAACTATGTTTTTGGGATTCGGTTATTGGCAGAATGGAACAGCAGAGTACACTGTCAGCTGGATGATGGGCAAAATTACTGCTTTATTAGTTCCTGTAATATGAGGTGATGACTGTAGAATTAATACGTAGAGTCTGTAGTTTTTTGGCTCTAATGATGGACCCTATGCTGTGTAACCCTATGAAGAGGCCATTAAGGGCAAGTGGATCGGCTGTTGAGCACATCCCAGAATTAATCAACACAACACTGAGTTCACAGGCTGATTGTTGAGGAGTTCATTAGCACCTGTAAGAAAGGGATTGTGATAGAGGCACATGGGCAAGTTGTCCTGCATGGCATCTCTTACCTGCAGATGACAGCCCAAGGCTGGGCAGACCCCTAGCTATTTCATGCTATCCATACAGAGGGCAATGCAGATGGAGCTGATTCGAGATCAATGTATGGAGACAAAATTTTTTTTAACTGGCCTGGTCGTTGAGTTTGGCATCTGTAGTTTCACCCTGCTACAGAGATATTTTCCAAGAGGATTTCAGGTCAACTACAGGGCTGGAAGGTTCAACATACGGCCCATCTTGGGACATAAACCACCAACCATCACGCTGGGAGCCCACATCCATAATCAATATGCTATTCATTACCCTATGCCACCATACATCTGTCCTTATAAACTGGTGATACATATATAGGGATGCTATTGTTTTTCTTGCTAATGGCAAATCACCTTCTTAAGCATTTTCCCAAGGATTTACAGCACAAATAGCAATCTACTCTCTTTTTATTCATGACTCACAGTACTGCAGGACCAACAGGCCTAATATGTATTGGCAGACCAGCCTTTTAATGGCTGGGCTCTGGGTTATGTCTCTACGTTCACTCCCACCATTGATTTACACAGGATTTTTTTAGCTCTCAGACCATTTAACAGTATGTCATAGCCTTCCTGTGTACTGCAGGGCCCCACTTAAGGCAGACTAGCGAGATTTAGCCAGGATTCAGACACTGAGCCTTTAATTCTGGATTTAAAATGCTCTAATTTGGCATTAGCTTTTTGAAAATAGGTAGCTTGGTACAGTGATTGTACTTGATGAACTGTTCACAAATGTATCAAGGGGTTCTTCTAAGAGAAACTTTCAGAAGCCTTGGAAAAGCCTGTTGGTGGGTGTGGGGTGAGGGCGGATTTTGGACTAGTGGGGGAGGACAAGCATGGGGCTCCTTGACAATGCTGACAGTAATAAGACAGATGCACAGCAGCAGACTTGAGAGCTGCAACGATTTTTGTCTGGAGGGAATTCCACAGCCGATGAGGAAGCCATTACAAATGGCAGCTTGATGAGGACACCGTGAGATTTGGCAGGTCGCTGTAACGGCAGACGGGAAGATCCGCAGTTACCACGGGATTCTGTGCCCCAGGTGATCCACTGTGACAGCCGTTACTCTGCATGGAAAAATTCCATGGGTGGCGGTGAGACAACCCCCAGATGGGAACGTCACCAGCTGCCTTTTGCCTCCCAGTTCTGGCACTGTCCGGCTGTTAATTTAAAGCGAGGAAAAATCAAACATCTTTTGCAGCAGATGCAGTTTGCCCTTTGACATCAGAGTTGTACAGTCCCTGAGATAATTACAGTCCAGGGTAACATATACTCTTTTATAAAGCCAGGTTATCATGTACTCCGAGGCCTCATTCACCATAGATATACAGCATTTAAGAAACATGACCTTTACCCTGTTGTTGTACCTTTGAGTGCAGAACGTAACCTACATTTCAGCTATATGATCTGCATTATGAAAAAAGTAAAGCCATTCACCGAGTCTGCTGCTCTGTATACTTACAGATTCATCTAAGCCAGCGATAGGAATGCTTTCATAACTAGTCCCTTCCTTTCATGTTATAAGTGTTCCTATAACCTTGAAAGACATTAACATATGTACTTTTTTCGCTTGTTAAACACTGCTGCTATGTGCTGAATTTATATGCTTTGTCTCGCAAGTAGAGCCTCGAAGTTCTGCTATGACTCCACATAAACAAAAGCAACCAGGACCATGAATATTTAACAGGATACCCTCCAGACCTCCTGTAAGGAGGCATTAAGTGAGTTTTAATTAAACTGTTTTTTTTCTGCAAGCGTGTGCATAGAAGATCCAGCAGCTATCTGAGAAACATGCACATTAAAAACTATGTCTTACTCATGGCCCTAACTACTTCTGCAGTCACACGTCCCGGCAATATAGCTCGGTCGTCTTGGGCTACATGACTCAAGCAAAGCATTATGCGAACCCAGGGCAAATCCTCAAACCTGCACGGTAAGAGTGAGTGACTGCTGTTTGCAGCCACCAATGAGCTGATAAGTCCCAGGAAAGGCAGTTGGGAGAGAACATAATGACTGTTGGTCATGACTGATGCATGCATGCACTGTCGCAACTCCAGCCTTTTCTGTTACTTGCTGTCACCATCTCGCAGAATTCGTAAGAAAACCTGCATAACTGATACTTAAGCTCATATTCAAATTCTGAGTGAAGATGCGCAGGGATAAAAACTAAAGTGAAGAAAGTATATATTTTTCTAAAGGAGTGCAATAACTGTGTAGTGGTCCTGTGAGAACATCTCACAGGGGGTTACAAAGACATCAAACTAAAGTACAGTGGGGATGGTTATTTTCACAAAGGAAATGTAAAAAAAAAAAGTGAAAATAAAAAAATGGAAAAGGATTAATTGTGATTTCATAAGAAGGTTTCAGAGAATTATAGAGATCGTTCTGTCATTGGCATCACACTTGGGATCCACTTGATGGTCATGAAGAGGATGTTTCTCAGTTCCAGAATCAGAGCAGTGAGGTGTAGACCTGTGATTCCCTCACCTTTATTGAGGGATCTGCTGCACATTTGTGTCTGTGAAGGACATCTCACAGAATTTGGAAAAATAACACCATCATATAAACAGATGAAGCAGGTAACTGAGATAGGTAGCACTGTAGCCTGACACCTGCAGAATTGGGGTTTGAACCTGGGTGGTGGGGTTGCGTGTGGTCTGTATGGTCTCCTCACGTTTCCTCCAGTTTCCTCCCTAGGGCAAGCTGTTACGCTAACTGGTATCTATAAATTGTTTGTAGAGCATGGCCAATGTTCCTGACCGGAATAGATGGATAGATGTTCTGTTGTTGAAAGG
Source organism: Gymnarchus niloticus (assembly GCA_009936485.2). Classification (NCBI taxonomy): domain Eukaryota; kingdom Metazoa; phylum Chordata; class Actinopteri; order Osteoglossiformes; family Gymnarchidae; genus Gymnarchus; species Gymnarchus niloticus. The sequence continues at coordinate 37,318,651 of JAACJT020000001.1, read as the reverse complement.
TAATCTGAATAGAATGAACACACATACATACTCAATATGGGTACACCTGTCTGTGCAGTATCTCACTCCAAAACAGGAAATTGATCCTCCCTGTGCTGCTATAGTAGCCTTTAGTTTTTTGGATAAACTTTCCATTAGAAGTTGGAATATTGTTGGTGGAATTTGCTGCCATTCATTTATAACAGCATTAGTGAGGTTGGGTATTGATGTTAGGTGATCAGGCCCTGATTATATGGCCTACCATTTCATAACTGAACTCTCAAAGCTTTTAGAAGTTTCCACATCACAATTGCTTTACTGACAGTTAACCAGGGCGGAAATGTGGCACTGATTTATTGGAATGATGCATTCTACGATAGTGCCATGCTGAAAATCAATAACCTCTGCAATATAACCCATTCTACTGCCAATGTTTGTTGCTGGAGATTGCATGGCTGTGGACAAAAATATACACCAGTGTTAGGCATGAGTATGGCTTAATTAGCCAAGTCCAAAAGTACGTGAACACCCCTATTAATTGGTGTCCACATACTTTTAGTCGTATAATTTTAGTAAATGTAGTAAGTAACATTATACGGGGTGTGTGTATGTGTGTGTGTGGGGGGGTTCTTATTTGGTCAAACACAACAGCACGTTTTTTGGGAAAAGTAAAAATAGCTATTTTTAGCTTTAAATGTGGCAATCACATTATTGTGTTTAACAATCTTTGATGGAATTTTTAGTACATCACTGACCTGTTAGTGCCTTCAAAAGATTCACTGAAATCAAACTCCTTGTCTGCATTAACTGGAGTGGAAAAAAGACTGACAAACTGCTAACAGAACTGACATTATAAATAAAGATAAGGATTAAAGGGTTTTAACAGAACATATTTTATGGAGATAAGTAAGAATAGAAATTGGATTTTAATGGTTATTTCTATGTAAGTTAAGGTCATGGCTAAAGAATTGCAGTATGTTAAAATTGTATGATTGAAAGATTGAATGTTAAATGTGCATTTGAAATAACATGTGAAACCATAGCAACCACTGTAGCTGTCTTGATTAAAATAATAAGGTCTGGCCTGAATGAAAATTTTTTTTGTAGTCGATTGTGAAAAACCTTCAGCACGGAACATCGTCACTAAATAAATGTTTTTAGGACACAGGACAAATGAGTATTTGGTCTATTTCTGTAGAACACTGCATGGAGTTACCCTTCATGAGGAGAACCACTCTTTCTTAGTTATTTGTGTAGAGGATTTCTCATAGGCACTGGCCAGAGGGTGAACTCTGTGCTGTTTTCTATATGCTTCTGAACCAACTTTCCTGAGTGTTTACTCTCTCCCTGTGTCAAAAACATAGAAAATATAAGATAATGTCATCCATTATAGACTCATATAGAACTACAATTGACATTTTAGGCAGCAATTTGCTGCAATGTTTTTAGCAACACGACGTACCATAGAGAGGCTATGCATCACATATATTATTCATATTACTTATGACACAAAAGGAACATATCTGTATATTTAAAGATACAGAAAGAAAGCAACCCAAAACACAAATAATGGCTTTGTTCTGTTCCTAATTAAATTCATTTTGAGAGAAATCACTAATGTGCCTTCGTTGCTTTTCAAGTGAAATTGCAGTTAACGCTATCCTTATCGGATTTGATTCCTCATGCTGTGTAACATGCTGAGGGGTACAGGGATGGTTCCTCTGCATTGGACTAATGCAGATAGTGTGTGGAGGGCTGTGGTCGTGTCCCCAGATGCCCCTCGGTCACCAAGCGGAATGGCTGGATAGAACAAAAGCAGTGGAAACCAAAGTCAGATGTCGAGGTGTCAGGGTTCATTGCCGGGATTCCATTGATCATGGCCTGGACCAAGGGAGCATCCAAAATCATTACAGCAGCATGGCTAAAAACGGCTTCTGTCTGCATGCTGAAAATAACAGTGCATACCATGGTGGATTGATGTACCCTCACCTTCTTGCCCAGTGGAACATGATGGCCAGGTCAACTAAACCAGTAAGCAGGCGGACCCAGCAACAGGCCTTGACTCAACCTTGAAGGCTGTGGTCCTCTGGAGTAGGGAGTACCACGGAACAGACCTCCCTTCCTGGCAGCCCTGCTGCTGTTCTGTGGCGTAGCTCCTCATGTCAACCCAGAATCTTCTTTACGGCCTTAGCTTGCTCCAATCCCCATCTTGCAAGAAGTACAAGGCACAAAGGTCTGACAGCCGAGTCCCAAGTTCAGAAGAACAATAAGGCCCCCACTTTGATTTGTTGGGGGATGTTAATGTTTTAGCTAGCCTCCAAGTCACTGTCCCCCAGTACACACCCTGTTGCCAACTGCACCTGATTGATAAGCACGATCATGAGGAGTCAGGGGTTCACAGCTGCCTGGCTTCATGCAGCACTGGAACCCAGAGAGGGCTTTGGATCTCTGCCTGAAACCGACCCCCGGTGACGCTAACGGGCTGAGCTGTTGACTGGACTCTGAGGTGGGTGACCTCAGTGTCCTTCAAGCTGGCCACTTGGAGGCTGGCGCAGAGCCTTGAGGACACTGTCCTTTAGACCGGGGCACTTACTGCTTCCACAGGTGGCATTCCCCAGCCTAACATCCGGCATGTGGGAGCTCACGCGGGCCCCCCGCCAGAACCTCATTACCTGCCATCAGTGTTTATTTAGCCCTGAAGCCTGGGTGGGTAATGAGGTGGGGGACAGACTTTGGCTGCCTCAGCTCTTTTGTTAAAAGCCCCAGTGGGTCTAATGAGGAAATGAGAAACGTGTAATGAGGCTGGCCCAGAACCGCCGGGGCCAAGCTGGCTCTCCGGACGGTGCGGGCTTTTGTATGTTTCATTGTGGGTGTGACATCGTGCTCTGAGTCCTGGAAATGACTTAGCAAAGGAAGGAAGTTTATCTGAGCACTACCATTCGGGAAGTGAGGACTGTGTCCCATCAGGGCTCTCGTAGCCACCTTAGCCAAACAACAACTTTGCACGAATGAACAAAGTGCAGCAATCCCTCTATAGCTACATCCTACTGCAGGCAGAAGGCAGCTGGTGAAAAATTCTCACCTGTATAAAGAAACAAAATACAATATGCCACCAGATGAACCTTGGAAGAAGGAGGCTAATGTACGTCGATGCTGTTGCATTCGGAACTGTCGACATGTGTCCTTGGGGAAGCTCATCTCTCCCCCCCACGCACACCCAACCCCCCCACAGTCTTGCCCACATTATTCACTTTATCTCCATTCATTTTTTAAACTCCAGAGTAACTCATCAATTCTGTCTGACAGGCCAGAAAAACAGGAACAATGAGGAGGGCTTTCAAATTTATTGGGAGCCTGGTCCATTATATCGCCCTCAAAGAGACCCTTCAGAAGCTGGATGTGGGTCTTGGCGAGCTGTGGCCTTCTCCACAGCACACTCGCTTTGCATTAGATGTCAGGGGTTTGATTACTGTCGGCTAGGGTGGTTCTTCAAAGCCTTATAAACTCAAGGCATCTGATTAAAGTCTCAGCCTATTACAATCAGCCGAGAAGCAAATGCCAGCAACAAAGAAGAAGAAAAACATGAGCTGAGAACACCAGGAGACCATTTAAAGTGGATCATATTAGGCAAGGTCAAGTGGGATTCGCCTGATGGGAACTGACCGGCTTACCGGAGTGCTGAAACTCAGCAGGAACGTGATAAAGGCATTTAAGGCCACATCTGTCTGGAACTTACACACTAGTTCTGTTAATCCTAGAATGAGCGGTGTTGAATTATTCATTGTCATTTTGATGAACAACTGAAACACAACTGAACATAACTTCCTGTGTGTAATGAGACAAGAGGTCCGTCGATTAATCGTGCGTCTCCAAATGGGAGTGCAGCAGGTTTTGTCTAGGCTTATGTTTGTTTGCAAAGAATGGTAAATATAATTTCATATCTGGATTGGGCTGTACCATAGCTGTCAATAAAAAAGCATCCTCTTTGGCTGCTTGCAGTGCATCAATACCTAGGAGGACCCGTCTCTGATTACTGGAAGAGTTCTCTGACATCGGGGGAAGGAGGTTTGCCTCATTAGTGGTGTTTTCTACAGAAAACAGGGAATCGATAGCTGATCCTCAAGTGACCCTTGAAGTTTAGCTTAGACACAAGCCACTGAGGATGGATCCATCACTCGAAAGAGAACCTGGAAGATTCTGCCGCCTTTCTGTTTGGATAATTTGGAAGGAGCTTCGTAAAGTCCATGGGAAATAGAAGCACTGACACCAGACCAGCTTTCTTTCAAGCCTCGTTTATCTTTTAACTGTTAATGTCGCTTACCACCATGATCCTCAAGTACTCAGCCTCACAGTCTCTATAGCACCATCTTCTGCCTGGTCACATGCACCCTGTGCCTGCAGCGTCCATTGCAAATGCACACCTTAACAAGTCCTAAAGGCAGACTGGCAAAGAATAATTGCACAGGCTGTGAAGTGAATCTCTGCGGACGTGACACCCTTTTCACTGCAAAGCATTATGGTAGGAGATTAGAGTATAAAAGGCAGTAAAGATTCAAGAGAAAAACAAGCACAGGCCATTCTCTTCTGCTTGATGAAGAAGCATTAACGTTTATATATTATGGAGATGCAAAATTTTCATTTTCATCATGTCTGCCTTTCAGCTATTCCAACAATAAAAGGAAACTCCACCCATTCATCTGTTTCCATAGCAATTCACCAAAGGCAGAGTCTGAGGGGACACTGGGCACAGGGCAGGGGATCACAGTTCATTACAGATTACCCACAGGAAACCCACATGAACACAGAAAAAACACGCAAATGTGAAGGGAATACGCAAAGGACGTTGCAAATCCCACAAGCATAGAGCCAGGACAGGAATCAACGTGAGGCCACAGTGCCACTCACTGACCCATCAGGACCGACCCAAAAGAAAACAGACTTTGAGAATTAATACCACCTCCCCATCCTAGATAAGTGACTGGACGATGGTTGGATGAAAATTATTGATACTACTTCTCGTACAATGTTTATTTTTTTTGTTGTTTTTATTATTCCATAAATACCAATGAGGGAATTAATTCCATACCCCCCAATGCCCACTTACAAACAAATGCCATTATCTAGTGTCCATCAAAGAGAATCAGGCTAACAATAATTTCATCAGAAACTGCACTATTTTGAGCCTGTAACACACACTTGATGTACAATGATAAGCCAGGTCATGGGATTGACTATCTGTTTGGTATATGAGCTGTTTCTATAGCCAGCGTATTTGCTGGACGGCTGTACTCTTAAGAGCAAATAAGCATTGGAAAGGTCTTGAGAAGCACAAACACCTACTAGATCTAATGGAGATCTTTCCATGATGGTCAAAAAGAGTCCTTAAGATATAGCACAAATAACTGGAAGAACGTGCTGCTTTGACACGGAAGGTCACGCACTCATCTATCTGCTGTTACTCCTTTTCCAGCATAAACTCTGAAAGCAAGATGTTTTCAGAATTACTGTCCAGCAGTAATTCTAGATGTGCTACTAAAAGAACCTTTTAAGGTCACATTGACATTGCAGCACAAAACAGAAGAAACAGTGAGCTTCTAGATATCCCAGAATACCAAGCCCTGAGGAATCTGCATGACATCCCGCTGGATGGTGTTCTCTGGAAGGGAAGAGTTTGGAAGAGTTATATCATATCCTCCATGACTCAGTCCAGATGGCCACCATGGCGACGCATTCTGCTTGCACTTGCTAGCCCAGGTTGAGCAGGAGTCTATCACATGCTAGGTGTGAAGGAATGTTAACAGACAGAGTATCTGTGGGATTACAACGGCCTTTTAAAGGTTTACACATTTGCGTCTATCTCAATAAAAGTAACTCCCAGTTCCAGTAAGATCTAAACAGCTTTACTAGGCAATGTTGTTTTGGTGGACTGGTGGCAGGACGTTTACTGTTTTAAACATGTGTCTTTCAGATGTGAAACATATCTCCCAGTGGATTTTCTTGGCTGGTGTACCAGTGAAAGCCAGTCTCGACTTTTGTGGTTGCCTAACTAGAAGCGCTCTTTGTATATCAGAATACCAGAAGTAATAGATATCAGATCTAAAGGAACCACAAACACTTCTGGAGTGTAGCTGTTATTTAAAAGACGCTCTGTGTGTCGCAATGCATACAATTCACATTTTGACTTTTCACAGTCTCAGTTGATGGCCAGCGTCCAGATGTGCATGGCGGTGAAATGTCACAACATCCAGAAAGTCGTCTTCTGTTGACAAAACTCCAACAATATGGAATCTCCAGTTGGCCCACGTGCAAATATGCCATGCACATACAAGTCACATTATGAGTTCATGCAATTCCAGAGTCTCAATGGAACCATTTTCAGTTTGGGGCCTCCTTTGCATTTATGTCACGGAAAGAATATAAACCTTCTGGTTTACAAGCACTTTATAACCAATGTCACATGGAAAAATGACCCATAAGACTAGCACATGCACTCTATATTGTGAGAAAATGATTCAATTTAGGCCAAAGTGTACACTTGTGAGAAAAGATCATGGATCTGGGAAGCTCAGCTTGAAATCCAGTGCAAGTGCAACAGTTTAAATGTTTCAGCAGATGATTTATAAACTGTTTCCAATCTCCAGTGATGTATGGGGAAAAGATCTTATCTTATATGATGGGAAACTGTGTACTTTTACTGTCTCTCATTTGTCCTAAAACCTTATTACCACCATCTCCCACGGTAAAATGTTCATGCTATAAAAAAATTGTATCAGTCCCATGTTTGTCTGCTGTGGACAAGACTGCAGTGGAGGTCACCTGTGCCCTAAACAGCCTGCCTAATTGCAAATACACTATATGAACAAAACTATTGGCACACCAATTAACGGGGGGTATTCACATACATTTGGACTTGGGTAATTAAGCCATTCTCATTGCTGAGACAGGTATAAAATTAAACATACAGCCATGCAATCTCCAGCAACAAATACTGGTGGCAGAATGGATCATACTGAAGATATTAGTGACTTTCAATGTGGCACCGTCATAAGATGCCACCTTTTCAACAAGTCAGTATCAAACTTCTGCCTTAGTTAACTGCAAGTGAAGTGATTGTGTTTTGGAAACTTCTATAAACAACAAGAGTTCAGTTGTGATGTCATAGGCCACACAAACAGAAAGGAACCCGATGATCCAACATCAATACCCAACCTCACTGATGCTGTTATGGCTGAATGGCAGCAAATCTCTCCAACAATATTCAAACGTCTAGCGTAAAGACTTTCCCAAAGAGTGAAGGCAAAGGAAGACCAACTCCTTATTGATACCCTTGATTTTGGAATGAGGTATTGCACAGGCAGGTGGCCCAATACTTTTGTCTATATAGTGTATGTGCATAAAATTAAATTGTCCACATCAGTCAGTCTAAGCAAAAATAAAAAAGTGAAAGGTGAATTTTGAGAAGATGAAGGATCTATGAGGTCAAAGTGATTTGCTGTGTCTCACAGAGTCTGTGTGTGTTACATGTTTTCACAGAAGAACAGGTGAATTTCTGAATGGTAGGTGTGATGTTAGTTACTGTGTCACCTGTACAGTGCAAAAGCGGCGGCTCTGTTTCCCCATGGGAAGTCTTCAAAGCAGCATGATCAACGGACTGGATTCTTTGGAAAGTTGGACTCTGTCCGTCACCCTCCTGCTTCAGCCTTTCCTCTAGGCCAAGGTCTAGAACTTTCCATTGTCAGCCAGGGATGTGTTTTTGGCTACAGCCATGTTGAGGCACGAAAACTCACAGCCAAATTACTGCTGGGGTAAATTTGAGAGATTAGACAGTAAACATTGCTCAGAATAGCCTCTATTAGTTGAACTGTCAAATCTAATTCAAGAACCAGATGATGACCCATCTGTCTCCTATTTATACACACATTAAAACGCTGCTTGTCAGGAATCAGGAGCTTGACCATCTGCAGAATTTTCACTTGTCAATAGCTATCTAAAACCAGGATCATTGGGTGAACTTCCATTCTTTCTTAACAGTAGCTTCACTGAAGCAGGCAGAATAGCATTGAGCACATGTAGATGTTTTTTTTTTGGGGGGGGGGTTATCATAAGGGTGGGGAAGAGGCACAGGACAACATGGTCCAAGGAAACAATCAAACGGGGTCAAACTTTCTGAGAGCACTGCATGAACTATGTAAAGCCCACCAATAAAATGAAAGCTATTAAAAATAAGTATTTCACCCAAATGCTGAGTTTTATAGCACTTTCCCAGAGAGTAGCTGTCCTCTGACCCTGTTTACCCTGAAACAATGAGATAGCTCGAATGTGGACCAGCTGGGCTTTATTACCTGAGGCATGTGTCGGGATGCATCTGGCAAGCAGGTGGCATAGTGATGTGTAATGCAAGAGATTACCCTAGTTATCCTTACTCCAACATACTCTTACTCCAGTGTACTGTTACTCCATCAGTACTCGTACCACTACTGAAATGCACATTATTCCTCTCTGTATCTATAGACAGTACACAAACTGTATATATATATATGAAATCACACAATAAATTAACCTAGTTACTCTTACTCCAACGTGCCATTACTCAAATGTTCTGTTACTCCAGCATACCATTACACCAATGCACCCTTATTCCTCTCTCTATAGGCAGTATACATACTGTGTATATATGAAATTGCACAATAGATTACCCTAGTTATCCTTACTTCAAAGTATCATTACTCCAACATACTGTTACTCCAATGCATGTACAGTTACTCTGACATATCATTACTCCAGTGCACCATTATTCCTCTCTATATAGACAGTACACGTATTGTATATGAAATCACACGATTCATTACCCTAGTACCATTACTCCAGTAGACCTTCACTCCTCTCTGTGTATATACAGTATAGACAAACATATAAATATGAATTAGATCACTGTAGAGGGTACAGATGATGTATAGTGCACCACATGTACAACACATAACTGAACAATTTAGGATGGTCATTTATTCTTCTTTGATTTTTCTTTGGCTGTATGGGCCGATCGATGAGGACGTTTCTGCTCTGAATCCCATCTTTATCACTCAAGCATAAACGTTCTCCACCTTGCTCAGATTTCGCTTGAACAACCCCCCCCCCCCCACACCACCCAATGTGAGGGTATCTGACACATTGGCGAGCGACTCTACAGTTGGACTGCTTGCTAACCACTGGGCTCCTGGCCAGGCCAACTGTCCTGCTGACTTCCTACTCTTGGTCCCCCATCTTCTTTGGGATTCTGCTCTGTTCTTTCAGAGAAACCGCCTTTCTGTAGCTGGAGGGGGCTGCTTTGATTGATTTCTCCACAGAGGTTAGACTCTATATATCGCCCTCTCATATTCTCAGGTACTCCATGGATCATGTCTTGCTCTTAACAGTCCCTTTTCATACTCTGTTGCTGGGCCTGAAGCACCTGTCTCCTCTGTGTAAAAGCGGACAGTCCCCTGGATCTGCAGTTTTTTCATTTTAAGACCTCTCTAAATTGCCCATGACTTTAGAAGTGGGAGCCAGCTGCACCATCTCATATCGTTCTTAATGAAACACCCACAATGCAGGACAAGTTGCCACATCTGGACCTCCAACCAATAACAGCTGACATCAGCATCTAACAGACCTTCTTCCACTTTAACCTCTGGGCGGAGAAAAGGCACCAAGTGATTCCACTCCGGTTACTGTGCTGAGCAGGGCTGGACAGACCTGTTTGAGAAAACCCCACATTCACTCTGTACAGCTTGTTTTTTGTACCGCGTGAGTGTGAATTCTTTTGAAAGACATTACAGACAATAATTAAAATAGAGCAGTGACTACAGATTGATGAGTCTGTATGTGTGGAAGAACTAAGAAGTCTGTATACAGTCGTGTGATGTCAATCCATCCATCCATCCATCCATCCATCCATCCATCCATCCATCTTCCAACAACTTATCCTGGTCAGAGTCTTGAGCATACCTGAACCCTATCCCAGGCAGCAAAGGTCATAAGGTCAGGGACACTTTGGGTGGGATGCCAGTCTATTATTTTAAATAATAAAATGACTACATGTGGCTCAATCATATTTGGTTTTCCACTGAATTTTGACTAGTAATTAGTTCTGTGACTTGTATAGCTGCACAGTATGACAACGAGGAATTAACTGAATAAATTGAACCTGGCACTACATCTGCGGCACACACCCTTCCTTGGGTTAGCTCCAGACTCACTGCCCCTAGAGTAGATAAGCACTAATGTATGGCCGGAAATGAATTAAAAGCACTGCACAGTGGTTTAACCAAATCAGGACTTTTCACACTAATGTGAAATGAACAAAAATTGCAGCATCAGTTTGAAGAGGAGTGCTGACCATGGATCATGTGGGGTTTGCCATCACACGCTCCCTGGAGATATGTTGGTGAGACTAAAAGGTGACCAGGAGCAGCAGCCTAAACACTGGTATGTTCCGCTCGGTACTGTGCTCATTCAGGTAATAACTTCAGGTAGACTCGATGAAAAAGTGAGACAGCTTTTCCTTGACATTCCGCAGGCATGCGGTCCAAAATGATATGGCTTTTCACTCTGAAGGCTTCATGCTTCTGTGTAGGATAGGTGTCCTTCACATAGCCAGGTGTATGTGATGACCTACACATTGGACATGCAGTTTTCTTCTCAAAATGTTGGTGAGGCACGCAGCTGAAGCTTGAGGTAGAGTAAACACGCATCTCCGGCACTCCGGTGTTATAAGGAAATTGAGGCAGTGCCTCTGACCCCTTCCTGAGATGAGGGACTCCTCTTTGTGGCCTAGCGTAGCTGGCTAACTCTACCCTGCAGTTCTAATATTTCCACAGTAGATGGCTTAGGTGACGAGATTTTTGAGGAACATGTTTAGGACCTGAAAGTTAAACAAAGTTCAAAGAAGGGTGTTGGTCTGAAGTTTCACATGTTTGGGGTTTAGACTCCATCAGAAAATAGGATGTGTTTTCATTTCAGGACTCGGGATTTCCTCATTTGACAAACATTTGGAGGTCCTGATGTGGTGAGATGTTATTTTGTGTTTTGGTGTGAACCTGAGCATTTCAGCAGAGAGTCCTCCTCAAGCGGAATCTTCCAGAGCTTTGCTTCTCATTGGTTGACGTGTAAACTCCTGTATCAGCTGTGGTCTCACATCACCAGCGAGTAACACTTAGATCAGAACAGCATGCACTAAAGGCAACACTGTGCGCTTTATTTTACATAGCATCAAATTAATTTTGTTTAGCACATGCATGATGCCTTTTAGAGACCCTCCCATTTTTCCAGAGATCCTTGCCAGTGGGGATACTACGTGTTCTATAATTACTGCCTGGGTTAGCGGAACTCTGGCCGTCTGACATGCTTGCTAGTGTCGTAGGCTTCACACTATGGTTGTCCAACATGGCGCCACCCGTCCACGTTCATCTGCGTTCACCATGAGGAGCTCTGCGGCTGAGGCTGGATGCCAACACTGGTGGTCTCGGCATTGGCAACCTTGTAATTGGTGCCAGAGGATGAAGATTAGATTGGGCCATGTAGCTCACATGGGGCAAGCTTCTGTCCAGACGGGCAGTGCTTGCTGACACGCCTGCCGCTCGGTATAGCTAGTGCCCCAGGCGACACCGGAGGCTGTGGAGAACCTGTCTGGTAAAGACAGTAGTTTGACTTGTCAGTGATTGAAGTCTCTGTCGCTCTGCTCTGCACTGCACCCATGTGTGACGTCGCTGTATTGAACAGCTAGAGACAAGGCCTGTCTCGTTAGTTACATGGAAAACAATCCAAGGAAAGGATTGGTGTTATTCTGTCAAAGATTTTATTTTATGCCATACATCTGTATATGCAGTACATGCCAGTATGTTCATTGCATTAATACAGTACACCAAATTATTCATATTTGGTATAAAGTAAATATATAAGTTTTGTGTCCTCAAATCATTAAGACTTATCGGTGGTTTTCTGGAACAACACTACCCTCTAAAGGCCAGAGGTAACCACTGCCTGAGCTCAGGTAATTCGGCATAAGACTGGCAGTGATTAGTCAGTATCAGACAGTATCACCAGGTATTTCACATAACTGGGGCTATTTACCTTGCATGTATGGGGGTGCAGCATTGCCTATGCATGGATACCCATTTCTCGCATGAGATGTGCAGGCCTGGAGGATGAGCCAGAGAAGAGAACTGTCCTTCTTACACTGCAGCAGCTTCCAGATCTCTGTTTGATCCCAAGGATTACTTCAGATGGTGGAAACCGAAGGCTAAGGTTTTATCGGTTCAGCTGTATCCTTCAGCAGAGAGTTGTGATTGGATGGCACAGAACGAGAGATGGAGCATAAAAGGGGTGGGAGGGGCTCAGTCTGAGGTAGACCGATGAAGGAGAGGGAGGGGAGGTCAAACAGAGAGAGGGGGACAGAGGGAGAGGAATGACTGTGATTATTTTACGGCACGGATGCTAAATTTTTCCTTGCTATTTTTCCAACAAAAAGCAGCAAATAGATTCAGGCAGTGGAATGATTAGAGATAGATAACATCCATTGAATTAAAACAGAACAAGTGTTATTGTTCATTTGTTTATTTAATTTTTTTTTTACAGGAGATGCAGTTTCTTTCAGACACTCTGCTGCTCTAATAATATCTCATTACACTTACAGGTGACCCTCCTGTTTGCACCATCCGGCTGAGTGAGCCAATTTGCAGCTATGATACCCCCTTTCTGTTGGGAGGAGCATTTGCAGCTCTGGACTGTAATCCTCTTGAAGCTGTGGGTGAAGCACAAAGAGCAGTAGTCCCTCTTTCCCGTGATCACCATAGACACCAATACACTTTGTCCCCTTAGGGACCACATGGCCACTGCCAATAGATCAGGTTTGTGTTTCCCTTCCCTACTAATTAATTTAAAAAGCCAGTTTGGTTTTAGCTCATGAATTAATAAATGAACTGTGCACACTGTAATTATTGAATTCAGCAGTAGTCATTTTTGATACAGCATTATTACTGGACACAGAATTCCTGCTGCGGCAGATAACTCAGAAAACCAGACCCGTCTGTCAGGCAGTCATTGCTCAAACGGTCCTGAAAAGACAAACGGAAAACCGAAGCGTAACGAACAGATGTACAGAAAGCCTCTTTCTCTGCTAGGTAGCTGACTGTCAAACCAGCTTGAGTGCTGTACCAGATCAGTTTATCTGAAACTCCCCAGGCTTCAGCCTCCACTGGTGGAGATGATGCCAGACAGCTCCAGGGTGGTGGGTTTGAGTCTACAACTGGCTGGATGCAGGAGTGTGCTGGATCTCCCTCTGGTAACGCAGGTTTCCTCTGTGTACTCCAGTTTCTTCCAAAAGAGTGCATGTTGCCCTGCTGTTTTTATTTGTTAGACGGGCATTCAGATGCTGAAGGTAGACCTTGTGATGTACAGTATATCACTGAGCCTTCATTCTCAGTAGCAGACAGTATAGAAAAGTGTGACACCACATTCAGGGCACTCTAAAGTGTCTCCAGTTTTTTATGGTCATCTTTCCATTGCTGGTGGGAAAGTCTCTCGACATAGAAGATGACACCTGAGAACTTTTGGATCTTCCCCATGATTGCTCTGGGATAAAGTTCTGGCATTTGACTGTGTTACAAAATGGACTCCTGCCACTCTTATCCATCCTCAGAGCCTCCAACCTGTTGTTCCCCAGACCAGGGAGGCTCAGGTCCTGCTGAAGGATCTCACAATGCGCTGGGAAACAGCCTCACTGCATCTGAGGAACCCAGAGGAGGTCCAGTCAATGTGGGCTTCATTAGCACTAGTGCATCGCCTCAGCTGGTCTGCAATCTGGAGACGCGCATTAGTGGAACAGTGTGAAACTTTGGAAGTAGCAGATACGCATGGAGCAGGTAAGGTAACATGTACCATGCTTTATGTGGGCTGTCTCACCAGTGTATTCCTACATGTTAAAGGAGGAATTCCCTTCACAAATACCCATGTCGGCAGAACAGTTAGAAGGTGAGCCGGAACAGAAGCTAACACAGATGGTGATTTTCTGAGGTTTTACAAAGCTACTTATTTTATCCCTTCATACGGCTGGGCATTTAACTGAAGTAAGTCACGTTAAGTACTCTGCTCCAGGGAACTACACCATGATCCCTCATGGGACTTAACCTTCGGGTTATGGATCCATTTTCTTTAATGAAATGCTGCCTGCTGTCCCACTTTTAACAGCGACTCATTAAACAGTCAGGATGCCCCTTTCCCTAATACTGCATCTGAAATAGCCACATTGCTAAAAAAAAGCATACACAAGCAAACCTAGGATTATTGGCTGCTGCTTAACTTAGCTGATACTGCCGCCTTATGGAGAAGGCATCACATTACATGCTTGTAACAGTATTGTATGCCTGTTGTTGTCGTCTTGTCCGGTATCTGAGGTAATGTGGTGTCAGGGAAGCGTTAAGCAGTATATGTACTTTTTAAAGTTTCACGTTGCATTGGTTCGACCCCACAAAAGATAACTAAGAGAGAAAACACTATGTGCAAAATTTCAAGAGACAATGTTAACATTTACAAGGCAGCTCAGTCGTGTCAAATTTTGGCAGATCAGTACAAATGAGCAACATCACGATGTTGCAGCTGCTTCTTGGTAGAACTGCAATGCACTTTTATTTTCCACTTATTTTTCCAGTTTTTCTTATTATTTTAGTGTGGTCATTTATTTAGTGGGTTTGATCAGGCATATTTTATTCAGGATGTGCCACAAATTATACTGAATTTCAGTTATTGAGCTTTTAGCATTAACAGCACCAGCACAAAATCTTTCATTGATCATGGGATTAGGTGCATGTCAGCTTTTTGCTGTTGTTCAAATTCAGTCAGATGATTTGGTATGAAGACTCTGCTAAAGTGAACTGAATTTTTTTTTTTTTTACTTCTCAACATCAGCAATTCAGCATTGAACATCCAATAAATAAAATTAATTTTGTGCATGAAAAATATGACTCGATCTTTAGTAGTGATTTCAGATATTCCTTCATTATGGTTGAAGTTCCAAGTTCTTAAAGTAGAGACCCACTAAATTTATTGAAGAAGTGTGGTGACAATTTGATAAAGAAATTAGAGACCTGAAGTGCCAAGTTCTCAGACACCGAAAGCAGGAAAGATCCTAGATGAAGCATCAACAATCACTTCAGACAAGATTGAAGAGTTTGGATTTATAGCTGTCGGATGTCAGTTTAAGTAATAAACTGGACATGTTGTTTTGAACCAGCTGCTGTAAAATATACAAGTCAAAACAGCTGTAATTTTCAAACAGTGGAACTAATCCTGAAATTACTTAGGTACTCATTGAATAAAACTAGCAGTGTGTTATTGAATATGGCTTTTTTCTTTGTACTTCAAAGCTGTAACACAGCAGTTAAGCTTTAGTAGATTACATTACAGAATATAATCAAAAATATCTTCTGGAAGTGCAATCATATCAGGTCTATGGCATTTGAAACATTAGGTGGACCCCTAAATGTCATCATATTTTCACACAATTTTATACAGTGCTTTTTTACGAAATAGAACTTTTTAGAAGGTCAGATCACATTTAGTTCAAACTTTTTTGCTGTACATATAAGGGACATGCTAATCTGTGGTACTGTGCAAAAGCCTTAGGCCGTCCAAGACAGTGGATAAAGCCAGCATTTTTCTGGGAAGTATCTGTATATTTGCTCGGGAAAAAAAAATAAAATAAATAACATTAGAATAAGGACAACTAAGCAGTGGAAAATAATTTGTATTTCATGAGAAAAATCACTTTAACCATAAATCACCAAATTATAGCAGACAGTTGATGAAATGTATAAATAAATATGTGTTTATATGCCATTGTTTTTCGGAGTAGAATTACCATGAGATATGTTAGGTTGTCATAGCGATGGATATTTATATAACAATGGGATGAAGAAAGCTGCAATCTGTGGTCAGTCATCTCACCTACAACCTTCACTTGTTAAGCATAGAAGCTTCTAAATGTTCTACATTAACCCATTCATTGACCCTCCTGGGCACCTGCAGCCAGAGACCAGCCCCTACAAATGACTTAAGGCTCAGCTATTGAAAGAATGACTCATTTTATTATATGTCAGCCCATTAAACTTGAGATTTTGGGGTTCAGCATCTTGGCAAAGCATCTGTCTGCTATTAGAAGAGATGTTCGCCCTATCATCGGGAGATCGTGAGCTCAAAGCCCGGTGGTGCCGTAGCCATCCGTGGCCGGGAGCCCAAGAGAGCAAAACTGGCCAGTGCTCTTAGGGAGGGAGGATGACTTGTTCTCCCCAGTTGCTTACTCAGCGACACTAGCCAATCATGGGCATCTGTGAGCACATGCGTACAGAAGGGGGCAGATAGTGCTGTTCTCCGAGTGTGCTACGCCTCCCCCTGGCATCGCATGTGCAACAGTTTGATAAGATGCAGTCGGCTGACTTCACGTGCCTTGGAGGGAGCACGTGCTTGCCTTTGTCCTCCCTGGTCGGTGCTGTTGTGTGATGGGGGAGACTACCTGATGGGTAGGAATTGGACATGACTAAATTAGGGAGAAGAATCGGGGAAAAATTCCAAAAAAAAAAAAAGATGTAGAAGTAGATTGTTACAGCAGTGCCCCCCCATCAATAACCCTAAAACCCCTGCTGGCCACCCTAGTTTGTTTTCTTTATTTGAAATTGGATTACTGACAATGCCTAAACAGGCCTTTCTCCCTTTTTAAAATGGTTAAGAACCACAACTGCCCATCCCATAATGGCTAGGCATTGTTTCCAGACCGATGCCTGATTTCTTTATTGGTAGGGCTCTTATTTGTTTGCATTTACAGGGTTTAGCTGTCTTGTATGAAAAGATTTCACATTTCCTTAACCAAAGTTTATGGTTGCCAGAAGTGGGTTTTTATCCAACTACTAGATCCAGAGAAGCATCTCCTCAAGGAGAAGCCTGTGTCAGTCTCTAGCATTCCACACAGAAGGCAGTAACTGTAACCACTTCACAAAGCAGCCCCCAATGAGGCATCCACAATGACAATCAGGCCGACTGACCTGTGTGGTGTGGAGCAAGCCAGCTGCATGGCTTCCCTCTTGCGTAAACGATGGAAGTTCATGTGTCCCCAGCCCCAGAAAGGCAGATTTCGTGCAGCACAAAGCCGAGCATGAAAAGGTTGGGAAGTGGTTATTGCTGGAGGGCATTTTTTCAGACCCCTGTAAAACTGAGAACTTTTTCCCTTCTTAAAAATTTAAAGTAGTTTTACGTGGAGAATGTCAATACTACATTGGGAGTGCATGGCAAGGAGTATAAGGAATTTGGAATAAACCACAAGTGCTCTGGATTAGACGATAAATCGTGTTTCAAATTAGTATAGTAAAATGCACCATGGGATTTTTGTGCATGGAGAATAGGCAGGTTTGAGCATAAAGCCAAAAGCTGTGCTTAAGCAGTTAACTGTTTGGCCAGAGGGAGCAGCTTAAACCCCTGTTTTGACCAAGCTGATTGTAACATGTTCAAAGAGGCCACCGATGATCAGCACATTAACCTGGAGGAATATGCATTGTCTGTTACTGGGTACATTAACCATTGCATAGAAGAAGTTTATAATCTCCAAGACAATCACTGGGGCCAAACTAGAAACTGCAGATGGCATCAAAGATCCGTGTGCTTCAGAAATTCTCTAATACTGACTTTAGATCTGCTGACAAGGCAGCCCTCGGGACAGTAAGGGCCAATCTGTCCTTACGGCCTCAGGGAAACTAAGAGCTCCTATGGGCCGAAGATCTACAGCCCTTCCACAACAAGACACATGGCGCATACGGCAGGACATCCAGATCTACTACAAGACCTTCTCTCCCTCCTGTGGTACTAATGCCTCTCCCCCAGATGTGCCTGATGTGCTAAGTAACTTCTTTGCATGGTTTG
This sequence comes from Gymnarchus niloticus, assembly GCA_009936485.2. Taxonomy (NCBI): domain Eukaryota; kingdom Metazoa; phylum Chordata; class Actinopteri; order Osteoglossiformes; family Gymnarchidae; genus Gymnarchus; species Gymnarchus niloticus. The sequence continues at coordinate 37,300,732 of JAACJT020000001.1, read as the reverse complement.
AAGCACAGAATGTTGTGTCTGTGAAGAAGTCCATCAATCCTGATGACCAGGTGCTCTGTCTGTGCTCATCTGAGGTGAGGAAAACTCTATCCAGAGTAAACCCACACAAAGCTGTGGGGCCAGACATCAGACCTGGTCATGTGCACCAGGAATGTGCTTCTCAGTTGTCAGATGTCCTCAAAGACATCTTCCAAACTTTATTGAGCCAGGCAGTCATTCCCTGGTGTTTCAAGGCTACCACCATAGTACCAGTACTGAAGAAGTCAGCGGTATCCTGCCTAAATGACTATCACTCATGCCAGTTGTCATGAAGTGTTTTCAGAGACTGGTCGTGGGGCACATGAAAGCTGGACTCCCCACCTCACATGACCCCTTTCAGTTTGCCTATCATCCCAAACCGCTCCACTGAGGATGCCATCTCCTCTGCCCTGCACCTAACACTGTTTCATCTAGACAAGAGGAACACCTATGTTAAAATGCCACTCATTGACTTCATCTCAGCATTCAACACCATCACACTCCAGAAGCTCACAGAGAAGCTGAGTCTGGTGGGCTTCAACACCTCCCTGCGCTACTGGATCCTGGACTTCCTGATCTGTCCAGTGCTGTCCACTCCCCACTTCACATCGAGGGCTCTGAGGTGGAACAAGTCATGAACAGCAAATTTCTCAGCAGATGACCTCACTTGGACCCTCAACACCAACTCCTTGGCAAAGAAGGCACAGCGGCAGCTCCACTTCCTGTGGTTGCTGAAAAGTGCCAGACTTCCTCCCCACATCCTCACTACCTTCCACAGGGGCACTGTGGAGAGCATCCTGAAAAGATGTGTCCTTATCTACTATGGGATTTGTAGCGTCTCTGACTGTAAAACCCTGCAGCAGATAGTGGAAACAGCAGAGAAGATCATTGGGACCTCTCCGCCTTCCATCCAAAACACCTTCCACAAATGTGGCATCCGCAAAGTCTAGTATTGTAGAAGACCCCTCAACTCTTTTCATGGTCTCTCTGCACTTCCTCCCATTTTCTGGACAAAGGAACCAGAGCATCCAATCCAACTCCACCAGACACTGCAACAGCTTTTTCCCACAGGCTGTCAGATTCCTCAGCATCCTTCCAATCCTTCATGGGACACTAACTTAATTGCACAGACCAGGGTTATTATAGTTAACGAAAAATAAGACTAAAACTAAAACTAGCAGTGAAAAAAAATAATTTCGTTAACTATAAATATAAATAAAGACGAAAACTAAATAAAAACTTCAATGAACACTGCAAAACGAACTAAAACGAAACAGAATTGCAGGTAAAATCAACTTCGTTTTCGCTGTTTCGTTTTCGTTCAGTTTGACTTCTTGACATAACGCGCCAGTTCCTGAAGGTGGCAGCATAGCGGATGCTGCGGCAACTGCAGAATGACCATTTTCATGGGCATCTATGACGACTTCCTGCCAGTTTCTTGCTGGGATAATCAACTTCCTGTTTAATGGTGGCCGGCAAACACAACGGAGCAATCGGGAGTGTTGTTCAGTTGTTCTCTCAAAAATCTTCCCAAACTGACCATGGCATATGTCACACAATTAGTGGAGCGCAACATGTCATCTAAAAAGTTTGAAAAGGGATACAAATATTATCATGAAAATGATCTTTTCAACTGCGAAGTGCTCTATGCTACTTTATGAATGGATTTTCTTTTTCTTTCTAATTTTCTTTTGTTCTTTGTACGTGATTAGTATCAAACGTGTTGAATATGGAGGTAATAGTAAGATGCAGGTGTCACAGATCAATGAGGAAAAGAGAGCAACCACATTTCCTACAGGTTTCATCTAGCAGTTGCTAACCTGAAGTTATATGTTCTGTTATACAATGGTCTGTTGATATAAATTTATTAACTGCGGTTGCAGATATAGTCTATACTTATTTATTCTGTTACCCTTTTGTGTTTTGATATTTATTCACTGCGGTTGCAGATCTCTATGCTGAATGTTTCGGTGCTGGATCTCCCCGCCAAAGCAACTCCGCTCAGCTCCAATGTTTCTGTGTTTATGGCAATTGCAAGAGGTTTAAACACAAAGTGAATAGTGTGTAATGTGCTTAAATTAGTCAGCCTTCTAGTTGCATTATCCACTTTTGGGACTACCTATTTGCACTAATCTGCTGTTCTGTCAGGGTGGCACTGATACCATCCACTGCTGCTGTGTAACTTGCCTATTGTTTACTTGTGTTTATTTATTATTTTATGGTGCCATTGTCTTGTCAGTCCATGCACTCTTTGTAGTTCTGTGTCGTCCCCTGTAGTGCTGCACTGTTGTCTCCCCATCTTATATATAGCCCAATTTCTTTTTGTCTAGTTACTACATCGTGGTCCTAAAGAAACGTTATCTCATGCCGTTGTAAAGACAACTTGACGTGATTTGACTGTGTCGCTGTTGGACAAAAACCATATGATGTAATCGCTTCTGAAGGATCAGGTGATGCTAACACAACAGCTATGACGCCACTCCCGAGCATTATTTGTAAGTTATATTGAAATCGCACCCCGTTACGAAAATGAACAGGCAGCCTTGTGATGAAAATCTGTAGATTCAGTGAATTCAGTGAACAAAATGAAAATGCTAAGAGTAACAATGTAGCCTTGTGCATTTATTATTCTTTAGTGGAGCCAGTTTGCATTATAAACACTACTTTTCCACGGACTTGTTAAGATATATAAGCTCTTATAACACCATTACGTATCCGTTTATTCATCTTCCACACATCTTCCACATAAAAGCACTGCACTTAAAATCATTTTTAAAAGATTTAAATTAGAATAGCATTGGTTTAAAACGTAGGCCAAACTATATAAATCTTGATAATTTTTTCTTTAAATTATCGACATACTTTCAATGGTTTATTGACAATTTATTAATTAGAATGCAGACCAGAGACAAAGAACGCAGAAATGTCTCAGAAGATTAAACTTTGCGATGTTGACCTAATTCTGCCCTCTGGTGGTAAACTGTAGAATAGCTAGAAAAGAAATCCTTACAAGTTAGTGGTATGAAGAGAATGCTTCACAAACGTAAAAATGGGAAGGTAAGGGAAGGTAAGGCTAATGTAGTGTCTAGTCTAATTATAATTGCATCTCATCCTTTCAGTTATAGTATGCTAAGTATTTAATGTGCTAGGTATTCATTGCACAGGATCCATGCCTTAACAGCAAGAGAAATCACAGGGTAATTAGCACAAAACAAAATATTTTGAGATTAGCAACCTAAGAAAGATGGTATAATACAGTAATGTTCTGCCAATTACTGTATGATATACTGTAATTATATTTTCGTCTCATCTTTAAAGTTCAAATACATTCGTGTTTATTGTGAAACAGCCATCTCCACATTCATCTTCATCTCACCTCTGCCCTGTGCACAGGCCCTGAATGCTCTGCACTAGGCTGAAATGGGAGCAAGCTTTAAATACAAGAAGCGTGCGGGACCTGAAGGTTAAAGGTCATGATCCCCAGTCCCATCATATACGTTTTTTAAACATGTACTATAACATTAAAGACAAATCAGAACATTTTTGTGAATTATCACTATAACTATTTGGAGATTAATATTATTTGAGCTTGGGTGTAAGTATTTACTTCATCCATTATAAATTTGACATAATTGATTTCCTTTCAAAAAAGGTTTGGGGTTTAAATCCAACCCCAGTGTGTGTGGAGGTTGGATGGATGGAATTTTACTCAGACAGACATACAGTACTTGTGGTTTTGTCTTCTCATCCTGATCTCTTCTGATGGGACATATGAGGCTTCAAAACCCATGGTGGACGGGAGTATCCTGAACTAACAAAACAATACGGGCACTAAATGAGGCTTCAAAATCAATGGTGGGTAGGAGTATTCTGAATTAACCGATCAGTGCAGTCGCTAAATGAGGCTTCAAAACCCATAGTGGACAAGAGTATCCTGAACTAACCATTCAATGCTAGTGCTAAATGAGGCTTCAAGAGCTAACACACACTTTGGACAGGCACGCATCCAACGATTTAACAACTCCAACAAAAACATATTGTAGAAAATGACAGCCGCCCTATATGTGCAAAAAAATGAACAGAAAAAATCAGAAATAAAAATAGGGAAATGATTATGGAGCTTCTGAAAGTAGAGCTCCGGGCTAAGGAACCGCTGGAGATAATGGATTCCGACTTTCTTCTTCTTTCCGGCGTCTCTCCTTCTGCTCTGCTCTTCTTCTCCCTTTTTTGTCAGCGATGGTTGAAACATCACAGCATGAGGTCACAAATGGAATTATTTGGGAGAATTACAAGTGATCCATCTCTCCTAGCATTACACACCTCAGTAACTAGCTCTGCTTGGATACCAATTAACACCTACTTTATTACGTGTTGGGATGTCCTTAATGTGGCTGTGCACATTTCTGCACTATTACCTTGACGGATGCCTCTTCCACAATTAGACTTAATTGGCACGTCAATATGCAAAAGCTAAATGCATTAACCTTCTTTAAAACTAATGAGCGCTTCCACGCCCAGCTGGCGAATGAGGCGCCATTTGCATGTGTGACTGTTTTTAGAAAAAACGAAATAAAAACAAATCAAATCAGGAACGACTGGAGCCAATTTTACATCACCTGCTCTGTTTCTGTAAAAAAAAAAAAAACAAAGGTAATAACACAAAGCTAAATGCTAGAGACTGGGTCCTGGAATGGGTAAGTGTGCTTTGTGGTTGTATAAACAGAATGCTTTTTCATAAGCAGTTATGTAAAACTGGGGGGAAAAATGCTGATTTAATGAGCTGGTGGCTGTTCTAAACTCTTGCAAAACTATCAGATCAGTTGGGGCATCCTAAAATAACCCTTACTGGGGAATATACACGTACGACAGATAAAGGCTGCCCAAATTTTACAGTATCGATAACAAAAAGCTCAGTTTTGGTAAAAGCGTATAAACAATACTCCTGCAAATGGGTGGTACCCAGAGTTAGTTTCCAGCTTTCTACTGTAAGAATGAGAAGCTGTGCAATTTGACTTCTGGCAGCGACAGTGATCTGGTGGGCTTCCAGGGGACATGTTGGAAACTCAGGCTGACACACTGACTTGTCTCTGAGCCAGCTTCACCCGCTGTAGGCCGACCGCGGACATCTCCGCGTCGGCCCAATTGCTATCAGCAGAGGCTCTTGTACAACACCTGACCTTTGACATCGGCAAGGCTGAGGACCAGCTTGGTGCCGTGAATAAAATCCGAAATCCCTCCATAAGCCCAGCGCCGAGAACACTCCTCCCTATATGGTCCCTCATTCATTCGCCTGTTCACTTCTTGCTTCAGCACTGGATGACTGAAACCAAAAATACATCATTTTTCATGATATATTTGGCCAACAGAAACAAAAACGAACTGAGAAACGCTACATTTCTTGCCATATTTTCCAGGTTATGAGCACATGTGCTGTGCAGACAGGGGTCCTGATATTCCCAGGATACAATCAGCACAAAATTAAGAGCATGCACCAGTTCTTATTTGCTAGTTTATTTTTAAGAAATTTCTGTTTTTGTTTTATCTTCCAACTGCAGTTCTCCTGTGAAGTCACTGTTTAAAACCGTCTGTTCAGAGGCAGTTAGAGCCCAGTGGCTGACAGACATCAATGTGACATTATTTCCTTCCTCATGCAATCATTTGGATACCCAGCTTGCATTGCTCTGGGTGATGAGGAGTGCAGGGTCCTGCAGGTAATTGGGATTAAGAGCAGCACGCATCAGATTTAATTACTTTAAGCAGCTTGCCCGTAGGCCTGCTCCCACTCTTCACGTCTCTCTGATTCGACAGCTGGTGCGGAGAATGAGGCACAGGATTTCTTTCAATGCAGAAAAGACTCGGAGAGGAGTTAAAGCTATCGTCCCGTGTCCAGCAACTCCGATGTCGTATCCCTTCAAAGGAATGTCTCTAGCAAAAAAAAGCAGGCGATTAAAAATCAGCATGTTGATACCCGTGTCGTCTCAAGAACCTCCATGCTTCTTACTGGAAAAAGATAAACCGTGCTGATTAAGCAGCTAAAGATGAAAAACAAAACGTGAAGATGAAAAAGCTTATGAAAATCATACAGATGATATGAGAGCTTTCGTAAAACATGTTTGGGTAAATTTGGGTTCGGGCAAAGTACTCTCAACTAAGATTCAGTCTTTTAAAAATACTGAGTTTTATTTGTTTTTTGTTTGTGTATTTAAGTACTCAGTGCAGATACTTGCATTTCTAGAAAATTTCATAATGACATTTGTTTTGCTTAGACCCAAATTAATGTTGTCCCACTGTTGCTGGAGAGTGACAATGGGCTTCCAAGATTATCAAAGATTTCCATCAAAGGCTAATGCAATTTCCCAGAAAGAGATAAAACGTTTATTTTGTAAATGACAGAAAAACTCAAGCAACTTTTTTTTCCCCGAAATTTTTCACACACAAGAAAGAAATGTATTTTTACGAACACACATCGTTGTGATGGGGGTTCAGACGAAAGTACTTTCTCAGTTGAAAGAAGAAAGTGCTTTTTTTCCCTATGCGTTCAGATGATCTCCGCTCCAAATCAGACCCTCTAACCTTGTTAGCATCTGGCCTGATTTCCATATTAACAGGTCCTTCAGAACCTTCAAAGTGATGAATAATTGACAACAAATGAAATGTTTTGATTGTCGTCGGCACAAAGCACGTTTAATGTTTTATGTGGTTCTTACTAGCTAATTACTGTATGCAGATGACACGTTTGTCAGACGGTTGTCCTCCATCGGTGCCGTGTGTTTCCAGAGGGTAGAAAAACAGGGTATTCATGCCATAATTAACTAGCATGCTCAATGACCTGCAAGGGAGTCAAATGGCTGCCAATTCAAGCATTGTTTGGCCACACAGATACACGGTAATTAAAGTTCCCTGCAAATTGCTTAAAATTAAACTGAATGTTACTTGAAAAAGTTTTTAATTATTTATTTGAATGCACTGCAAAGCCAAGACTAATTTATTGGCCAGTTTTTTGTTCTGTGCTGAAGACTAAACAGTTTTAACTCTCTACCTGCCGTAATCAGCGTCGCGCATCAGACTGGAGGGTTTACGTCCCTCAGACAAGAACAGAAAGGATCCAGATGAATCTGTAATGGTCGGAAATTCTAAATTGAATCACTCATGCCACAATGTACAGTGTAATTTGAGATCTTTGGATGACAGATATGAAAGCTGCCTGAATTCACAGACTCGTTTACTGATTGGGTAAATACTGCAACGACTTGAGGGGCAGACAATGCTGACAGAGCCTTAAAATGACAGTAACCTTTGGCTGTTAAAGCACTAGTGGTACCATAGTACAGTGGTTTCTGCCATACACAGCATAGTACACTGACCATGTATACTCGGAATACATATTAAGTAAAAGCAGACATATTAAATAACTTTGTAAGACTGTAAACAGGATGCTGGGCTACTGACAGTGGGAGCCTGTTTATTGCTGTCTCTAAAACGTTTTAAAAATGCTGCTTTGACTGTTGTCACTCCTGGAGGTTTCAGCCAGTATTATTTAAATCCCCAATAAAGCACTGCCACCCATTGTGCTTCCCCAGCCACTTATCCAACGCAGCATAAACATTTTCAAACATTTTTAAGGCCACCAGGATAATCCTAAAGTTAACAGTTTTTTCCATTTCCATCAGGAGACAAAAACGGAAAGTGCATGTCGTTATAGAGTGTCAGATGGCCGTGTGCATGAAAAGGGTGATTTACCTTGCCAGAACAATCCGCTAACAGGAAACGACAAGGTTAGCACGGTTTTGATCTGGGCTGGTCAGGAGGAGGGGTGCGTGAAGGATGGCAGCCGGTGCACAGTAAGGCCTGTGTATCCTGAAGTCACTGTCAGCCCAGATTGATTTACACTCGCCTGATTTATGCTCGTGTTCCTGTAACACAGCTGACCCACAAGCACACCACCTTGTCATTTCGCAACATGGATCAGAGAGAAGATGAGCCGGAAATAGCCGGACTCTGACCTTGAACTCTCTGGGGATGTGAGAGATGACATGGGACGCGTCCTTCATACCCTATATATACGCGCCGCTCTCCTGACGATGCTTTCCATAAATGACCACTAGAGGGCAGGGCAACACCACGATGACGGGTGGCGCTTCAACATTAACTTTAACCTAAATGCAAACAAATAAATAACAAGGGCCTACTAAGCTCATTGTCCTGGGGGCAGAAATGTCCCTATATCACCATCTGCATTTGTGAGCACATCATCGAAATATTTTTTTTTCGTCATTTACTATCCCGTATTCATTCTGCCTAAAACATTTCCAATAAGAACTGATTTCTTTTATATACTTCTTTGCCTTAAAACTTGAATAGAAAGGATGGTCAAAAAATAAGTGATAAGATTCTTGAATACATAAGTGCTTCTGTTTTATGTTGTGCAGTTGATTGCTATTATATATTTAAATCCGTATGTTTAAAATGAACAAACCGGAGTCACATACAGTACCCACACATATCTGCTTATAAAGAAATTGTGTCATCAGACAGCACCACAGTGAATGCATGGAAACAGGATCCAGCTGATAGCAAGCATGACCGGCAGAGCGCAGCCAGAAAACGCAGGGAATAAAGAAAAGACGGCAGTTTTATTTGTAATTATTTCAGTTGCGCATTGGGCCATTTAACAGCGTCTCCAACAGGGCCCGGTAACGGCCGCGACGACGGGCCGCTTACTGGCGTCATCTGTGTAGCGCACTGCGAGCTGGATCCCCAGCTGTGAAACCGCCAGCTCTCGCTCACCGAGAAATCTGGCTCATTACGGCTCTCTGGGGAGGCGAAGTGCCCCTCCTCACCCCGCACCCGCGGACCGGGACACTTGCCAGGCCTCTCACCACTCTGCGGGGGCACCGTAAGACACCATTCCGCTGGCAATGCTACCATGAGAAAGACAAAGCGAAGAGAGAAGGGGGCATTCAAAAAAGGCTAACTTTATACACTTACAAATCAGAGGAGGAGTGCACGTGTACTGGGCCCGCTAAGCGGGTCGGAGGCTGTAGTTGGAAAGGGACACCTAACTGTGAATCCCTGAGGAGTGGGCTTACTGTATCCATCATAAGCGGAAGCAAACACTATAATAGCCAGAAAGAATAATCCTTACTGATTAATGACGTAAATCACGCCAATATATCTGGAAAGCTAGGAAGTTCTCAGAGTGCCTCTCAAAGGTCATCTGAGTGGCACCAGGGCCTCGGGGTGCATATTCAGCTGTTGAACATGCGCTTATGTAATTATGCTGCATTGCATTTTGTATTCTCCTCCTTGCAGGCCATTGTAATCTTTAGCAGGCTTTTGTTAAGACCAGTGTGGAGAGGAACGTCTGTGCTGGCTTTTCAGAACATTAAATCATTAACTAACAGAATTATCAGTTTATGTATTTTTAAATAACTATTTGAAATTATTATCAGGGAATGTACTGTTTTTCAACTCCAGTTACTGCAGTACTTACACTGTACTTAACAAGTCATGGTATTAAGTGATGCACTATGCATTGGTGTTTTTCCATATCACACAAACAAAATACTAACATAGAAGTATTAAAGGTAAAATCGACATGCATTAATGCTAAAATCACCAAAGTGTAACATCTCGCCAATCCACATTCACGCAGGAGATTTGCTAACAGCATGTCGGTGCAGGAGGGAAGAAGACCAGCAATCCACACTGCAGATACTGGAGGACTTCCACTTTGTGAGTCCTTCCACTGAGGTCAGTAATGGCAGGGACCTCTGGAGCCCAGCTCTGGGCAATCTCTGTCAGGCCTCAGACTGAATAAATACACCACGACAGGCAGGTGGTCGGCTGGTTCAGCGGTCCTGCCCACTGTCCTGGTTCTGCCTCCGCTCACAGCCTTGACACACCAGCACAACAAGAGCAGCCAAGCCTGGCAGTGGATAAATGACCCCACAATGCTTCCATCTTCACCACGGGCGGATACACGCCAACAGGAGAGCGGAGAGTTCTGGGTGGGGGCAGTCTCCCCCCTGACCCATTTTGGGGAAGTATCTCTTACCAGGAAGATTAAGGCTGTTTAATGGTAGGTGACACAACAGCAGCCCACAGTGTTTTTCCAACTTAATCCACCACATCTTACTGTAAAAGAGCTTTCCAAAGAAATACTGCAGTTCCTGGGGGGAATTTGGGATTGTCAAACTGCATTTTCACGTTCTTGGAAGCATTTGCTCAGGAGTGCTTTCCGTGGGTTAGGTAAGCAGAGATGGCTTCCAAAAGAATTCCACTCAAAACTCTTAAGAAATTGCTAAATTTTTCTTGGATATTATCTGTCACCTTGCTTTAAACATCTCTGTAAACGTCATAAAATAAGCCCACAGATGCACTCACTCTCACTGGACAAGAGCATTTCTAGCGGCTGGTCAGGGCTTGTCCCAGATCTGTGGCCTGAGGTTACTCAGCATCCACTCTGCCATAAACACGAACTTGTCCTCTGAAGCCTTATAAGCCCAGTGGCCAGGATATGTTATAATACACTCAATGGAATATGAATTCCCAAATACACCCTATTGCAGTAAAGAGGGAAGATACTCTATCGCTATGGTTTCCCAGCAGTTTGTTTTCCGTGTCCAACTAATTAAAGTATTTCGTCTATGTCGTAACAGTTGAGAACAGGTAAAGAAAACCCCCTAATAACCGGGTGTGTTAATGGATTTACGGGGAAACGAGCTCGTCCGGACTCGCTCGCAACCTGAATTGCACCGAGCGACCGAGTAGGACCGCTACTGCGACTAATGGCGTTGTTACTACTACTCTATCAGGACAGTGCGTTTTGTTGGCGACGGAAAATGTCTATATAATACTTGCAAACATAATCATGTGTTTGATATACAAATTTATGTTATAAAAAGTGACTGCTTCGATTTCTGCACCGAAAATACACACAAAACACCGTTCGTTCAGATACTGTTTCGCCAGCGGTGAAAGTCGCTGAGCCTCCCCTGCCGCCCGCTTCACGTGCGAGAACAAAAGTACCGCAACGCCAAAGGCGACAGTTTTTCACAAAACGCTTCAAAACAGTAAATGAAGTCAAGTTGAATGGGAGGTGACAGACATAATCGATACACTGAGTTTCCTAGGTCCAAGTCACTTTCCTAAAGCTTGTGTGTGAGCGCTGTTGCGAATAAATATGACGTGGAACAACAAGACGGTCTTAAATTACTTAGCAGTAAAAAGCGAAGGAAGATACGTCAATATCCTTAAAGGTAAAGAGAATAGTATTTAATGTTACTAATATGGTTGCAGCACTATTTTGTAATCTTCTGATCCTGGGTCTCTTCACATTGAAACGTGACCATTGGAGCAATTCGGTTATAAGATGGCCCTAACTAGTCCAAACGTGAACAACGGAGGCCACTCTCTGATCAATCATCCCTAATCATGTCAATCATCCTATGCCCCCACAGATAAAAGTTCAGTCTATCAACTTTACTGGTGGCACTGCATTTTTAAACATTTTTTATATCTGCCCAGGCATAACATCCCTATTTGAAATGGTGTAGAACCACCGTCTCTAAATAACTGTGCAGCTGAGCTGATCTAACAGACCATATGAAACCAAGTTCTGTCCAGAAATCAGCATGTTCAGATGCCTTAGTTTAACAAATGAGTTGTGGGAGCCAGAGCTGAAGCCAGTGACTGATACCAGCCAGATCCATTATCCGTCAAGTTCCAGCCTGTACACTGTGACGTTTGCAAAGGATTTCATATATGTTCGCATACACAGGACTATGGTGCTTTAAAATGCATTTTAGTACTTAGAATTAGACTGAGCACAATGTTAACTCTGATTAGGAATGGGAGATGTGGTAATACATAAAGAGTGAGTGGTGTTAATGCCTCAGTTTATTAATTAGGTTCTTACACTAGCCGTCCTGAAGGTCCCGCCGGACCTGACACACATTCCCAGTGGGTCTCCTTGTTCTGCCCGCTCATCTGGAGCCCTGACTGTTTAAACCAAAACTAACGTCTGCAGGAGGACGTTGTCCATGTTTTGCTTTTGCACATTTATTTAAAACAAAGTGTCCCGCTGTTTAATAAGCAAGGGCCAAGGAACCCTCAGAGTAAGTTATTGTCTGGGTTTAGTCTTTTAGTCTTCTATTTTAGTCTTTTTATTTTTTCAACAAAGCTCATTTCATTACAACCTTAGGGGCAAGTCGGTTTTTAAATGGCCGGTAGTTTACATTTTGATTACCAATGCTGTTGAAAAGAACGACGGTGATTTGTTGGTGAATATCAGGGTTCTGATAGCTGTGTTTGTTTCAACTTTTTAAATATATATTATGTTCCTACCCAAAATTGTGTCCTGTTTAGTTTTTGCATTGATTAGTCTTGAATTTGGATCAGATTGGGCAGGAATTCTGTGCACTGGTATTTTTTTTTAACCTAGCAGCATCATTTTTGACATACACGGTTTAAAATGCGCGTGTAATATGCAAATACACTGGTGTGTATTCAGAATGTTCATTATAAGAGTAATATGAAGAGGTTTCATTTTTTAATCAGTTTTTCAGTCATTGGAAACTTGCCTTTCAAAATGATGTTCTGAAGCATGCAATCATATTTATTTTATAATAATTAAGTTTACAGTTTGCAAAGAAATGAAGTGTTTTATGCAACATTTTTTTGTATGGCTGCAGTGATGTTTTGCCTTGACTGATTGAATTATTTTTTGGGGATAAGACAGAGGATGTTTCACTTGCTGTAAACACTGTAAATAGCTAATGTCTGACCCAGGTTATGGTGTCAGATGGCACTTTGGAACCTGCATATTCTGGGGTGTCCGGGTGCAGGGCAACACCAAACAGAAAGCTGGATGTGCAGGGAGTTGCAGGGACTCAGCGTGCCATGCAGAATACGGTGAGTCTGCTTCTCTTCTGCTTATTATGGGTCTGAAGAAGACATTCCCCTCGAACATGCAAACCTGAAGCGGAAGATGCTTAAATGAGACCACCACCAATTTGATGCCTCTAACTTTCTGAAATGAGAATGTAATTAACCTTTGCTGTGTGGAACATCTAATGTTTGACTGATAACAAAAACACCCATCTTCAGCAGAGTTTAATGGGACAAATATGGAGACAGTTATTTCTTTATTGTATACTTAAGCAGAAGGCAATACTTTTGAATTACTTGAATCTGTGGGGAAATTAGCTACATTTTAATGCTGTTGAATCTGATTCGTTATCTGAGGATCTGGGTTGCCGGGGGTGATATTTTCCCATTCACATTAGTGGCTGTATAAAAAATTAAAATAGGACATGTCTCTGTTCAAGTATTTATTAATGTAATGTCACTGATGTGTCATAAGGAATATCTTCTTAATTTTGAGTGGGTTTAACGCTGCGAATTATGCACATCGCCGTCACCCGGAGCAGTTTGAATCTAGAAATGATTAAAAAAAAACAAAAAAGACAGAGCTGCCTTTTATACAGTGAACTTGCCGCTGGACTGTATGATATACCCTTTAGTTCTGAGACACTGATTTCTGTTTTTAAGTATTTTTTTTTTGTCCTTCAGCAGGCTAAAGAAAATACCAACTAGTTATTTTCATTAGTTGTAAGGTTAAGATACTGTAATCTGTCCACAAATACGCTGAGCTTTGACAGAGAGGCTGGCCTGCTGCCCATCTACAGCACATTCACTTTTGTTTGCTGTAATCCTACTACCCAAAAAAGGGAGATGGAGTTTGTCAAACGTCCTGACACAAGCACCAAATTTTATCTGGCTTAATTTGGAATTAAAGCTATGGGCTGTTTTTTAAATCTCACTCCTGTGGGGAAGACTGTAAACTAGGGTGAAGACGCATCGGTTTCGGAAGACTTAGTGTAAGATTTGTATCAAATGTGCACACCTACATTATGGGTCATTGCAGCACCTGGAGAACCTGTGGGTCCCTAGAATGACCCAAAGTAATTAAGTGTCATCCTGCCAATACCTAAAGTTTCCTTCTACCAGTAAGTGGTGAGGCAGTGGCCCGGGTGTGAAGTGAGGGCCCGTGGTGAGGGAGGGGTTGAGCCGCACCTGGTATCCTACACACCGCGATGAAAGCTTAAAGCGGTGTGTGTGTGTGTGTGTGTGTGTGTGTGTGTGGGGGGGGGTATTCAGTCCTGGGAATTTTCCAACCGCAGCTGCCCCAGGGGAGGGGCGAGAGGGCAGACAAACCCTCGCTTCTGGAAGCTAGGCAGAATTGTTCACTATGACAATGTTGTCATGGTAGTGATGGGGGTCTGACATCATGACCCACCCCATATGGGAGCCGTTGGGGGTGGGCAGCCTTGCTAGCCTGCATTCCTCTGACAGGTGGCTTTAAAGTTATATGGCCAATGCACGTCAGAACCGATAAGCTCTGCAGAAGCAACCTGGAGCATCCTGCAGCATCCATTCCTACTTCCTCCAGCATCCATTCCTGCTTCCTCCAGCATCTTTTTCTGCTTCCTCCAGCATCCATTGCTTCTCCTTGCACCTTTCCTGTCATCTCTCCGTGTGTCTGTGTATATGTGTGTGTGTATTTTTACCATCGCGCATGCAACACAACAGTTATAATGTCAATTTGAATCAGAAGACGGCACATAAGTAAGCCAACAAGCAAGCAGGGGTCATCCAGAGCACTTGTGTTTAGCTAATTTCTCCCTGGGAACAAACAGCTGGGAATTGGGAAAATAAATCAGTGGTGTGTGTGTGTGTGTGTGTGTGTGTGTGTGTGTGTGTGTGAGCGTGCTGTTGTGTGTTTGGTCTAATGTACCACAATGGAGGCTATTTACAAACAGACAAATGAAATGTATACATAACAACAATGCCAGATTTGACTTGGCGCGAGTATTAAAATACAGACAAATAAATATGTATGTGAAAAGGCTTCTGCTGTGGTTGTTCTGGTAAATGGTGGGGAGGGTTAGGAAGGAATATGTGCACAGCATGCTTATGGTCAACAGCCACACGGTGACGGGCAGATCCGTTACCGCTCGGTAGTGATTTCCGGAAAGCGAGAAAGACGGGGCCCGCGGCTACGACGCCTGTGTTCCCGGCACGCCACACTTCACCCAGCCGGCGTAAGCAGATATGGGAGGTGTACGAGGGGGCTGTAAAACGAGAGAATGTCAATGTCGACATCGTGCCGATCGATGTGTGACATTTACACTTCACGACCCTCCACGTCCTTAAGCAACAATTCATTTTTACAGGACTGTGTTAGTCAGGATTCTCTCTCTGTAATATACTGTTGTAGTTCGTTACATTCTGCAGTGTATTCCTTAAAATGTGTAAAAACACTGTGTGTGTGTGTAAACTATTGTATTTATACAGCATGTGTTTTAGACTTAGATTCTTTGTATGTAGTTGTATGTGTTTCTTGATTGCTTTAAGCCCTACAGAACCTACGTTGACAAAGGAAATTCTATGACTCTCCTTCAGTTTTCCCAAAGAATTGTCCCATCGGGCATGACAAGAGGATGAGTTTTTGTATTGGGAGTGTGCGGCGTTTGAAATGTGCCCCCTACAGGTCGTATGAGAGAGGTCATGTTCTCCACCTGCTACATAGAATATGGATTGACATGACTGACTTTCTAAAAGATCAGTCAGCAGCTGTGTACAGTGACTTTCACATTAAGGGTCACACCTGCATCCACCCTTGCTGCATCCATGATGTCTCCTTCCTTGGGGCTATGAAATGGTAATGAGGGGGCCAGGCCACTCTGTTTGGCAACTGCAGTTTGAGATGGAACTCCTGGACACCATAGGAGATTGTCAAATAAAGTCACAGCTTGTTTAATACAACAAATGTTTACATTTTTGGATGCTTTTATCATCAGAGCCTTAGTTTTTTACCCGGCTATACAGTGGCATATATTGCACTGCTATATTCAACTGCTGAAGGAAGCTTCGGCAGGGCCTCTCCTGAGAGTTGAAATGTGTGAGTCGCAGTCTTTAAGCGCTATACCCAGAATGCCTGTTTAAGTACACTGCACGTAATGAGCTCCTCCTTCTATAATTAGCATATATGAAAGCTGACCGGTCGGCATGTGCCCTTTCAGAACTGCCTGAGATTATTTACAGGCCTGAGTCTGTGAAGGCAGCCGGTCCACGGTTTGATACAGCCCTGCTTTTAGGGAGTGTTCGAAGTGGAGCGCTGGGCAGTTAGCTAGCACTCGGTGGCGCGTCTTTGGGGCCGGTATGTCACGTTCCTCTCAAGCCAGTCCATCTCTTCTGCCACGTGAGATGGGCAGGACATCATCAGCACTCAACGTGTCGAACGGTGGCCATGAAAACCAAAAAAGCCGGTCCATCGTGAGGTCACTCAGCGCCACATCCGCATCCCGCATCTGAGAGCATTATGCCCGGAGTGCCTCGCTCTTATGGGAGCCTTCCTACTGGTGTTGTTTGTTTGTTTAGGGCAGACGAATGCTGAATGTGAGCTGGGAAGGAGACCATTGAAGAAGGAGACGTTTGATATGCTCTGTTTAATCTATAAACTACTTTTGTGCATCCTTTTATGTCTGAAATGGACCTCTAGAACCTCAACGCAGTATGTCGGATTGCATTGAGTGATCTGGAAGATAGAGGAACGAAAGTGACGGGTATTTTGGTTGTACTCTGATACCAAAGCACGTCAAAGCACGTGTCCTCTGGAGCAGTTAAGCCCGATCGATATGAGCACAGTGTGCTCAGGGGGGAAGGCAGGTGATACTGATATGGTTTGGTTTGTTGCGAGCCCCACTAAGATACCATGCGTGTACAGGAGACCGACTCTGTAGCTATATTGTAATGCTGAGCTCCCTGCAGTGAATGCAGCTAAAGTAATAAACGGAGTTTGCTGAGGAAAATGAGAAGTGTTCCCGAGTAACACTTAGATTTATGCTCATGGCAGAAGCAAAGCATAGCAACATCTCTAACTAGGGAAAATATTGCATTGGCTTTAAACTAAACATATTAAGTAACTGACGTTCAGGTGTATAAATAAATGTGTACACTTTTCAGTTGCATTAGGAGACTGGCTTTGCTGTGGCTTGGACGTTGACCGTAGGCCTAATTTGATTATTTTTTTTGTAATGCCATCGTTAGTCACGTTGTCGGTTTTTAACATCGCCATGAGGACGTTCCTTAGCCAATGCCAAGCACATTCTAAACTTTGGGGCTCTTTGCTAGGTTTAAACAGAGAAAATCACCTAAATATTTTGATTAGGTTCTTCTTATTATGGGGCCTTTGTCAGCTGAGTCAAAAACAGAGCATCTTTTTCATACGTAATCTCGATTGTTACCTTTGTGACAATGTGGACTGTGTTTACTTCTGGACCAGTATAAATTGTATTTAGACAAATACTGTTTGGGACATTGCAGAGCTCAGCAATGAAACGAAACAGCTGACTTTTCGTGCAATGTATGAACGCACAGTTTATATGACCAACCTGTTTATACCCCAAAAGTACATTTTACACACCCCCCACGTTTATTTAAGCACAAAATATTTCTCACTGCCTTGTAGCAAAGTTGGTGTGTTCAAGCATTTGTATAAATCACCAAACAGATTTTGGACTGTCAGCAACATAGCCTCAAATTTGGATTTATTGAGCATGGTATTAAGTCTGGTTCATGACTTGTCTGTTTGTTGTAGGCTTTGTGGAACGAAGTTCAGTCTTGAAGTGTTTTGCTGTTGATATTAATTGTTGACTTGGTAATGTGATCAGAAGCTGCCATAAAACCTTTGGTCACATGATCGTATTTCCCAAAATTTTTTGATTAACACAAGCGTGAAGGACAGCCAAACTGTGCTGGTCCTATCTGTTTGTGACACCGTGGAGTTCTTCAAGCTTTTATGATGCATGGCTGCCCTCAGACATATGCATGTGTGTTTCAGTTTCACAAGTACGGATTTTATAGTTATCCATACATCCATCCATAGATAGATAGTATTTTATTGACCCCCCCCCCCATTTTTCCTTAGTCCAGTAGCAGGGATATACAGGGGTCTACAGAAAGGATGCGAGTACATTAAGAAAAACAGTGAATAAATAAGATCTGGAACAAGAACCAGAATGTATACATTGTATAAAGACTCTACAGTATGTACATAAATTACAGGAATACGACCAGTAGGATAAATACAATAAATACAACTATGTAGGACAGAATAAACAAATAGCCAGCATGTGTACAGTAGAATAAGAGACATGTTGTACGTTGCCAGTGTATGATACACTGCTGCGTGACATCCATATTTTCTCTTTAATCCAGACGAGAATGCAATTTGTTTTTCATTAATTATTGATATATTTTAAAACAGAGCCGTCATCTGTGATAAATATGAGACAACGGAACAGAATCAGTGTCAGTGAGGTCATTTTTTAAATTACAAATTCTACTTTCATTTGACATTAAGGAAAATTAGGGAAAGTTTTTTTTTTTCTTTTCCTAAAACATTTTGTTTTCGTGAATACAAAGATACGACGCTTCTTTGTGTTTTCCTGTTTATTCGCTAAAATGGAAAATTTATCACACTACAGTTTACTGTCTAGTGCTTTTGTTTATCTTACTCTCTAGTAAATATTTTATTTGCTCTCAGTATTATTCAACTTATGAACATTTATTTTCCTGAATACGAATCCTGATTTTGATCATCGTTTGTCACCCCGGATATGTGCCAGGAGAAGTCTTTCACTACAGTTCACGATGAACGGTCGGGAATGTCCACCACAATGGAATACAGCTTCGTTAACAAAATATTTTTTTTGATGTTTTATGATTTTATTTTCTGTCTCATTCTATCTCATCACAGGTTTCAGTATTTCAGCCTTCGCATTTCTGGCAGTCCTCACAGCTTCTCTGTGTGTGTGTGTGTGTGTGTGTGTGTGTGTGTGTGTGTGTGTGTGTGTGTGTGTGTCTGTGTAATTTTCCAGTCTGCGTCTCTCTTTAATTCTGGACCCATTCCAAACCTTGTCGGCTTCAGCAAACCCAACATTACCACAAAATATATAAAATACCACGAATCCCTAAGAATGGCGTGGCTCCAAGTGGAGGCTGTCTCTCTTCCTGTTTATTTGTGGCGCCACTCAGGTTGAGTGTGAGGTAGGTCTGGGAGACACAGCAGCTGAAGAACAGTAAACAGTCGGCTGGAGGCCTGAGTCGTAAGTGGGACCTCCTGCTCTGGAGAGGTTTCTCGAGCTGTGGTCGCTGACAGAGGGTCAGCCTTTACAAACAATGAAGCCTCCCTCCTGGACTTTGGCAGGTTTGGTTGGACATACACGATGGGGACACAATGGTTCTCCATTGCGGCATGTGAGGACCACGAGCTCTGTAAACTGTAGAAATGACGTTTGTAGCATCGTTGACAAGTTCTGGGGTATGATAGTCTGAAAACGAGTCTGAGCTAAAGGGTTGGAGAATGGCCGAAATCCCACTTTCAATTTTGAGTCTCTTGTCTTTGAAGTGACAGCGGTGATGACACTGGTTCTGACATTTCATTGATAATGAGCTGACTGGCAGTTTAGTCATCAAGGGTGTGGACCAGCAAACCAAAGGCTGCAGGTCCAACTTCAGTTGCTTATCATTTTAGTTCCCTTGACTGACATCCATCTATCCATCCATTTTTCAAACCACTTATCCTATGCAGAGTCCCAGGGTGCTGGGGGTGAGGGTGGGAGGGTGTGGATCTTATCCCATGGATCATCCCCACAGCTGGGTCTGGGTGTTATGGAGCTTCATTTCCTGCTTTAGTCTTATATATGTGTGGCAGTTCAGGGTCAGTAACTGAAAGTGGGCACCCTTCCAGTGCTGGAGACCTTCATGTACTTGGGAAGCTCGTTTTGATTAGTTCCCAGCATGCATGTCGAGTGCCCACCAAGGATGGTTATCCCTGCTTAACACTGCTAGTTTGGAGGTATCTTGAAACTCCAGCGGTGTCCAAAAAGCCTTGATTATCCCTGTTCAAAGGCAGCTGTTTTCTGACATTTTTGACGTGAAGATGCATGAGGAATTAGGTGTTAATGTGCATTGACTTAGGTTTTTGGCCCTTCCCTCAGAGGCTCCATCGGACCCCAGTTAAGACAACCACGGTCGGCAGAGCTGCTGAAGGTGCCGTTCGCTGGGTTCACCTTCCTCAGCACCGGTGAAACGTGATGCGCGGTGAAGACCCACCACACTGCATATGGTGGTGGCTACTGGGCTGCAATCTCACTCCAAAGATTGCCTTGGAAGCAGGAGAAGAATTACTAAAAGGAAATCCAATCTTAGGTTGAAATGTGCGCTTAATTTCTTCTTTTGTACTTTGGAATAGAGTAAACAGCCTCAAAGCCACTGAGTACTGGTAATCAGATTAAGGTTTATGCCGGACCCAGTCCAAAGTGCTCTTTCTCCCTCGGCAAACTGCTTGTGTGATGTCAGCTTTGTCCCATTTATTTGCCCTGGGGCCAGAGCAGCCGTTTCATGGCATTGTTTGCCGGCCATATTGCATATTCATGCATAAAATATAATTTTTGTAGATTTTTATTTGAATTTCTGTGTACAGAAGGCGGCTTCATCCGCGTACTGCAGAAATCGGCAGAGCGTGTCTCTAATCCTTTAGCCGGTGGCTCTGGGCATGTTGTGTGTCCAGCAGCGTTCAGTTTGGTAACAATGTTAAATTTGTCCCTAGCAGAACCAGTCAAAGTGCTACTGGGGTATGATGGGATTGCACTCAAGGTCCCGGTGGCTTTCCATGGATCAAACGCAAAAGTTCGCTGTGGTTTTCTCCTGTTTGGAAAGAAAGTGTAAATGCATATTACTGTTTGTGTATTAGAAGGTTATTCAGGGTAATGTTTTTGCTCTTCTGTATTCAGGACCAGAGATGGGCATATAGATTCCGGAGAGAAGGATACCTATTTTTCCACATTTTTAGGTTGTCTGAAAAAAGGAGTAATGTTCCGGGAAAAATGCTTGACGAACTGCTCAATTTGGTGACAATACAGGCTTTTCTCGGGAATACATAATAATAACAGACAGGAAAAGAGGAGCTCCCGATCTCATAACGTGCTTAAGACTTAAACGGAGCTGAGTGATAATTTACCGTTCGGTAGTTTGACTGAAATCTTAATGCAATGAGGATTAAAGCGATTACAACATAATCTCGGGTAATCCAACGTGCCACGGACAGGGGAAGGCTTGTACTGGTGCCGTAAACCATCCGTAGTTCTGACGGCACTGTCAGTCAGTACAGGGATTAAAATTAGCGGGAAAAGTTTCCAAAACCACATAGTTGCGAAAAGCGTAGAGGCAATTTGCAGTTTCGTAGTCGCACCTCATAAATCACTGGCCAGTTACCCAGAGGACAAAAGCTCCATCAGATGAAGGGTAGATCAAACTAAGAAGATTTCGGATTTCTATTTTTTGTTTTTTAAAGTATCAACTTCTCACGGGGTCATTAGAAACTCTAATGCGTCTGGTTTCATGCCGTTTGATTTGGATTTTGTATATATTTTTCCCCTTAAGTTTCGATTCTCATTACCACTTTCCCGTTTCATCAGCATGTCCACAACTTTCCTCATGAATATATTTTGCGGGGGAGGGTACAGACTTCTTGGATATTTTAAGGGTTATGAAAACCCGTTTGAACTGCACGAACCGTATGTGGTCTCTATTATACAGATGAGGTTTTTGACAGTTTCAAACACGCTTTTTATAACCCCTTTAAAGCTCCTGCTGTCTCAGTAAAAATAAGATAAAATAAGTCATTAACACACGCAATTTTCTATATTCAAAATACAGTTTAGCTTTTGATTTCCGGTTAAAAATTCACCAAATAAATTCTAGTAGGCTAGTTACATTTTCTTTCTAAAATTAAAACTACAAGGTGTATTTAAAAAAAAAAAACTTGGATTTTGCTAACATTTGTGCTCAGCTTTTAATCGGAATATTTGTGTTCAATAGCCTGTATGTTAATTAATAACTTGATTTATTTAAAGATTTAAATATTTTTTCTTAAATGAAAATAAGTGTTTTACTTTTTCAACGTGTAATTTCAAAGAACCACAATAAATCTTTTATTGATGTTACTCAAATTTTTGAAACTGAAAATGATCAACGTTCTTATATGCTCCCAAAATAGGCTACTACTAAAAATACTAACTACTAAATTAAATTAAAGCAAAGGGGAAAAAAAAAAAAAAAAACCTGCTAAAAATATGCGATCGTATGGCATTAAATTTAAATATTTAGTTATTATGGTCATTGCACCAATTAGCAAGAAGTCTCAGGTGAAAATGATAAAACTACAGGTTACGTCTATATTTATATGTGGACAGAGATTTAGCAAGCTGACTCTACAGTTGCCATACTAGTCGTAATTATACAAATGAAGTCCCAGTTCCCCTTCCCGTATTTTAAAGCGGACTGAAGCTGAGACAGTATACCAGGATGGTTTCGTCAGGGTTCGCAGAAACCGACCCTTCGAAGGTGCCTTCCTTCAGGCAGCGTACATGGGGCAGCTGCAGCCGGTGTTGTTTGTACGGTGGAGGAGGTGAGGGAGGGTCAGACAGATGCAGCCGGCTACAGAAACGAACGCTGTCAGGCATATTAGTCGTGAACACGTTTAATGTGGCGATGTATATTTTAATGTTTTTTTTTTTTTCATCGGGACGGTGGGACTTTTATATTTTCATGATTAATTTTTACGTGATAAATTACCATCATTATTGTTATGATTGAGGTGACCACCTCATAATAAAAAAATAAGAAACCACAGGACTGTGGTAGGTAATGGTGGGGTTACACGTCTATTGTCTGAGCGTGTAGTGCTTTCACGTGGACCCTAGCTCTGACCGAAGCCAGCTGTGTGCCTACAGAGCTGTTGCAGTGCCCCCTTGTGTTACTTTTCTAATTAGCAGTTGCTGAAATTAAGTATGATCTGAACTGCTTTGTTTTTATAGTGCCTTGTCGGCACCATATATCCAGTTATTTCAGCAAATGAAATGGAAAAATTGAAGTTGAATTCACTATCAATGGTGCACGGGTCCTAGACAACGGCATCAATTTTTAGCTTTTTATTTTTTGAGTTCATTTTTTTCTGAACGTGGTTCTAGGCTCCAGGGACAGTCAGCGGAGCATTTGCTAACGTTTCAGAAACGTACACCTTCTAAGTGAGATAAAGGCAGGAAAGCCCTGTCAAACAATTACGTCGAAGTGAATTCCCAAGGAAGGAAAGGAACGGTCGCTGGGCTGGAAACGTCGGGTCGGGGGTCCGCTTTAGTATGTCAGGGGTAGTCTGATGTGTTGGAGCTGCTCCGCACATTGTGTGAATGTTATCTATAGCGGCAATAAGAAGGAAAACTTCTTTCCCCTTATGACTTGAAATCGTGGGAACCGAAGGGCTCGTTGAGATAAGGGGGTCCGGTGCAACCTGCAAATCCCACTGAAGCCTTTTCGACGGAGGCAGTAATCTGCACTCAGTGCGTAAACGTGTCATTTAATCGGCCTTTTCCGCTGACCTCAGGCTCCGAGCGGACGGGTTCTTGGCATTTTCGGGGCATTTATGGCCGGACGGCTTTTCATGTCGTTATTTATACTGTAACAAGTACCTCGTCTTGCTGGACTAGCCGATGGTGTCTGAATTAGCCAGATCTGGAGGCACAGACTGAATGCAGTAATAGTGCACAGGACAGCCAAAGATTGAGATGAGGTTAAATACTTCTCATGTCGATGAGGGATTCGTTCATCATTTAACTTATTTAATTAGCCAAAGACACAATTACAGCTACTACCACTATTACTTCCACATTTGCCATTGTCAGATCTGGAAATACGTCATGTAGTTTATCATGGCAGGGCCAAACTCGTCAGAAAACTAATGACATGTCCAAAGAGCTCTGAGTACCTTGTGACAGAGGTTATCCATGCTAATGCTAATGAAATGCATGATGTAGCACAGAGGATGGAGGTGCTGTACCCAACAGAATTTTCCAGTGCATTTGTTTCCCTCCTTTTCTCTCCATTGTTCCTCAATAGCCGCCAGATGATCTTGTCATCTTCAAAGGCTTGTGCTGAAGGGCCTCGACCCTGGAAGCCCCGTGGCCCTGGCGTCTGTCCGCATGTTCGCAGCCATTTGTGCCTACCCCACCCCCCTCCTGTTCTTCCTGTAGTGTGATTTTCAGACCTGCACTGACTGTCTGGGAACCCAAACCCCCACCAATGATTCCTCACAGGAAATCTTGGGAACATAGATAGAGGATGCCTGCTAAAAGTCAGCTGTAAAATGGAATTATGTTGGAATGAAGTATGAAGTATATATCCTGTCTGATCTTGAGTCAGTTTTATTAGACCCTTCGGGAGACGGAATGTCAGGGAGCCGGCTTATATAAGACCACTGTATGCTTCATAAATACGTCAAAACATTTATCCCGAGGTTAAATTGATTACATCAAATTTTTGGTTATTTGGTTACAACATATTTGTTTATTTTAATATGAATAAATAATCTCCACGTCTTGGTAGGCATAGTTAATGGACGGTGGACGTAGATATGTTGTTAGCGCTGATTTTTGTTTGTTCTTATGCCGAGAACTGTGAGATGCGTATAACCCTGGCTGCCCGTGGCCATTATTTATTTATTAATTATTGCCGGAGTCAAAGTCAGGCCTGTCTGATAGCTAAGCACCACACCACAGCCTTGTTCGTCTGTGGCCTGTTTTATGAAACGGCCAGGAGCCTGTCATGGCTGACAGCAGGGTTTTACCATGAGATTAACACCAAGCGGAGAGAGTTCCTGGCTCCGGAGAATTTCAGGAAGCGGACGGTGCATGTTTGTGAAAGAGTTTTTGTGTTTGTTTTCTCCCTGACAGCCGTTGTTTAGCTGGAGGGGGGGCTTAGAGCGAACAGGAGAGTGTGGAGTAGTTTAGACCCCTGTGATGTGACGAATCAACACTCCGACAAACTCGACTGGAAGCTGTTTTCCCTGAGCACGTGTGTGTGTGTGTGTATTTGTGTGTATCTCTCTGCCCTTTTCCATTATCTGTTATCCTGCACCGGTAGCCATTTATGGAAACGTAGATACTGCACACCAGAGAATCGGGATCTGGTTGACATCGCAGGCTAATATATATCGCAGCAGGGTGGTGTTTCTTCTGAAGAAAATTGTCTAGACAGAAAGTGAAATCACTGTGGATAATCTCAGTCAGCATGGACTGTTTTTCCTAGTTTAACAAAAGTAAATTATCCACTTCATTTCAATATATGCATGGATTATTAAGCATCTTTTTTTTCAGATTACTCTTAGTATCATTGACTCATGTGCAATGTTATTAATGTAACTAACTATATTCTTAAGTTACTGTATCATTACAGACAGTACATTTCAGCAGGTATTAGGGTGGATTGTCACTGTTCACGTTGTGATGTGGACTCTGCTGTGCGTGTTTGGATGTCTGGGTCTGTGCCATTAGGCCATGAAACCGTTTGTGTGTACGTCTGTGTCACTGTCACCTAGCCCATCTCAGCTTCTTTCTTTGCGTCTGATTGCAGGCTCAAGCTAACACTGGGAAAATCCTGCCTGGTCTTGTGAGCTAATGCTCGGGTAACATCTCATGTTCAACAATGACATCACCCCTCCCCTTCCCTCGCTAGCTATCACTGTGAAGTTATGGCACATTTCCACCGCATGGTACTGGTTCGACTCAGCTAAGCTCAACTGGGCTCAACCTGACTCTGCTCGCTTGGCATTTCGTTTCCATTGCAGAAAGCTAGTGGTCATGACGCTGCACACAATTTCCATAATGCCATCTTCAAGGTGACAAACAGGAAAGAACAATGGATGATATGGAAGGGATTCTGTATTTGATTCTTGGTATGTGGCTATTTGTCATAGTAAGGAGAAAACTTTTATTTCAGAAGAGACCGAGTGCAGCAAAACAAAACACCGCTGAAAAACGGTGGTCTACTCGCTTGAACACCCAGATGGTCCGCGGTGGTGACTTTGCAAATAGTGAAAGATCCGAAACACACATACACAGCATACCCATTTTAATACGACTCATATGTAATGGTAGTTGACCACGGTGTGGTTTTGTGGGTGTCCGTATCGGTTAAAGTTAAAAACAATAGACAGCCAGTCAAATCCAAAATAACTTGCTAAAATGTATTGCCCAGTTTACCCCGTTATGTGTTGATGACGCAGCGCTGTTGAATCCCTCTAACCAGTCAGTAGACTGCAGCGTTTTCACGTGTCTGTACTAGTACCTATTCGGCTCGGTTGGAACTGCGGCAGAGGTGGTACCAAAAAATAGTTCCAGGTACTGGGTACTATCCTCAGTTTTGAGAAATGGAAATGCAAATAAGCTGAGTAGAGTTGAGTCAAGTTGAGCTGGTTCCATGCAGTGGAAATGGGGCTTTAGTGTCTACAGTGCATAGCTTCCTAACTCTGACTGTTTCATTTAGTCTGAAGTTCTAAGATCGTTTACAGCATCCAATATATGTTCCATCCCCTTTTGTTAGTTTTAAGTGACGTTAATTTGGTCTTCTGTTTTGGTGGGTTCATCATTGTTATAAGTATGGATGCTGAAAGCGCATCCAGCTAAAGAACACAGAGCGTAAGTGTCCATCTCAGGGGACCTCTTTTGTCTGCTGGCGGCCGAGGGCCGTAAATATCACTCTTCTTAACCAAGAGCAGACCCACGCCGACAGTTACTGCATACGGCGCGTCAACAGCTATAACCCCCACGGGTGATTTACGCCGCTGCCCTGAACAGCCTGCAACTTGCATAAGGAGCATCACCTCCTGCTTAGGAAGCGTGTCGAGTTTACTGAGGTGCTCCGGTTGGGTTTCAGAAGCGGGAATCGTCATCCGTGACCCCCCCCCCCCCCAGTACTATATCTTGAATAAATATCTGTCCATGAGTGCATTTTTTCACCATTCTCGCATTGTTCTGGGGTATGTGTGGGTGTGAACATTGTTCTGTTCTGCTGGGGAAACATACAGATTTTTTGTTTGTTTTTTAATAAACGCTGTCTAAATACTTTATACATTTGTGTTCTGTTTCCACCCCACTAATTACATCAGGTGTCAGTGGAATGTCCTGACATGTGATCCCATTTCCAACTCAAGTTCATCCTGTGGTTACGACCGCACAAATCCGGCATCTTCCGCAGCCTCAGCAGCTCCTTACACTCCCACTGCATGTCCCAGGCCGTATCCCTCATCCTGCCAGCTCTTTCCCTAAGGTGCTGGCTTAATCCCGCTCATTTAGGCATCCGGTCCAGCTTGGCAGTGTGGTCGGGTGCGACTTGTCCCTCCCCTATCATTGTTCTGTGTAGTGACTGTAGGGAGACGGCCCAGTGATACAGTCCTCTACTAATGTGATTAAATAAAAGAATATTACAATGTTTCGTGTAACAAAGCAACATCACATGGTGGGTGTGCACAAAGGTAGTGAGATTTGATCGATTAATAATCTGTCAGAGAAGATAATTTGGGAGGATTACTGGAGGAATGAACATTGAGCAATGTGTCTGAAGTAAAGGTACGTACGCATATCACATGCACCTCTGTGTGTTTCCCTGATAAAGTTTGAGCCGCCATACCGATTCGGACAAGATGTGGGTGGGAAGCCAGTGAAAATGTCAGAGACAAATGGAAATCAATAGAAAGCTCAATTACAATACCAGGAAACACGCGTGCAGTGTATGGTCACACATACGATTAATCCGATGGCGGCGCCCCTTTCCATAGCTATGTTACAGACGATGGGATGGTGACCCCCCCCCACCCTCCCGTGGTTTCTCACGGTGCCCTGCTGATGCTACAGAACCGAGGAGACAGCACCGCTGATCTCAATCTGCGTGAAAATCTGAGCCGCTTATGCGTGAAATCCGCGACATTAGAGGCGTTCGGAGGGCATTGCGGTCGCTCTATCGAAGGCAGCATCTTATCTGGCGTCTCCCTCGTTTGTAAACGTTGGTAATAGGTCTCGATTAAACCGTGGAAAGATACCCCGGTGCTACTGACAAAAGCTCTGGAACCTTGTCAAGAGAGGGTCAAATCTGAAGACAAACAAACCAGAAATTACTCCCTCTGAGGCAATCCCCATTCACCCTGCTCGCTACCTTGCTCACTAAAAGGTACTTATCGGATTTGTCTTCTGGGTTCAGTGCCTAACATTTTAAACAGGCTTTCACCTCTGTGGGCCTTTAATTGCAAACCTTTTCGCTGGAGTTCACTCGGCGAAGTGCAGGTGCACAACGCAGGGGAAAGAAGGATAATTGAACGAATGAATTATCGCCTGCGTTTCCCACACCACTGAGAGGCAGCGGGTCGAGGATGGATGGTTGGAGGGATTGGTAGTTGTTTGACGCTGGATATTGACTAAGCTACCCCCCTCCTCATCATCCTCCTCCCCCACTTCAAACGTCCCACGCTTTTGCCCCCTGTCTGCTGCTGGTATAGAGGAGGAATTACACGGTGCCAGGCGCTGTATACATGCAGCGTCAGATGTCTGTGTGCCTTGGCTCTCTGTGTGACAGCAGCACAGTCTACGCTCTGAAGGAATTTGGACCTTTGGTCCAAGAACGCTCATCTTCTTTTTCCATTCAGAAAACAATGAAGGTTTCCTGTCTAGCACCCCCATCGCTCAGCAAAGGATTTGTTGAGACAGCAGATCTGCGCCCTTAGAATGAAAGACCCAGGTTACACCTGCAGAGTTTCCTATTTAACTTGAATTTGTGTTTTGGATATTTTGACAAAGACCACGGCCTAATGCTTGGCCCGTCTTTGTGGAAAGATATTCGAAACCCAAACGGGCAAAAATCAGTCTCCTACCAAAAAAAAAACAACAATCCTGTCATTCATCACATCATCATCTCATCATCATCTATTTCTTCTCCATCCTGTATCTAGTTCATGTTTGAGTGACACATGGGTCAGGAAGGAAGGCGTGCATTGCTGACACCGTGAAGAAGACTTGGCTAACGCTCCAGTTTGACTGAACATGTTGAAACTGAGAAATTATTACATTAAGTGAATGTGCAAATACTACGGGCAAATCCCAGGCTAAATCGTTTGAACAATTTTTCTAAACGGCTATTCTTCTGGTAAAGAATGGAGCATTCATGAATGACCAGACATGGGTAGACATGGGTGTAAGAAGTACCACCCGCAGACAAAGACTTCAGGCAGAGCAAGGAGTCACTCGCCCCTGTCACTGTCCAAGGAGGGAGTGCAGGAATGGTACAGTGCTGTGAGTACCTTGATGTCTATATCAGTGACAGGCTGGGCTGGTGTGACAACATAGAGTGAGTCTAGCTTTTCTTCAACAACACATTTCCCAGCCCTTCATACCCTTTGTCATGTGCTTCATTGCTGTTTACCCGGGGTGGTTGTGGGGGGGGGGTGTAATTTCAAAGTGAAAGAGGCTAGTATAATAAACAAGCTTTTCAGGAAAGCTATTTGGTTTTAGGATTCTGAAAAATGAGGCCCGTCCTTTCAACAGAGAACTGGTCCAGCTGAGAAACACCTTCAGCCTCAGACCATCCCCCACATATGATGAGATATGGTTACACCTGCACTAAATTATGCACCTCCATGCTCATTGGGCACGTTGTCCTATATTCTTTGTTTTTTTAATTCAAATATCATTTATATGTTTGATGGAGTTGCTATTTTTCTGGGAGTTATTTTGGTAATGCTTAATTTCATCTTGTATTTAAATAATTATCAAGCTGAATGCTAGTCATTTTTCATGTATTTTTAGTGTTATCAAAAATACTTTGACAGGATCTTCAGTTTATTTGTTCGTTTTGTTTTTTGTCTCTTTCTTTTGAACTTGGAGACATTGGCACCAGTTATGTAATAACAGATGGAAGATGAAATTAACACATCTTGTCACTCGTTATCCTCTAGTCTTTTTTTATTTCTAAGGACTCCCTTGCCGTGACCCTGCCGGTGGCAGCCGCACCTGTCGGGCCCGTCTACGGCGCCGCTCTGCCGGCTAATTAGCAGGAGCGGGAGCCGGCACCTTCTGAGGGTGGAGAGCACAATTAGGAGTAGCTGGCTCATGCTCGATCAATGGTATGGCGAAGCTTGGTTGAGGAAAATAACAGAGGGAGGGACTGAGAGGAACACAAAGGGTCTAATATGGGGAGGAACAAGTTGGGCAGTGATTTTGTTCAAAAGATCATTATTCAGTGAAACTTTTAATGCACGAATAAACATTTTTGCCGGTCTTTGTTAATTGACCGAACTTTTCCCAGCACTGTCTGCATTAGGCAAAAGAGTCTGAATCTGTTTG
>JAACJT020000001.1:37242876-37266148 GCA_009936485.2 Gymnarchus niloticus | reverse complement strand
CTGCGGCGTCTCGCCCTGGTCCCCCCACCCCCCCCCCCCCCGCGGGTGTGTTTGTGGGGTGTCTGTCGAAGAGGGTGGGTTGTGTTGGGGGGGGGGTGGGGTTGGGTGGGGGGGGGGGGGGGGGGGGCATTCGACATTCCTTTCTGAATCCGACACAGCTGCACCTGCTGCTGTGCGAATGCTGCGGCGCATTTAATGATATCGGATGATATCATTAGGCGGAGTGTTCATAAACAGATGTTAACCCACTGCCTAAATAGTGTCAGCTGATCCCGCATGTCCTGAAACAGTATTATTTATATACGGCGTTTAAGTTTGTCATGGTAATAACCCTGCTATTAGAGGCCTTGTGGTAGGAATACAAATGGCACCCGGTGAGGCTGTGCCAGAATCCTCGGGAAGCGGCCTTAAGTACGTCCTTGGGGCGATATGGGGGGATAAGTTGAGGACATTTTTGTCTTCCTCACGTATCCTCTGCCTGTGCTCCACACCACCAGGTGACATCTGCATGAGAGAGCGAGGGAGATGGGGGAGGGGCTTCACCTGTAATGGCCACTCCAATCCACTGGCGATCCCTTTCTATGAATAAGAGGCCCGGTTTGTAGCAGTGGCTCCGATTCCTGGGTGTGTCACCCCAAGCTGTAAGGCTGTGGCTAAAGGCTGCGATGCCTCAAGCTAGGAGCGTTAGCGGCCGTCTTTTCCCGTATTTCTTCTTACCATAATCCACTGAAATCCCCAAGATGGCGGTCTGTGGAAGCAAAGAGAGAGAAATAATGAAATATGAGAGAAACAGAAGGTGTCATCTGACATTTGATGGCAGACATATGTGTGCTTTTGCAAGAATAATGGGATACAGTGGCCTTGTGGTTCCCCATTAAGATACTGTACGCTGATGCAAGCTTGCTCTGAGCTTACAAACCTATGTGTTTATCTGTCTACAACACACACACTCTTATATAATGTTGACAGCAGCAGGTGTAACAGTTCATATTTAACCCAGATTGTTAAAAATAAGTAATAGATAAATGAAAATCAGGACATCGTCATTATAATATAATATATTCAATACAAAATTAAAAACATTTAAACATACAACAAATGAGCGTTTATCAGTCATGGAATAAATACGATTGTTATTAATTTAACAAAAATGGCTGGCAGGAACAAACAGGGGCAGGCAGACCCCCACGGTGAGATTTGTCTTTGGGAAAGCTTCCACTCAATGCTCCTAATGTATGTGTTAACCGATTTATGCAAAGTTTGGGCCTTCCGCCATTCAGCAAGCTGCCATTTTATCCCCCTGAAAGGAAGAGCCAGCCATCGCAGTGCTGCTATTATGCTTATTTGTCCTGTCAGGACTGTCAGGCTGTTTGACTCTTCCCCAGAAACGGCCATTAGGTACCATTCTGTCATCTGACAGGAGGCATTCTGCCGCTCCTAAAAACCTCTAATTATTTCCTTCGCCAGAGACAGCGGCGGGTGGGAAGGTAATTTTTAACCTTTCACGTGCACCTGGGGAGAGCTTCTCCAGGGAGCCAAGGTGCCCGTGTGGCATTCCGGCATCAAAATATGACCTTTCATGGCCGCTCTGAGAGTAGCTGGCACCGGCGCCGTGCGCCGGCTAATGCTAATGTTGATGACTAATTTATGCGTCAGTCCGCCACATCTGATGCACTTTGGGTGGCGCCGCGGCTGGAACAGCGCAAAATGGGATGGAGACGGGCAAGCGGCGGGGCAGCCAGAGGTTAAAGGTACCCCGGTGAAGATGGTTTCTGACGGGTTTCACGACCGGGCGCCAGCGAGCAGGAGATTCCAGGGAGCTAATTATGCTGCGCTGAATGCATTCGGCATGACCACTCGGGCACTATCTGACTAACGTATCTGACCTTTATTTTTCTTTACCCAAATTGGTGCCAGTTGCGAGGCCTACGAAATGTATGCATATTCCGTACACTTGTTTTTTGTGATTGGGGAAGATATTAAATCAGTGAATAAAAATTCAGCAATGTTATTAAAAAATGAGAGAGAGAGGGAGGGAGAAAACAGGTATGAAACAGTAATTCTTGATTGGTTTGTTTGTCCACATGGTCAAACAGCTGGCTATGAATAATGTTGATTTTAATGAGCCATTTTTAGAAGATAGCCTTTTGGCTTTTCAGATCTTTCATTACACCATTACCAATGTAAAAAGAAAAAATGCATTTGTTCAAAACAATTAACATGTCCTATTATAAACAAAAAACTCTACTTTTAATGCTGACATTCCTTTTTTTGTTCCTCAGGTTTCATTAAAAAAGAATCATGTGAAATTTTTCAAGCTACTGGACCCATATAAAATTAGAAGATGATCAAAAAAATCAGAGGTTTAATTTATTCTTTCCATAACAATTATAAAAAAAAAGAAATATCACCTCCTAATTTAAAAGGGGGGGGGGATCCCTTGCAATAGTGAAATAACGGAATCAAAAACATATTGCCAGTGAGATGAGTGTTTTACAGACAGAAAGTATAACTTTGATGCTGTTTGACTGGCACCATGGATCCTGACTGAAGTTTCAGCTCTGTGCTGAAACCGAGCAGATAAAATGGTGTCCTTCGTGGGTTTATAATCGTTACCCTTAAATTGAAGCATTTGAGAGGCATAAGGAAAATGTATGGGGGGGGGGTTGAAAGACACGAGCTCGCCTTGGACATAGAGGCGTCATTGCCAAGAATATGTCTGCCATCGACAGATCCCTTTTGTGTCATATTTTATTAATAACACAGTTTTGCTTTGGACACTGTCTGCCAAATGTACAAACCCTTTAAAGATAAAGATTTAAATTAAAAACACTGTAGGGCTTGTTGATAGGCCCACAAGAGTTATATGAAGAAAGGCCTTGAATGTGCAAATATGAGAATAAAAGCAGGTTTAGCTGCAAGTTACAGGCATGCATGTAAGTTTTCTACATCAACATTAGTAAATTATTTATTGGAAGACTATGTTTTTGTGCAGGATTTTTTTTTTTTTGAGGCAAAACAAATTGGAAATGGTAAAGCAGGTGAAACTGGTTGCAATTAATGACGTTTCTCAGATAAGGAAAACAATAAACAAAGTCCAAATGCACTGGAAATAGTGACTGCAAAAACTGGCACATTAAATATTTAGCATTTTATTGCTCTAAGCCATAAAAACGGTATGACACTGTATTTTCCATTAGATAAGACCTCACACTGAACACACATCTTTTTTTTTTTAATATATGTAAGATTTGCATTTTATTCTCATATTTTATCTATTTCATCTTCATTTAGAGTTTGGTGTTCAGATAACACTGAAAAATATGAAATATGCATATTGCACTTAAGATGTACACACAAATGTGATTACATAGTTTGACAGATGTCTTGTTTTTATATGTGCATATATTTTACATGACTATTTTCATCTTTTAAATTTTTAATGGTCTCTTTCCCCTTAAATGTATTTTTTTCCATATTTAAACAATAATGTTAATTAATGGCTCACTTTTCCTTTCACCCATGAATTGAGTGTGCCGTGTTTACGCAGTGACAGTTTAATGCACTTCGGTCAATGAAGATAACACAGCACACCACTCTGCTCACTTCTACAATATTTCTGATCAACTTTAATTCACACCGGCCTCACACACACACACACACACACACACACACACACTCTTCTTCACTCCGTGATATCTGTATTCTGTAGTGCCAACATAAGTATGATAAATATTGTTGCTTGCAGTCATTTCTCATGGGTACATCGGCCCCTGACCTTCTTTCCGACATCGCCCCATGATGATCATGTGATGTGCCTTGAGCAAAAGTGTGGACTTGACACACCTGCATTTTGAGGCGTGATGTCATCTTGCATTTCAATAAGGTTGGGACCCCACACTGTCCCGCGATGGGTGCGATACCCACGCTGTATTGGGAAGGCCGATTCCGTCCTAACTTATTTACATCTATTTATTTTAGCTTCCTACTCTATAAGAGCGAAGTACAACCAAGTTTTTCTAGTGGCTATTAAAGGATTTGCATCACATGCTCCATATTTGAGCCGTATTGTCCGTTAGCTGTAGGTTGCAGGCACATATTCTTCATATTTTATTTATTAAGGGAAAAAAAATGGGGGGAAATGGGGGAGAATAAGAGGAAAAAAACTTTGCTACATATGGACTGTTTCTTCCAACTAATCAGCAGACTGATGGTGATTGGCTGACTGCGCCGGGTTGGCCGGGACCAGAATTAGCACAGTGCCCAGGTCTTTGCTGCAGGCTGCACAGGTTGGCCGCGAGTCTGCCGGGGAGCAGATGGCTAGCCAAAGCTCGCAGTCACACTTACCTTCCCCACTAAATCCCTAATCCCTCTGTGGACACTCCTCCAAGGCAGGTTTTGGAGGCAGCAATAGGGGTTACAATCTGGACTCGCGCGGCGGCTGCCAAAACGTTCGCAACACAGAAATGCAAATCAACTTATTTGCGTTGTCCGACAGCCAAAGGACTGTTTCTTGAGAGTAATTAAGATACCTTGGAAAATGTTTTTAAAGGATCGATAGTTTGAAAATACGGAAAATTGGAGCACGCAAGAGTAAGCGATGGCGTGGATTTGACCGGCGTGGGTTGAGTGACCCCGTGTCTGCGTTCACGGGGGCGTTCTGGGTTCCGAACCGACCCATTAGCGCCGCACATATTTACAAGCATAGTTCTTTCAGTTTTCAGTATTGTTTTTTTTAATACGTTTTGGTCACGGCTACAGAGGTGGCTCGCGGTAGTTCAGTTACACGCACGCGGTCTACTGCCGCTGTGCCTTCTCTAAGAATGAGGCTCCAGCCCCCCCCAGACCTGCACGATCTGCGTGCCACAGCTGAGCCGTGAGAGTGAACGGCGATACCAGCAGAGCACCGGCGTCTAAATGGCGCGCAGATGTTAATGCGCTGTTTCGCGAGGATGTGCTGCCGAGATAAAACAGGTGTTTTAACGTCGCTCAGCTGACGTTTGTCCCTCAATGCGCTCTGAAAGCAGAACAACTTAATCATCCCCAATCGTCCCCAAACCAGCTAACACGTAAATAAAGCGCTGTGCCATCGCAAACAAACGTTTACACTTTATTGCTTGAAATTACTAATGTTTTGTTCTGGGTGGAATGGACGTAGCAGAGTGGTTTTTTATTATTATTTTATGCTGCTTGTCATATATATACAGATGTTCAGTAACACCCAAGTTGACCTGTTTGTTTAGCTGGTTCTACAATATCCTCATGTTCTCTTGCGACCGCTGGAGCTTCCCGGCCGTTGGTGGGTGAACACGTTTGCCTTACTGAAGCATGCTCTGGTTATGCCACGTGTGCTTCTGGGATTGGGTTGAGTAGCACAGTGTTCTCGCTTGATGGGGAGGGGTTCGGGATCCTCGTTTCTGTGTGTGGTATGCTGTGAAATACCCTAGCCTCTGTGTGGTCAAACCAGGCATGTCCCACTGTGAGCATGTTCTCTGAATTGTGGAGGTCAGATGCCCGGAGCTCAGTGGGGTTGAACAGACATTACATAAAGTTGCTACACACGTGAAACTTTACACCTAAACCCATTGAGTGCCAAGATGGGAGCCCCTGAGGGAACACTCACAATGGTTCTCCCAGGTTTGTCACGTCACCTTTATTCCACATTTTTTTCTCCTTTTTTTTTGCACTACCCATCTGTGAAAATGAGGATCCCCTGGTGAATATTACGAGCAGAAGTGATCCAAAAGCCTCCAGGAAAAGTGGACTAAACATTGCCACCCTCGTTCCAGACCAGATGTCCTCCATGTCAGGACTCGTAGGGTCACAGTAAGGGCTTGTAAAAAGGTCACGTGCAAACTGTAGGTTAAATTAGGTAATTGTGAATCTGTTGCCCGGCCTGGCAGTTGCTCGGTGGTAGTATACATTAATTAAAGGTCATACGCGCCACAGCGGAACACATTAAATATGAAGGCGAGGTTTCCCAGCTCTCCCACTGCCCAATACCAATTTATCAGAAAAGTTTATTCTGTATGATTTGTTATCTTTTTATTTATTTTACTTTTGTCAGTGGTACATTGAATCTTGTAGTGGTAAAACAGCTTGGTGCAAGCCAGAAGGGTGTTTCTTTTCAAGGTACCACCTGCGAGCAGAGATGACATGTGACCTGAGGGCATGCCGATTGAGGGAAATGTGACCGCAGTGGCGGCATGAGGCTGTGTGCCTATTAATCGGCCTTGGACTATGACCTGTTATTGGACTTCAGGGAGGCCTGTGCTTTAAAAGTAACAATCAATTAATGAACTCCTAATTCTCGGGACCGTTGGGGGGGGTGCATTGGTGATAACCACCTATGGCTGATGGATTACCAGCTCTCGTACCAGCGTCTTCGGTCGGTAAATCATTTTGAGGTTCTGTATCTTTTGAATACTAGAGAAAATGGGCACAAATCCGAGGAAGAACGCTTTTGCATAAGCAGCAAGGAAGGTTCACAGAATTGGGCTCAGAGTTCAGACCAAACTGCTAAGAATCAGGTGCAAATGGCATTGCACATAACCAAAGGGAAAACATTTAGAGAGGAGCTGCTTTCTCGGTTGATGCTAAGGGGCACTAGTATGTTTAGTTTTAAAACACGGCATGAAGAAAACTGATACATATTGTAACATATTGTATTCTTAAAATACAAATCAGACAGTATGTCTGCTTCTCTAAGGAGCAGTGCATCATAGAGTGAGAGATCAGGCCCAATGGCAGAGCCTCAGCCTGAATTGTCACCCCAGGCTAATGTGGGCATCTTTAGCTATGTCTTTCCAGGCCCCACCTCCCACAGTGATACCTATCAGCTGTCGCCCGGTTACAGGAAGAAGGGGGCAGGTTTCCCAGGTCACACCACCATCTGTCTGTGAAGCCTCCTTGGTGCCTGTTCGCTGCCACCTGATCAGCTCTAATGGGGCCTGTGTAGCGGGGGAGGAAGTGGGGGGACGGGACACAGCCCTGCTGGGAGTGGCTGAGGGGAAAGGAAAGTGGGGACAGTGCACCGCCCGTGAGTCGGCGATTTAATTGGTGCCCAAACAGCATGACCTCCAAATGAATGCTTCTGTTTCAAAGGGTCTGTCCTTCAGCAGAACAGGAAGTTTACATTTGAAGGAGAGGCTGAGTGTGAAGGTACAGGCTTGTGGGGGGGGGGGGAGATCATGTCCTTTAAGCTGTGGCTTCAACGGTGTAGCGTGGATATTTCAAAAAGACGTCAGTCACATTTGCTTTGATATGGCTGGCTCTCGCCTGCCATTCGTTGGTAAGCCATGTGCTGGCTTACCATTCCCAAAAGAGCACTCGGGCCGGCTCTGCCATAAAGCTGCTTAAACTGGGTTTGCCGTTCATTCAGTTCTATATATTCAGTTCTAATATACAGTCCATAATCGTTTTGGCTGAGGGAAAGATTTAAGGTAGAATTACAGATTTCTCTGGAGATTTAGGTTTTACCATGAGCATCTTTCGTTAAAGGGGAAGCTTAAACCAGGTAAACATTGTACACCTTTTCACAGTGAAAGAGTGGTGTACTAGGAATCTAGTTTACCAAGTAGAAGGACTCAGTGTACTTTGGGGGGTTATCATTCATTTTATTTTTCAGCTGTAATTCCTCACTTTTTTGCTTTGCTAAAAGCTTTTTTTAATATGGCTTAGATGTTACAGAAGTTGAAGCAGTCTTGCCCATTGCAGGTTGTGACACTAGCCAGAGGTTCAGGTAATGAGCCTCTGCACTACAAAACATATGAATGAAACCACGGAAATGGAGGGAGGGGCTTCCAGTGGAGCTTGGAGTGGGTCGTGGAAGATGGGAGGATGAGAGGGAGGGACGGAGAGAAAGAAAAAGTGGCTGAAAAGAAAGAAGAAAGGCATAAAGACTTAGAGATGATTTAGAGAGTCTGTGTCATGAGAGGAGAGCGATGTGTGGGCGCTGCAAGTATTGAGGTGCTAGGAGAAGCAATGGAAGGAGAACGACAGGTAATGCAGTGGATATAGAGATGAGGAAAGACGTGAGATACTTGTGGAGAGGAACATAATCTCTGTGCTGTGAGACCTGGAATGAGTCATCAGACAGGTGTGAGGGAAGAAAGACAGGCACAGCGACCCTGGGGGAGGGAGGAAGTGCTGAAAGTGGGGTGTCGACTGGCGCCATTCCATGAGGTGGCAGTGGTTGGTTCAGGTTCAGACGAGAGGCCAGCATGAACACCAGGTTGGTGTGGCTTCAGTAGGCAGAATGGAAAAGGCAGTGGGAGGGTGGAGGTGGACCTGTCACACAGCTATAGGGGGTATGTTGGGGCTTTGATTTGGATGGGGTGCTTTTACGTGGAAGTCTAAAAGGGGAGACCCCCCCCCCCAGGCTACCATGTCTTATGAGGTGATTGTTATGGGGGAAGATTTCAGATACTGGATATAATGAGTCATGCTTGCTGTAGATAAGATTAAGTAGGTTTTTTAGTTCGTAGGAACCATCAAGGTTTCAATGATCAGCCTTTTCGGAGGGAAAGTGGATTAAATATTTTAGCCAAGCTATACATGTGTAATCATAGTCTGTGCTATACCTACATTGATTGCACTGTGCTTTGTCATATGTGTAGGCCATGGAGTTTATTGCATGGAAGAACAGAGAGCAGAAACCACCCAGTAAGTGGCCATGGCTCCACCATCTCAGGGCCCGGCTTCTGAAGCATCATCTTCACTGACGTCTGTTGCGTTGTGGCTTCCACCGTCAGGACCCCATCTTGATGGCCCATGGCAGGATGGCAGGCCACATGGCTGACGAAGTGTTCTAACAGTGCCTCAGGGTCACGCCGTCATGGCTGGGGACAGCACTCCAGTCAAAGAGGGGGGGTCCTCAAGCTGTCACTATGAATGAGCTCAGGTGGCATTGACCCCAGAGTGAGGATCAACCCCAAGGAGCTTATAAACAAAAAGGAACATGAAGGAGAGGATTGCAGAGTGGATCACACCTGCATTTTGGACCCTAAATGAGAGGGAGAGGCCAGCTAGCCACCTTCAAAATAAAAGTCAGGAGTCTCAAAGAACTAAATTTATCCTTCTTTAACCTTTTAAAACGGAGCAGCATCCCCTGACTGGCAGAGTGAGGCTGCCAGTGGCCACCTGGTCGTCCTGTCAGATTGGGCCTGTCCTGTCAGCAGAGCATGCTGTGCTACAGGATCCTCATCTTTACCTCCTCTGTGTAACAAGAGCCGCTGTGTGTGAGTTATAATGGGCACTGAAAAACTCAGCAAAGGTAAATGCTGCTCATTACCCAGAAATAAAAAGTCATAGCAAATATGAAGCAATTAACTTTGCCATCTAGAAATGTTCAAACTTTCCCATGAATAAATGGTGATATGTTAATTTTCAGTCACAAATATTGTCTTATACACACTAAGAGTAATTACATATTAATAAGTACATTTGAAATGAGGTTTAGAAATTTGAACTCATCATTTATTATGTGTATGTATCTGTGTGTGTGTGCTTTTCTTACACAAGCTTGTCTGTCTTTTTTAAAATACATTTACAAATACATCGCTTTAACATAAGTCAGGTTCTGAAACATGTCCTCAAAGAAACTCATAACTTGTAAAATTGATTCTTATTTCATAAATATTACAACCGCACGGTAATCTAAATTGCAAATTAAATTATATTCCTAATGTTAATATTGTTATTACCCACAGTATGAATACAGTGATTATTCTTCCTTCTTTATTGTCACATTGTATTTAATTGCGGTATAATTACGTTCCAGATTTTATTTCTCTCTCCACGTGTCAGAAACATCTTCTGGCGAGGGGTCTGCAGTAATAAGACAGCCGATTGCGATTAGCAGTGCCTGTCTGACAGGAGGAACAAAGGCGAAGTTGTTGTTTTCCTCTGGGACAACAACCACTTGCATACGATTCAAATGAGTGCCGTGGTTTCACGTGAGGGAGGAATGGCTTCCTTACTCTTTATTACACTCTGTTCCCATTTAACCATCACACGTGTTCTAGTTCCTGAGGTGGAACAGCCAGTGTTTGTGTATGACGCTGCCATCATGCCGAATGTTACAAACACTATGCTCCGTGTGCAGCTAACTCAAACGCTCGGTTGATATCAGCATCCACATTCGAGTTTCCTTAAAGCCGTGCGATTCCAAGATGTACGCGGTGCCCTTTTGCTCTTGCATTCCTGATATGTTGAGAACTGTATTATGTAGTGGAAGGGCCTTATCTACATGTTTCCGTAATAGAAGTTGACTTCGCAGTCCGTGGGGATCGACTGTCGTGTTTTAATGTGGTGCAGATTACTGGGAATGTGAATCTCATCTTTAATTTGTAGCCAACAGAAGATCTTTAACATATATTTGAGTACTTTCCCCGTCTTTGATCAAGCTTCTGAAGAAAGTTTCTTGTCTAAGTTGAAACAAATAGATTTATGTATAAGGCAGACATTAAAATATTAATCTGACTCCCTTTCCTTCATTTTGCAAGTGGAGTATATTGGATATGTCCCACAACAGATTAATGCTTAGCGTTGTAACTCTTTTCAACGTGACTCATTCAAGGCATTTGGAGGAATGCATGTTAAGTCAAGAAAACACAACAGATGGTGGTGAGGCCCACGTTTCACTTTTCTCTCTCTCTCTCTCTCTCTCTCTCTCTCTCTCTCTCTCTCTCTCTCTCTCTCTCTCTCTCTCTTTGTGTGTAGCGTCTGATACAACCCTGAACATTGTTTCCATTAAAAAGCGACTGATATTCCATCTCTTACTTTGGGCTTAAAATGGTATCCAAGAAATTGTTTATCATGTTCCTGATCTTCTAGTGTTTTCCATGCTGATAACTCTCTGAAAGCTATGACCTCGTCATCGGATTGGGAAAGACGGAACCGCGTCCGTATGACCCGTCGCTCGTGAGAACCCACTAAAGTGTCATGTGACCTGACGATCTGGTGCGAGGCCTAAGAGAGACATCTGGTCTTTTGAGGCGGCCTGGAGTAGACATGGCTTTGGAGCCCCCCTCCCCCGCTCCTGTGGGTGTAGAGGTGGGACAGCATGGGGGGCGGGTGGCATCGGCATCTTCACGCATCACCCCCCCATTCCACTTGCTCAGACCCACTTCCGCTGGCAAGTGGACATCCCAGAGGGTCGATGGGGAAACTTGGGAACCAGTGCTTTAACACAACAGGTGTTAAAGTGCTTTTTAATGCACTTGATCTTTCCACTAGCTGTCACTCACTGTCATGCGTGCACACACACACACACTCAAAACTAGTAGTACCCCAGCCCAAGGTGCCACCTTACTGAATCACTGGCTGGGTGCAGAGCAACTCGAGCTGGATGTGTAAGTGGCTCATTCACAGCGTGGAGATCAGAACGCCAGCTGCCCGGATATTTTTCAGATATGAAATAATTTTGGAGTCTGCGTGTCAACAGAAGGACTTGCCATGCAAGACTGAAGCAAACTCATTTCCCTGTCTTGGTGCGTCGGTAAAATTTGTGACTCAGTTTCGGAACATTTGTGTGTTCAGCCGCTTTTGTTTTCAGAGAATAACGGAGCCCAGTGTATCCGGTGACAGATCCCAGCAACGTGGCGATTAGCATCACGAGCGCTTTAAATCGGCCGGAACCTGTTATGCACGCTGTACACGCGGCAGTGGTCGCTGAACTGGTGACGGACGTGAACACAGTAAACACGAGTAAGCCATTTGTGGCTGTACACTGCCGCACGTTGGGAATGTTATGTAACTCAGTTACAGATTCAAAGTCATATCAAGCTGCATTTTGCCACCATCTATCAGGTGGATGTTCTCAGGTGACGTTCTATCTGAATGCCCTGCCAGATTAAGAGGGCAGCAAATTAATGTGTGTAGGCTTCAATAAAACATTATTAAGGTCTCATTTTTCCCACACACACATACACAGACATATGGCCTCCACTGGTTTTCACACAACTGCATTGCCTTGTAGGAGTTTGTGTGTCTGTGTCTGTTGGAGGGATTGGTGGTTCCCCTTGCTTCTTTATTGTGAGATGCATGTTTTCTTCCAACATCTCAAGCTACTCTTATTTTTTAGCAATTAAAAGGACTCTGTGCCACAGGGACTGCTGTCAGCCGAGATGAGGCGGTGCTTAGATGCGTGTAAAATGGAGTTGGCACCCAAGACCGCTCCCATTCCGTCCCCATAAAGAGACCCGAGTACGGTGGCCTCATTAGGCCATGGAGATAAGCACTTAAAGGCGAAGCGGGATTCGCCACGTTCTGATGTGTGCTGCGCTGTATCTTTAATGTGACACAGTCCAATCAGATTTAACTGACAGGCGAAAGCGGGTGGAATTTGTAAGAAAAATGTACACAAGTTTTGTGGAGTCTGGTTTTAGTCTTAAAACACCCTATAGATGAAAGCCAGGCCAAAGTTTTCATTTTTTATGTTAGATATTAGAGTTCAGTTTCATGATGTTTAATAGATACCCAAAAATGTCCCTAAAATGTCCTTAAAAAGCAATCTGATGTACATACATGATGTTTTGTTTAGTTCTAAAGAAATCTTGAGCATACCATTTATGGAAGGAGACATACCATAATAGCACACATTTGTCACAGTGACGCGATGTTAACAACGCCACGCATCACTCCTTTAACGTAAATCACCAACCTCTTAATTAATGAGCACATGGCGGTAACACATTCGCCATGCTAGCGGTTTCAACGTTTTTTTTTCGACTTCCATATGCCACTCAGACAGCACAAAAGCAAGTATGCACAAACATGTCGCAGATTGGGTCTCAGCGAGCCAAAAAAAAACCCGGGTGCCAGGATTCTCGCCGTACCTCCAGACTCGCTGTCTCCTATCCAATCTGTCCGGCGCTGAACTCTATTGAAATTTGTAGCCACCAAATTTCTCAAACAAAATTAAAATCACGCAGATTCTAAGTGAGCCTGTTGTGTCCTTAATAATCCTAATTAAATGTGAATGCTGTACGCACAGACAGCGGAGACCCCGCCGGGTCCTGGCGACCGGCTGCAGGCGTTTTCCAGGACGCCCTCCACCGGGCCGTGGGGTCAGTGTGAAGGTCCACGGGTACAGCTGAGTCCCCGCGACTCCCACGCATAGCACAGGTGCAAACAAACCACATGTCTTCACTGCCAAATCAAATCAATGGGACAGAAATGCACTATTATACATTACCGTCCAGATACCATCCAGGATATCTGTGCCATCTTCCTCCTGTCTGTGTTTCTATGTATTTAATTATGACTTTCAGGATAAATGACAGTTAAATGCCTTTTTTGGGTGTATATGCATACATATATGCAGCAGTAAATGAAAGAATGGGTGGAGTTAGTTAATGAGGACAGGCATCACCTCTGGCGGCTGAACCACCAGCTTCAGGTGATGGGCTGCAGTAATGCACACGTTCCTCTTATCCTGTCAGGCTCCAGCCGGCTCTCCAATGACACCCACAGCAAAGGCCTCCAGTGGCCCCATTGTTGGCTCTATTTAGGGCCCCTTAGGGAAGAACATTCCGGTGCAAGCAGACTCACTCGGATGTGTAAAAAAAAAAAAAAAAATCAAGCAATCTGGATGTGGCATGTGCCTTGAACTACTCCTCCCATTGTGTGTCTTTG
This sequence comes from Gymnarchus niloticus, assembly GCA_009936485.2. Taxonomy (NCBI): domain Eukaryota; kingdom Metazoa; phylum Chordata; class Actinopteri; order Osteoglossiformes; family Gymnarchidae; genus Gymnarchus; species Gymnarchus niloticus. The sequence continues at coordinate 37,252,510 of JAACJT020000001.1, read as the reverse complement.
CCAGAGAAAGACCAACGGAGATGAAATGAGTGCTAAGTGGAGAATCCTTCCTCTGGATCTGTAGGTCCCCACTTTTCGGATGTTCGTATGTCTGTTTCATGTAATGACCCCATAAAGATGGAGATGGATTTCGGTGGTGTTGGAGATAAGAGCCTCCCAAACGAAACATGGTGGACACAGGCTAGTCACTGAGTGTCCTCATTTAACAGACGCCTCTGTCCAGCACAGCTTGGGGTTTGAATGACATGCAGGGGCAGGAAGTTCAAAGCGGGAAGACGACAGGCTACAGACACAAAGACGGGCAAGAGACGTGATTGGTTAATGGCAGTGCTGCTCCAAAACATGAGAGAGGGAGACCAGGGTGATATACACACGTTGTGACGAAGTCACCCACAATATGACCTGGAAGAATTTAAGATTACATGTTTAGTCAATTAGGCGTGCTTCTCTGTAAAAATTGTTCACTTTTTATTGGGTATGATTAAGGTTTGCATTTGCTTTGTTCACCACTCATGTTTGGTTGTAGAAAAATTGAACTGGTGACTTTTCTGATGGTTATAAACTTCTGGTAAATTCTTGCTTGTTGTCAGTTCAGTTTTATTCCCTCCCAAAAAAAAGGTTATTTTTTTGGAAATTTTACAGAAAGCACAGCTTTACACATATTATGAAAAAGGTAATAAGGTACATACTATATGTCATGGGTAGCTTTTGCTCAGTTAATGAAGGATATTCTATGTGTGTGTGTTTGGGGAGGGGGGTCACTCTGGTTCTGCCACCCGGTTTGGTGATAGGCTCACCGCCTCTCTATAAAAGCCATTCTTACTGGCCACTACTGCGGTTTACAGTCGAGGGTCTGCAGGGGCGCCTGACCCGATGTTGCTGACTTAGTGTTTTACAGGCATGATTTGACGATGATTTAAAATGCCCTGAAAGAATTTGCAGTCAGCATCCCAGCTTTGTCATGGGAGCCTCTCAATGTTGTGACAAAGTCTGGTGACACTCATAAAAAAACGGTTCCTTCTGAGAAAATGACAAAAAAAAAAAAACGGTTTGTAACAGTCCTACTTGAGCTAAGTAACAAAGGGCACTTAAGGAAGAATATTGGGTAACAGAAAAGCCATCACTCATACAGAGAGATTATTTGTTAACCTCGTTTATTGAGATTGGAGCACAGAATGTTCCACTGAATATTTAAGCCATTGAATTTTGAGAAGTAATGTGTTTTCACACTCGCATGTGTGTGTGATTGTTTGTAGTTCAGTTATGGTACTGAAATCTGGTCCAAAGCGTATTAAGAAGGCAGGAAGTGTGTGAACATTAGGAGACATACATTCTTCAAGTAGGATTTACCAGCAGAAGCCTTTAGGGGTCTTCAGGCTGCTACTGACTGGAGAAGAGTGACTACGTTTTATGGACTCTCACAATGAAGAGCATGGGGGGGTGGTGGTGAGAGAGAGAGTGAGTGGGAGGGGGGTGTGTAGAAAAAGAGACACTTTTAAGCTGTAGGGAGCAGCAGCAGCCTTTCAAAGAGGGGAGTTGGCTATGTCCACACTCATACAGAGACAGGAAGTGAAGAAAGACATGAGGAGCCTGTTCTGAAAAACAAGATGTCTCCAAGGAATCTCAGCGTTTGGTGTGCAGGTGACAGAAGTGATCAGGTGCTGAACAGAATAGCTTAGCGTGAGAAACAGACAACTTTCACTGATTAACCCTGCAGATAAAGCGGCAGATGTATCAGTTCTTTAGTAAGAAACCGTATAACATTTTAGGGAACACATTAACTGTTCTTTCATAAATAACTTATTGGCTGTATCTAGACAGCCTTTTAACACAACTATATTTGAATGAAAGAACGCTCATCAGTCTGGCTGAGCTGTAAGGAACACTAGACTATATAGCAGCATGTTGTCACTGAGCAGGAATAAAATAATTTTTTCAAATGACCAAGATCGTTTTACATTTAAATAGATGTCAACAAAGCTATGAGAAAGTCTGTCTTTCAGCTGCTTCTCAGATGCCGAGTTTTTGTGATTATAGTCATTTAGGGGCAGTTGCCTTTTTCAGATCCACCATGGACGGGTAGTTTTTTTTAATCTCCATTATTCATATCTTGCCCTGTGATGGGTTGGCCCCCAGGGTGTCCCCACCTTGTACCCTCAGGTGCCTGGGTTAGACTCCACCCCCCAACACACACACACACACACACTACCCTGATTAGGATAAAGTGGATTGGAAAATGGGTGGATGGAAGGATAGCTGGATGGATGAATAGATGGATGGATGAGTCATATTTAAAAAAGAGAAGTGATCCATTGTGTTGGAAGAATGAAATATAATATGGGGCGACAGGAAAAGATTTATAAAATTATAATTTTTTACTCGTTTAATGTCAGTGTGACAGTGGAAGTTGCTGTTGAAGTTTTTTTGTGACAAAAGTAGGACTTCCTGAATGCACAGTCAACACTGTGTGACAATGGTGACCTTAATATTGCTATTTACAGAAGATTTTTATTAATGCCACTGTTATTCTGTATGACTTTGCCAAATGCGATTATTGCTTTGTTGAAAAGACACAAAACAGGCCCAATATTTAGACGACAAATATCATACTAATTGTGTTTTCTCTTTTGGAATTCTGACAGCACGCGGATTTGTCATTTTGCTGAACGCAGTTTGGAATGAACATGTTGTCACGCTAAATGCACAACCGTCTATAAGAGCCAAATGGATAAAAGGCTAACATTTCCCCAAAAATCAGCACACAAGCATTCAGCTCTTATTCTTCCCTTGAAATTATAATATACATTTATGTGCTCAGATTAAGCCTTTAAGTAGAGTAACTATATCACTGGTGCAATTTAGCTTCTTCTCATGGGTAGAGTCCAAAGACCTCTTCTGAGATTTATACCCATAACCTTCAGGGACAAGTCCATACTATAAACCTCTGTGCCACATGCTGGTTCTGGAGGTGGCTTTCTACAATACTCCATTTGTTCTATGTGTTGTGTGTTATGGGCTTCTTTTTAAATCACGGCGGCGGCGAGGAAGGAACGTCACACATCATCTTGCACATCTACATGTCTACAGTTCCTAACCAGATCATTCTCATGCATGTGTGGCAAGCAGGCTAATCTCTTTTTTTAACAAAACGAGCCACTGTTGTGCTTATCAGAAATAAATAAAATGTACTCAGAATTGACCATGTATTAAAGAGATCATTTCCTACATTGACCACTTCTGCTCTATGCTGACAGTCACCCAGCCATATACAAATGGAAAGATGCTATTAAAAAGAGTCAACACTGGTAAAAGGTGAGGTACATGCTCTGTTTTTTTAATATATATTTTTAAGTTCAATTCATTAGCGATTTAGCGTTTCATAGTGTCTGTCGAATTTGCTCCTTTCAAAGTTTATATTTCTATATACATACAGACAACACACACACACACCTGCAGGGCTTGCTTGTTTTTTGGTGAAGCTGTGGTAAATTTGCAGTCGAAATGGCGTGCTGTTTAACCCGCGGACACGCCCAACCTCTCAACTTAAAAATGCAGAGGGTTCCTGGGAAATGGGCTTGTCCAAGATTACACAGTGCAGATATGGCCCTAATTAAACTGTAAGGAAAAAGTCTGAAGAACTCAGAGCATCGCCTTGCAAGGAGAACGTCTGATGTAACTAATAGGCATGCTGCCTGGCTTAGCTGCTCTGTCGTTCGTAGCAAGCCCACAGTATATGGGTAGAAGGGTACCTAAAAACCAGTTTTTACACATTTACATTGTGGTGGTTTTCTCCTATATTCATTAATATGCGTAACAGGTATCCTTAAAGACAAACCAGTTCATTAATCCATGTTTATTGTGATGTGATTTATTTGCATTATACAGTTTTGCTTCATTCTCCATATCATATATGTCCATTCCATTTTTGACAGCATTAATTCTGGTTACTTAAAAATGTGAAAATATGTTTACAAAAAATAACAGTAGATGTACACTCAGTGGTGTTATGATTTCCTGGTGTTGGATCAAGCAGCCGGTAGCTGTGCAGTAATTTAGTCTGTATGTGCTGTGTGTGAAACTGATTCCTATTTTAGCTTCACATTCGCACAAAAGGAACAAGAATGATGGAGTTGTACCTGTAACTTCCTCATAATATGTGGGGGGAAACATCAAATTCAATGATCATTTTTACAAAAGAAAACAAGGAAACGTGCTAACGAGTGTTAAGTCAGCGTGTGTCATTCGACCATTATGCAAATTTGTGTCTATTATGTAAATCTACATAAAGTTGCACAAAATGACATCTAATAAGTCTGGGTATTTTGAAATGTTTTGAATTGCTCATTGGAACATGAAATAGTTACATCAAACCACTTATCCTATGCAGGGTCACAGAGGCCTGGAACCTATACCAGAAAGTTTGGGGCACAAAGCAATATATATAAATACATTTTTTTTTTTAAGGAATATTTCAGTGTTATTAAAGAGGAATACTCAAAGGTGTCTTAATGACCAGAAAAACATTGACATGAATGCAAAGTCTGCCTAATTCTGAAGAACTGATTCCAGGTCTTCTCCAGTGGAGATCGAGTTAGTAGAAATTACATTCCCTAATAATGCAGACACCAAACAGGAGGCATCAGTCACACATCTCCTTATTTTTAAGGAATAACAATGAACAGCATGTTTCTTTTCAGCCTACCATAGCATCACCGTGTTATGCAACCACTGCTAAAAGCTTTGAGTTGTAAACGGAGGGCTAAGAGCTTTGTCTTTACATTTCTTCCAGACTCTACAATCCAACAGCTGATTATGCAAAGTCCCGCCAAACAAGTTGTCCTGTAAGTTATGTAAGTATAGGTTACAGTAGGTCTCATGTAAATCTGATGGCCCACAGAAAAAGACAGCCATGTGTCTTGAGGTGGAAGACCAGTCCTTCCCATTCAGTGTTGTTTAATAATTTATTATCATTTTTGGGCCATAGATGGGTACCAAAGTGAAAGGTGTACACTTCAGGCTCAGCGCCTCCTGTCTGCACCTTTGTGTTGGTCCACCATTTTGAATCCTGTCACCTTTTTTTTCCAATTCAGAGCTGAACTGATTTTAAAGGACAGGATGTGCAAAGTGATTACCCAAGAACATCTTATTGCACTTGGGTCATGGTGGAACCCAGCACAGCACGTTTAACTGTCCCAAATTCTGGATGATTCTGAAATAAAAAAAGAAATAGTCTAGCTGTTTCTCTTCATTCTGGGAAATCCAAGACCCCAAAATGGAGACCCTTGAGATCATGAATATCCTTTTAGATAAAGGATCAGAAAATGCTGTGGGATGTATATTTTTAAGTATATGCTGATTACCCGGTTCACTGATACTATTTTAATTTAGTGATAAAGTGCTAATAGTACAGTGGCCGTTTTCTTAAACCTCTTAAAGAACATCTTTTTTATATAGTAACTTTGTGGGAAAGATCCCTAGGCATACAAAACAACAACAAAAAAAAACAGTCTAATAGTGCAAAAACACTGCAAATGATATATTTGTCGTGATAGCAGCTCCCTTAAGTGGCTTCAGGAATTTGCATGCTGGTCTAACTTTAGGTGTTCCCGCCATATCCCACCTCCAAGTCTGGGAAAATGCAGAGGGAAAAGAAACATTTGGTTGGAGAAAAACGCAAGCAGTTAATGCTCTGGCTGATGTGAAGCAAACAGTGATTATGCTGGATGCCTTCAAACACACACACACACTCACTCACAACACACACAAACATTTGTAGCATGGTGTGAACTGGCTCACTATAAGCTTAGCTTCTATTAACAATGAGCTGGAATGTTATATTCAGCATTTACTGGCTGAATTAAAGCAATCAGCGGGGGCGCTATTGAGCAGCACTGCTATGGAAAGGCACGTCCGAGGCCCAAGGGGGCCGTGAGTGTCACTGTGAGGATAACGGGCACCCTGGCAAGCATGCAGTGCAGCCAGCACTCACTTTACAGCAAGTTCAAGGGAATGATTACTCTTACTATAACTGTTGAGGCTCCTGCCAAACGATGCCTGAAGATGCTGTTCCGTCTGTCTGCGCAACATGTCCTCTTTGTCAGAGTTGCATAACTGTTTGAACTAGAACACCACAGAGCGTTATGAATGTTTATTTTACTTGGGCACATTTTTCATTTTGCCACGCACACACACACACACACACACACGCAGTGAATGAGAGAGCACCTGCAGGAGATTGAGGCAGTCAGAACCTCATTTCCATCTCAGGATCATTAAACCTGGCCTGGGCAACTATAAAAAGGCAGAGGCCATGCCTGTGTGTCACCCCAGTCCATGTCTAGGGATACTTTTTTTTTGTACCTTTAGATAATATATGATTTTTAAATGCCTCTGCTAAAATATCAAACTGATAATGGAGGACTTGAAATTACCTTTAAAGTTAAATTGCTTTAATTAAAATCTTCTCCTTAGCAAAAAAAAAAAATAGTAACAAGGCCGAGCAATGTACAGTAGAGCAGAGATTTCAACTTTCTTCCTGTAGCATCATTTAGGAGACGTTTCTACTAATGGCCTGATAAGGAAATGGGCATAAGGTGCTGAGGTAATTTAAGAGGCCGCTCATCACAGTCCATATTATCTTCTGTAATAACATTGCCTCGATAGAGCTTTTGTTTCCCTTATTAGCCTAAAAGCTCTAATATAGACAGGTGGGTGAGGGAGTGCCTGATATTATTGTTATCATTGCCATTTCCCCCAACTTTCTTTATAAATGACCTCCTATTATCAAGGGTTTATTTGTTTGCATATATATGCAACATCCTACAACAGAGAATATTAATGGTTTAATACTGGGTGAAGGCTTATTGAAATTTATTTCAGCTGGGTAAAGGCACTTGGAAATTAAACAAAATAAATCGGTTTGGCTATACAGGAGATGTGGAATGATCAATAGTACTTTACCCTGATGTGAACTCTCAATACACATCAGTCCAGTTCAAAAGCACCTTATCCGATGGTTCGTCAGGGGCTGTACCGTGTGCACTAAGAGGGCTCCTGTGTACGCTGGTGCTAATTAATCATTGGTTAATTCTGGGCATTGTGGCTCTTAAATTAACAGGAGGTAGAGCATTGGGAGAAATGGGGCACTTGAGTCCACAGTCCACGCTCTCTAACGGACTAATAAATACGGGCACACTGCAATGGAAAGACATTTTAATAGGAATAATAATATTACATTTTCTCCAGTTCTTCATAATAAGGAGAAATGCTTTCTCCCACTTGTGGCTTTTAGCTCCAAAACAACTCGTACGTGAAGTGATGGTTTTTACTAAATGTTTGCATTATTAATTATGTTTGTGCTGAGAAAAATTAAACTAAGGAAATGAGGGTCACAGTTACAGACACTGTGGTCAGATCCTTCCGTGTGTGTGTGTGTGTGTGTAAAAAAAAATAAATAAATAAACTGGCAAACATCCATAGAAATGGAGACAGACTATTTTAAGATTCATTCCAACATTTTCCACTTTAACACACTGTTATTTATCAAATCACATGACATTCTGACATTTGAAAATGCTGTATTTTAAATATTCTTTATGGAGCTGCTGGTTAAAAAATGTTGAATACTGATTATGATATTAATGCATCTTTTATTATTTAAAAAAAAATTCTGGATACTTTTTTTGCCTGTGCATGCTGAGTTTATACTAGTGATACAGAATTATGTTTTATATCCCTGAATAACTAAAGTATTGGTCAAAGTTCAAATGTTTTTAAAGATATTGATTTGTTTTGTAAGAGTTTTTCTGCAAATTTATTTTAATAAGCTTGAAAAAATGTATCCTTGGGCAAGTAGCAGTTACTGACATGATTCATAAATATACTTTCTGATAGCTGATTATAAATGAAAAGCTGGCAGCAGTGACCGTCTGCCTGTAGAATGCTGGCATTGAACCAGTTTTTGGTTCTTTTACTAGTTATGTAAAACATAGTAGTTATAATAAATAATCATTTTTAATATATATTTTACACAATATTCTGCTTCGTAATATGACCCAGGCAAATCTGAATAATGCTACACTGTGGTTGATTGGTGAATAACACTTTGATTACAATTGCATTGTTCTATTTTAACAGATATTTTGTGAGAACACGCTTTTCTGATGAAAAAGAGGAAAACTGAAGTTTCTCATCTAATACATAATTCATGTGATCAATTAGTGACTCTGTTACTGAAGAGAACAGAATTTAAATCAATTTTCCATTTTCAAAAATCATGTCTCGATTTGTCATTTACATCACCGAGTAGAGTGACGTCGCAAAGCCTCCTATGAAATGCTCGTGTCCCACTTTCGGGTGGAATGGCGTGTCTTGTTTGGCACTGGTAACGCACTGTGACGAGTTGACGTCTTGACGAGACGGCTGACGAAGCCGCTTCAGGAAAAGGATCTCGTTAAAGGTGAGGGAATTATTTTCCTCCAACTATCCGCACTGTTTTTCAAAGAAAACCTGTTTCTTTGTACCAGCAAATAAAAAATACTGCTTCCTTTGTTGTACTGCAAACCAAAAGAAAAAAAAAACGGCCCGTCAACACAATGTAGAAGTGTTCCCAACCTTGACTAGCAAATGGCAGGCATTAAACTCGGTGTGGCTTTGGAAAAGGAGTCAGCTTTTACCACGGGGTGCCCACGCTCTCTTTAGCCTCACGACTCCCTGCCGCCCACTCTCCCTTTGCGGTTCGCAGGTTAGCCCGTGTCCGCCTCACGGCTGTCCTTATCGGTGTATTATTTCACGCCATACCTGTGAGCAGCAGGATGGCTCGGGATCTGTAATTGCTCCTTTAATATACACAATTTTAAGGCTGGTAACCCAGCTCCCCCCTCACCCATCCTCAGCTGCTGTCGGCCCCCAGGGGAAAAAGAGGCAGCGGGGCCCAGCTAAGCCGTCATTATTTCCATCTGCGAAGGTGAGTTTATTCTGGTTCACATTTAAGCCGAACATACCCGCGGCTTCCTTCCACCTCCTGCTCCTAGCTTCAGAGCAGTTGTAATATAGCGGGAAATCGGGAGGCAGATCCCGGGGCGCATGCATGCCGGTCCGTTCAGCTCATTTACTAAGCTGCCGTGCTACAGTGCTACAGTGGTGCTACGGCTACGGGTGGCTGGTAGACATTAGGGGGCCTCTTCTTATTTTCATTCGAAAATTCTGCACTTAACATGGTGACACCTTCATAAATAATTGCAAAGTAGATAACGATGGAAATCTACTGTCAGATTGGCTTCATGATGGTTTATAGACACCATCAAATGGCATTTATATAACTCAGCCAGTGGCAGGCCAATGAAAAACAGAACTTTAAAATAAGGTCTGTCATCATTCATGTCATCCAACCGTCAGTCTTACATTAATATTATGACCATATCCGTCTCGCCCATCTATAATGGATGCCAGCTGTAAAATGCTATTTGTCTTGACATCGCAGAGGTTATTGACTTAATGGCAGGCCGAGGCCCACCGATGATAGGAAGATCAGCGACGTGTAGCGTATATTTCTTTTGTTGTTTGTTGTTGTTTAGTCACGCAGTCGTGTCCGACTCTTCGCGACTCCATGGACCACAGCACGCCAGGCCGCCCT